>QLNU02014176.1:26111256-26177470 GCA_006491805.2 Dysdera silvatica | reverse complement strand
AGCAGTGAAGTGAAGCGACTTGAGTGGTATTTATTATTTGCTCCGTTTCATTTTCTGCATGCACGTGTTTTTTTTTTTTTTGCATTGTCGTATCGTTTTCAGTTACGTCACATTCGCAGACAACGTTAATTTCCTTGTTTCCCTCACAATCGGCCCTGCAAGATGTAAAGTCGACAGAGTCTGCTAAATTGCTGATTCCATCGAAGACACACTCCTTTTCAAACTTGGAAGCAGGTACTATAGAAAGAAAACGAAAATTTCCCAAACAATGGGAAGTTGAATTTCCATGGATGTATTACCGATTATTAATCAGTAATACATGTTATAGAAGGATACATGTATTAGGTTCAGCAGAAGTCCATACAGATTGAGGATGAGAAACATAACGATTTATTAACATAGGATGATCGTGATACAGCATTAGCTCCGCGAGCTAGGTCGTCCACATTCCATACATATGTATGTACAGTACAGGAGGGAGCAGTAGAGTCATCTCTGCTTGGCAATTTACAAGCAAATGAGCGACACCGGAGAACAGGTTTCTAGTCGCATGTTACAAGGCGCAGCGCCCATGCGTCGCGCCCGTCCAGTGCATTACACTATGTAGGTAACAAGTATATAGTGAATAAATACATCATAAAACCCAACAACATGTGGTAATTTTAACTCATGTCTACCAGGTTTGTTTTTCCGGCCACCAATTGGTGACCAGGTGGGCTTTTTGGAGCACCAAATCTTCTTCGCTGGCTCGAACCCTAATTATTGCGGTAATGAGAAATAACCAACGAACTTGTTTGTTGGCCATTATAATGAAATACAGTCAATGAAAAAACTATTATTCACAAAAAGGATGCAAACAGATTGAATATGGAGTTGTAGCCAGGTTTCAAATTTTGGGATAGACATATAGTCAAATGAAATTTTAAAAACATAGCCGAATGATTATAAATGATGAATATTTTCTCATTTTCCACTTAAGAAAATGAGATTTCTAAAATAAATGCATAACTTTTACGTGTCAATGGAATACATCGTATCATACCAACAGCTAGGAAAAACTGCGACACATGGGACAGAATGGACATACAACATTATAGCGTTTTATCACAAAGTTTATAAACTCTGAAGTATAGGTCTTGAGTCGAGGCGCAACATGTAGTATCTATGCACCAGTATATACTACATGTATCTGGAAGTTGGCTTCAAAAAATCCAGAAAAATAAGAATGTGGAATGTGTAAGACTTTGAAATTCCGGAGTTTGGGGCCTGGAACGGGAGGGGGAGAGGGAGGGAGGGCAAAGACCTAGTGGCACGACCCAATTTTTTGTTCTCCTTTTGTTTTCAATTATCATTAAATATAATTAAAAATAAAAAATAACCTTTAAGGCTTTCTATTTAGCACCACGATCGACTGCTTTCAGAAATGCCACTGTAAACATGAGAATATCACCGATTATTTATGCTTAACCACCCAGTTTCCAATTAAGCATCAGTTAAACGTGAAAAAAAAAAGGGTAAATATGGACCAAATGGTATTCAAAAAATTGACTAATATGGACTTGAGATGAAAATACACACTTTTACGTACAAAAACGGACCAGATGAGAACCGTGATAATACCTTCAAGAACAGTATATATTCTTTTTGAAGTAATTTCAGTGAAACTGCCTGTCCTCTTATACTTCCTTCCTTTGTTTTCAAGCCTTTTCAAAACTTGAACACTGATCACATGCAGAATATAGTGAAATAAAGCCTTTATGTAAGGAGTACCACTGCTACTTAATTGCATATAATTAGAAAAAACTATCTACTTCACTCTAATTAATAAATTATGGAAGAACATCAGTTACTCAACACAAGATGGTAAAACAAAACCATGTTATATAAGGATTGCCAGCTCTATTCAGTTTAAGATACAGAAACAAATTTTTCTGAAAGGGAAAAAAAGCATGCAACAGACAGCTATTGAAAAAACAATATTTAAAAAAGAAAAATGTACTCACTTGCTGCATTTCCTTCCAGTAATTGGTTTGATCTTTGCTTTCTTCTTTGATGATTCATCTGCTTTTATTCCCGTTTGTTTTTCAACAGGTGTCTTAAGAATCTGCAGTAAATCTTGTTCTATTTCACTGCCAGCTACAGACGTTGTTGTTGTTGTTGCAACTTCCTTCTCTTTCGTAGGGCCCTTTGTGATTTTTACTTTTAGCGTAGGGCGTTTGCTTTTAAGCTTTGGGCTGCAGTCCACAGAAACTTTCGCTGATTTTGATCGATTGCTATCTTTCATTTGAAAGTCTTTTTGAATGTCTTTAACTTTCGTGTCCT
Organism: Dysdera silvatica; assembly: GCA_006491805.2. Taxonomy (NCBI): domain Eukaryota; kingdom Metazoa; phylum Arthropoda; class Arachnida; order Araneae; family Dysderidae; genus Dysdera; species Dysdera silvatica. Next base: position 26,175,148 of record QLNU02014176.1, on the reverse strand, counting down.
TTTGAGTGTCTTTAACTTTCATGTCCTTTTGAGTGTCTTTAACTTTCATGTCCTTTTGAGTGTCTTTAACTTTCATGTCCTTTTGAGTGTCTTTAACTTTCACGTCTTTTGGGTGAACGTCTTTAGTTTTAGTCTCTTTCAAATGAGAATCTTTAACATGAATGTCTTTCGTTTTAGTGTCTTTCAAATTAGAATCTTTGGCATGACCATGTTTCGTTTTGGTTTCTTTTGAAGTGTCTTTTATGAGAACGTCTATTATTTTAGCGTCTTGTGCAGTCAAATTTCTTCTAGAGTCTTTTGAACGAGTCTCTTTTGTACCCGTGATTTTTTCATGAATGTCCTTTTTATGATCTTTTACCAGAGGAGTTTCTGATTTCAATGGCGTTCCTTTTAACCGTGCCTTTTTAGCAGGTGTCGATTCCTTATTTTCAGAGCTGGCTTTTCGCTTCTCGGTACTTGTTTCTACATGCTTCACAGAAAGCGAGTCCTTCCTTTTCGAACTATCTACGGCAGCAGTCATGGTAGATTTTACCTTGGCATCACGTTCTTGTTCAAACGGATGCCTATAAATAGTTGTCTTGACAAATGTAAAATTTTCTATAGAAAGTCCACTTCCTTTATGGTCAGACACTGAAATAAAAATAATTCCACATTTAAATGGAATACAGTGCTCAAAACCTGCTATTTAACACCAAACACAAAAACATACATATGTACACTGTGTCTCAAAAAGAATGGACCCCCCCCCCCCTGCCACCCCCTTTAATATCTTGACTTCTAAAAAATTTTAAGTGTTTTATTGTGATCTTATTCTAAAGCTTTTTGAAGGCGTTACCTATCTTTTAATATCACAGACATTAGGATTCAACATCAGAAAAATGGTAAAATATAGAATTTTCAATTGTTTCTGTTATTTCAAATAGCATTTTATTCACATTGTTTGAAAGCTTATCTAATTGAATTTACGTTTTAGATGTAAAATTTTAATAACAACGTTTTAGATGTAAAATTTTAATAACAAACAATAATCAATGTCTATCTGAAATATATGTTGATTATTGTTTATTAAATTTTTACTATACCTAAAATGTTATACGTCTTTGATTCACTTATACTGTGTAGTGTTATGTCACCTTACTAAGATTATCTATTTACCTTTCTGATGGTACCATAACTATGTTTTTGTTAAGTAATATGAAAGATATCACGTTGAGGTGACAAGTTAGTGAGATACAATTATATAGGTGAGAAGTTAATAAGTAATGAGCTAATTAGGTACTTTTCTGTTAGCAGGATGCCACTTCAACCGGAAATGAAATTATCATAGTTGAGGCAACAAGGTAGTGAAAAATCGAAACAAGGAAACGCCATCTTATGAGAAATATTCTAACGTCAGCCATTTTTTCTTTTTGGTTGTCGACTGTAGTTCTCGATAGTGCTTTAAAGTGTTTCGCTTAAACTGATTTTTTTAGGGCAGAAACAACATGGATTACACGATAAAATTCTGTGTATTATACCGATTCAACCTTTTTAAGGTGTTTTCTTTTCAGGCAGCTTCTCACGAGTCTAACAATATTAAGTCGGGGAGGTGGGGAGAGAGGCCCAAGCATGTATATGTAAAATTATAATCTATTTCAAATTATTGGGGGGCTTGTGCCTATATAACTATGCCTATGGTAGGGTGCATCAAATGGCCCACCTTTTTTTCAATTTTCAAAAAATGTTTTTGTCCCTGTGATATTTTTGCCAAAAAATTAAAAAAAATAATTCTGTAAAGTTTTGAACATTTTGATCATCATCCGTGTGGTCCACCAACCATGGGAAAAATATGAAATGTTAAAAAAAAAAGACGAAAAATGCATTGTTTTTACAAGTGAACATATTATTTCCCTTATTATATATAAATTTTTATCCAACTGTATATTAACATAATATAAAAAATGATACGTTTTTATCATATTTTTATTTGAAAACTCTTTTTAAATTATATGTTATAGAACACAAAACTGTAATGTTTAACTACTGGGACCAGGGTATTATTTTGTGTTTACGTAAGTTTGACTGCTAGTTACGTTCTTGTTCAACTATTTGAAGTACATTTTGGTAGTGGTCTTCACGTTTGGCAGATATTATGAAGTCTGTACTGAGTTTCACTCCTTGTTGTGCAAAATCTTTTAGTACTTTTAGAGCTTCAATATTCTTCAAATATGTTTTATTAGAATGTAAATTTCTCCATCACTCTATATTATATTTCAGAAACTGAGCATTTAACTTTAGAAGATCAAAAATGAACAATGAATCAGTTCCAACCAAGTCAGAAAGAGTTGTTGACAAACTGAGAGTTGTTGGAAATTTAGGTTTGCCAAACTTATTTTTTAATTTAAAAATTGCAACAGAATTTAGACTTGGCTTGACAGCTAGCATTGCATCAGTAAGAGAACTTTCATAACATTTTCGTCATTTGCATCAGAATTAATGAACGTGGATGAGCCAGCCAGCCTTATCAGATAATTTCAGTTCAGCTTTGCTTCTTGTATCATCTTTGTCAGTGGTATCACTCGTACACACAAAATTATTTGAGTCAATACTAGTGTTCAATTTATTAAGCATTCTTCTGTGTCTTTGGATCTGTAATTTTTCACGACGTTTGACTGTTGCCGAAAGAACTTTATCATACTACATGGGTAGAAAAGGCCCGGCAATAGAAAAAAATACATTTTTTTGTCAAAAATCAAATTTATTCTTCAACATAGTTTCCTTCAAGAGCAATACGCTTATTCCAACGGTCCTCTAACATTCGAATACCTTTCATATAGTACGATTTGTCAAGGGCTTCAAAATATGCAGCAGTTTCACATTTGACATCTCCATTTGACCCAAATCTCTTCCCCTGGAGCCACCTCTTCAAGTCAGCAAGCAAATAACAGCCGCTAGGGGGCCAGATCTGGAGAATATAGGAGATGGTGGATCAATTCGAATTTCAATTCATTCAATTTTGCCATCGCTTTCATAGATGTGTGTGAGCCGGGCTATTGTCTTGGTGAAACAGTATTTTTCTCCGCAATATGCGGCCTTTTTTTCTTGATTTTGTTGTTCAAACAATTTAATAATCCTTCATAATACTCTCCTGTGACTATTTTTCCTTTCGCAAGGTAGTTGATGGATATTATGCCATGTGCATCCCAAAAAATACTGGCGAAGATTTTTCCAGCTGATTGTTCGCTTTGGGTGGCTTTCGCCAGGTTCCAACCACTCTGCAGACTGGACTCCTGTGTGTAGTAATAGATCCACGTTTCATCCATGGTTACGAATCGGTGCAAAAACTCATTTGGGTTATGCTTAAATAGCTCCAAAGCGCACTCTGAATCATCAACACGTTTCTGATTTGGGTCAATTGTTAGAAAATGCAGCACCCATCTCACACAAAGCTTTTTCATGTATAAATGCTCATGTAAAATACAACTCACCCTTTCTGTTGATATCTTCGAAATGTCAGCATCTCCTTCACTTTCACTTTGCGGTCATCCAAAACAATACGGTGGATCTTTCATATGTTCTCTGCAGTTCTTGCTTCAATTGGACGTCCAGAACATGTAGCATCATTGATGCTCGTACGGCCGCATTTAAACTCACAAAACCATCGACAAATAGTTGTTTTCGATGAAGCAGATGTGCCATAAAGCTTTTCGAGCCATTCTTTGGTTTGGATGGTATTTTTTTTTCATCAAAAAGCAATGTTTAATTAACACACAAAATTCTTTTTGGTCCATTGTTTTCACAAAATCAAAAGTATCATCACTTACATGACCACAACTCGCAAAGAAATGGCTGATACATCATGAAAATTTGACTTGGACGTCCAATTGAAGCAACAACTGCACAGAACATAAAAAAGATCCACCGTGTTGTTTTGGGTGACCTCAAAGTGAAAGTGAAGGAGATGATGACATCTCAAAGATATCAACAGAAAGGGTGAGTTATATTTTAAATGAGCATTTACATATGAAAAATCTTTGTGCGGGATGGGTGCTGCATTTTCTAACAATCAACCAAAAATGAAACGTTTTAATTATTCAGAGTGCGTTTTGGAGCTATTTAAGCATAATCCAAACGAGTTTTTGAGCCGATTCGTAATGATGGATGAAACAGGGATCCATTACTATACACTGGAGTCCAAAACGCAGTCTTGCCAAATCGTACTATATGAAAGATATTCAAATGTTAGTGGACTGCTGGAATAAGTGTATTGCTCTTGGAGGGAACTATATTGAAGAATAAATTTGATTTTGACAAAAAAATGTTTTTTTTCATTGCTAGTCCCAGGACTTTTCTACCCATGTAGTAAATACATGTCTCATGGTAGATGCAAACTACCTTTGTTCTTCGTAGCAATGCAAAATATTAAAACATTAGTATCAAATCCGTTGCTTATGTTATACACTTAATAAATTGTTTTTAAAGATGCAGGGTGGCCACTTTCCAGGCACTTTCGAATTCCCTGACTTTTCCAGGTGAATTGAAATAAAGTTCCAGACCATTAATTTTTGCCGTAAAACACATCAGTAAATAAGGATGCATTTTTAAATAATTATTAATTACACATAATTATGTACAATCAAATTATTACAAATTTAGTCTATTCTAAATAATCACAACAAACTGGCCCCACAGCTCAAAAATTTATATAGAAGTTGATAATTATTTATTATAAACATTATAATATAATATTATGTATTATATTAATATAATATATATTATATATAATATTATGTATTAGTTATAAAGTGTAAACACTTTGGCGTCAACTGGATTCAATCCAAGTGTTTTTGTACAGTAGACAAATATTTTAGCTGTACACCACTCTACAGGTAATAGCGTTCAGAATGCCTGTACATACACTATTATCTACATAATAAAGTAAGATAATTTAAACAAAAATACTTACAATATTTTGATATTTCCGGCATCGACCGCTAAAACAGAAAGATAAAAATGTACTACATTCAAAATATATAACATGTTTAAACAAAAGCTTTCATGAAAAACTATAAACAAAAGATTGATTTTTCTTAATTTTATATCACATGGAACCTTCATTCACCCATAAAGATTCATAGAACGTTCATTCTTCTTGGAATAAACCATGTATTCACAAACAAGTGAGAGAAAAGAGAAACTGTTTATGAAATGTGTGTTATCTATGTTTGAATCAAAACAATACATAAATTTTTAACAAAAAAGAAAAAGAAATAAATGAGTAAACTGAAAATGAAACAATGACCATCTATGACGTTAAGGTGTGTTATCTTCAGTTGTGAAGACTTGACTTTAATGGTAAAAGTTTATCCATTTATTGGTCAGGTAATGCTCACTATTACACGACCATGTTTATTTTGCCTTATTTCCCAAAACCGTTCGTGTTTTATGGCAGCAGGACTTATGGTTTTTCAAAGAAGCCTAACCTGCGGAAGAAAAACATGCCCACTAATAAACTGATAAGCTTGAAACCTCTGTGCATAAATTAAGACCTTATTACAAGAATTTCGAGGAAACGGGTAATTTTTCAATTCATTTATGTACACAGAGCAAAATTGAATTTACAACATCACGAAGGGGATATGCTTATGTGAGTCACCACAAACTTATAGATAAGATTGATTCAACAGTAAGTAAGACATTTCCAGAGCACAATTATTGCATTTATCGTGTGGGAAATATAGCTTACATGGCCATACTGGTACAGAATGGTCCTCCTTCATTAAAGATGCATTTTACTACCCATAACATCATTGAATCATGCAGACGTCATATAGTCTTGGTCTATACTGCTTGCCCCATATACCGTCATGTACTGCTCACCCCATACCTGCTCAACCTATCGAAAAAGAGTTACTGTTGTCTGTGGTGTAGTTTAGAGATAAAACAGGCCCAGCCTCTGTATTTCATATAGTTTTCAAGCTCAGGCTCATTAGACAGATGCAAGTGAACCTGAAAGCTGACTTCTCTATATCGAAATTCTTTTTCGAGGATTGTAGAAATATGTGTATATAAGAATATAAAGGAAATAAAATAGTGTAGTTTAGTACATTTTTTTAAAATCTAAATCGTATATAATCATATATTTCACAGTCTGTCTTTTTGTCTTCTTTCCCTGGAGTTTCCAGCTTAGTGCACTTTTTCTAGGACTAAACACTGTTCAGTTTCTTTTTCAATGCATGTCCCTGCCAACTACATTTCCCTTAAATTAAACAACAATATTAATCGACAAATATGTTGGCAAATGGAAGGTTATGGGTTTAGGCCCTATAGAATGCAGAAAACATATTTCTTTCGAGCGTTTCATCATCTAACCATGTCATAACATCAGCACTGGTATCACTATGCAAAAAAGTTGATCAATATTGTTATTTAATTTAATCTGTGCAGTGTTCAATTTATATAAATAAATATATTTCCCTTGCTTGTTTCTAGCAAATTTGGACTACCAAATAACCACAATGCTTTAAATTCAGTAGACTTGCATTACAGCAATCTTGAGGAACACAGTATAAATCCACTGAGACATTACATTAAATTAATCAAGTGTTCATTTTAAGCACATTTCGCGGGGTAGAGCACCCTGCCCACCCTTTTATGAAAATATGTGGCACTCTGCCTGCCCTAGTAAAATTTACATCCTAATATGTGCCCCGTAATCAATGTTTGCACCCTACTGGAAATCCACCCTTTTCTCCAAAAAAAACCAAACTTATCTTTGGTTCTATATGTCTCGCCTGCTTATAACGAAACCTGTATGTATGTAATGAATGATTTTTTTGGTCCCATTCAATTTTCTATACTTTTCGAATACATCTATTTCCTAAACTTTATACCATCAGATATGGCGAATCAAAAGTTTGGTTCCCTGAGGTTCGCTATAGTGGGGTTCAACTGTAGTTTAAATGCAGTGGTTAGTCGAGTCTCATTTTCCGTCGAGAAAAAATAAAATGGTTTGTTAGAAAGTTTTAATTAATAAACTAGCCAGTTAGTAATAATTAAAGCAAGTAAAGGCTTTTTGATACAGTACCCTGCCCTTCCCTGATCCTAGAATGAACACTGATTAATCCTACACCACATTTGTAGCAAAAATTGCATTACATCTATAGAAGAACTGCTAAGCTCTTCTCAATTGTTAATTATTATACAAAGGGTCACTACAAGAAGAGATTACTCTATTAGAATAGCTTATTTTGCTTACCAATTTTCCACCTTCGGGATTGAAATAATATACATCGGACTGCCTGTTTTGACTTTTACCCACGGCTGCTCGATGCACAACTTCTCGCATCCAACCTGTTAAAAAAGCAGGGAGAGAAAATAATTAATAACCTGAAGATAATACAATTAATTTTCAATGTTTATTTTACAATACTGTAACTGCACTTTTAAGGCCAATTTAAGTCCAATCTCTCCAACACCGTTAAGTAAAATAAATCAATTATTTTTAATTCCATCAACTTTATAAACTATCTTTCATGGAAGAAACAGGATTTTGCAGAAGTGCTGATTTGATGGCATATCATACCTTCTCCATGGATAACTTTAACACTTTAATGGAAAAATACTGCTTACCATTAGAAAAAACTGTAGCAAACTGTGTAGCAATTTCACTTACATCGTTATTTGGAATTGTTAAAAAGGGTTCCCTCCCAATTTTTACATACCACACCCCAGCCATGCGGCCATTTAAAAATCTGAAAGGACAGCAACTCTTCGCCCAGCAAAAAATCTTGAAGGGTTAAATGCTAAACACAGTGTTCCATGTTACAATAGAGAAAGGAATTACCTTACTTTCCTAGATTTTTATCCAATTTTTAATTTGTGATTTCATTCATCGTTGAAAATGGTGAATCGACGAAGGGAGCTCTGTTTCCCCAGTGGTTTTCCCTAACTTTTCTGGCAAAATTCCCTGACCAGTCAAGCAAATTTCAACTGAACTTTGATAGTGGAGAAAATGGTTTCATGTTTGTGGGAGATTTTGCTATTCAAAACAGAAATTACGGTGGTTTTCCCTGACTTTTCCAGATATGAGCAAAAAATCTCGTTTTTCCCTGACCTTTTGGGATGATTTCAAATTCCCTGATAATTCCATGTTCTCCAGGTTGCATGAAAACCATGTAAATAGCTTTTTTTGACTAAACTTTTGAGACCAATCTTATACCAAATGCTTTCACAACTTTCTTCAGCTTCCTTATATATACATAGGTGCCAACTTCTAGAAGTGAAAAATCTGTAGTTAATTGCACATGTGGGCAGGCCACCATTTTTTAATTAAACAAAATCATACATAATTTATGAAAAAAGGGCACAATGAGGAAGTTAAGTAGTTATTAAATTAATAATAATAGAGGATTAAACAGTATTAAACACAATAATTAGAATTTACAAATGATCTAGAGCAAGATTTCGCATTTTCCAGAAAATTTTTGTCAAACACACTCTCATAACATTTCACATGTTGTCTGCATTTAACTATTAGTAAATTTTCTAAGGAAATTAAGTATTTATTAAATTAATAATAATAGAGGATTAAACTGTATTAAACGCAATATTAATTCTTAGAATTTACAAATGCTGTAGTGCAAGATTTTGCATTTGAGAAATTTTTTGTCAAATACATTCTCGTAACATTTCACATGTTGTCTGCATTTAACTATTAGTAAATTTTCTAATGTGTCATCAGACATGGTTGACCTGAAGTCAGTTCTAATTTTCTTCACTTGACTGAAGACTCTCGCATGCTGCATTACTGTGAGGGATCGTAAGTATTGACAGCATAACCTGAGAAAGTCGTTTAAATTTTAATTCATCAGTATCATTTTTTATTTTACCTATGACTGTCCATTGTGCATCAATGCTACCTTCATTACTCACAGTTTGTGGAACTTTCTTTCCGGAGGAAAGAAATACCAGATATGTCTAACACATGGCTTCCCTATAAAGAGTCACGTGCTTGACCAAAACCTTAACGGTGTAGCGCATTCTTTCTTGCCTTCCCCAACAACTACAAATACAGATGCATGATTTCGTTGTGCAGGGGCATCACTCTACGTCACAGCTGGAGCTAAAATTCCACGTCACGCCACGCATGTGCCATCAACGGCAGACGAATTTTTCTGGTGTTCTTACCGATATTTGAGTTTATTTATGCATATTTATTATTAAATATGCACATATGCGCAAAAATTTAAATAAACATGCATCAAGAAAAATAGGTATTTAATTTTTTTAAAAAAAATCAGTATTTTAAAAAACACTGGGGGATTTTAGATGAAATCTCCGAAAATCGATACCAATAAAAAATCGGAAGGATAGGCATCTGTGTGCATGTGTGTGTGTATATATATATGAGTTTGACTGTATTATTAAAAATACTATTGCATCCAAATTAAATAACCTCCATTATAGAGTAATCTGGCTCAGCCTTGCAGCAATATCTTTTCCAGTGCCTAGAATAGCGTTACAGACAGATTGTACTGCATTAGAACAAGGAATAAAATAAATCTTACCAAATTTAAAAGGTTTAATAACGTCCTCTTCTGAATATTTCTTCTTCTTTTTTCCGATAGAAGTGTGTGTTGTTTCAACTACTCGTGAAACAGGAACAGGAGAAGACGAATTTTCTTCTTCTTTTTTCATTTTTTCTTCAGTTGGACTAAATGGACGTTTTTTGGCTAAAAGAAGATATGCATGAACTAATAAATGTAACACTAATTTATAAAGACCAAAAAAAAAAAATCCCACACATAACATGTGAATTTTTAATATGCTAGATCAATTAGAAAATTCTTACACTTGTTCAAGGAAATTAGTAGTTGTTTTACAGTGCAAAGACAGTTAAGGTTATTCTGCACCTAGATCTACAGTTTTCCGAGAAATCAGAACCTCTGTTGTAAAGGTAACTAAACTCTGGGGTACAGTGAGCCAAAAAAAAGCCACATGCTGTACAGACCACTAGAATCGAACCCAAATAAACAACACAGTGGACAAAGGCATTATGTATATGATCACCACAATGCCAATAAAGCTAATGTTCTTGTTGTTTATTTCTTCACGAATCCCCCATCCTACCAATACAGGAAATATAAACATTGTTTTAACCCTGATATTGTGGCTCTCCAAATAGTGACACCGATGATCACACTCAAGCTGGATCCAGACCCAAAGTAAACACCCCAGTGTAAAAAGCTCTTATTCACAATAAACTTCCAAATCAAATCTCATTGGAAACTCAAGTGCAAATTTCCTGTGCAAAAATTTCAGCAGAGATTCATGGCGGTAACCAAAACCCATGGCCGAATGACAAATAAAACTATAGCAACAAAATAAAATTATATATAAGTTGATGGGTAGTTCTTTACAAAATATATTTTTTCTGAAGTCTTAATGATTAAATTATTAAATTACAATTTGTGATAAAGTTCTATAAAGATTTAAATGCTATGAATGATTCTATTCTGAATTCTGGTATAATTCCAAACTACTAATACTTCCTTCCTATAGAAGGGTCATTCATTCCACATCATGTGGTCCAATATTAAAAACCGCCCACGCTCGATCCTCTTCAAATCTGCTGACATTTTAACAGGTGGTAGACAAGACCAAGAAGTGAACATGTGCAAATATCTAGCCCGCAATATTAAATATTGTAATAATATTGGGTATTGTAAGGTTGTGTATTGTAAAAATGTTGTGTTTGAAGAACCCCTCCAAAAGCAGAGCCGAACACCAAGTGAATATTCAAAGTTTCGGTGCCAATAACTTGACAGCCAAAGTCGCTGTTGATCAGAAAATAAGCATTCCACTTTAGCTTCATGCCATTATCAGAAAATGTGATTCTGAAAACGTGAAAAATATTTCCCTCTTCGGAATATGGGCTGAAAGTTGTCAAAAAAACTCCATTTTCAAATTTATGTCAAACTGCAGAGCTCATTATTTTTAGAAATGACAATTGGAGAAACATGCCATTTGGTATACTTAAGCCGAATATGTAACTTAGTGGATTATGAAATTAACAGCCTGATTACTCAAATTACATATGGACATATTATACTGCGAACATGCTGTAAGACACAAAATCCTCAAAAGTGACTTAGGTTCAGCCTCAAATATCGAAAAATGAGCCTTCTCAAATTCTAATTTTTTTAGCATCATTAGAAAGAGCAGATTTTGAACTACTTGAAAGAATTTTTTTCATTCTAGAAACTATTCTGCTAAGACAACGAAAAAAAAGGGTTAAATATTCTTATGAAACATGCACTGTTTGAATTTACGCATGTGGTTGCTTAATTCCAAACAGCACTAAGTAACAATATTATTAATAAAAATCAATATTATCAATAAGCAATAATATCATTATTAATAATTATTACTTCATCAAGTTTGATTTTTCTTCAATTCTGAGCAAAACGATTTCTGTCAAGTCGTACTGCCCTGCTGTTGAAGCAATGGAGCTTCACAATGATGTGCTGTTCATGAATCCAGCAAGTATAAAACTTTCTCGGCCAGTGAAACGATTGCACATGACAAAAAGAATGCACAAAGATGATAGCTGCATCATCCTGTTTATCGGAGAAGTCACACATGCTACCAATGCACCGGTGATTGTCTTAAATACCAGTTACATGTAGATCGGGGTAAGGTTCAGAATCGATGTAAAAGGAATATGCCTTTCAACACGTTGGTCGATAGAGGCAATAAAAGAAGTTCCGTCACTTGGTACATGGCCAACATGGATAAACTTTGAATCAACGGGTACAAACTGAGTATCTCATGTGCCGGGAGTTGTGTGATAACCTTCAAACCATTTTTCTTGTGCTGCCCTCTGTTTCTATTTTTTTAGTTGGTGACAAGTAAAATTTTGTCAATGATCCAGTAAATAAGAAAACATTTTGGAAACACCTTTGTAAACTACTGTTCTCTTTATCAAGCAATATGTCAAGGAAGTAAAAATGTCTTGTTTTCCTTTCCCAAATACTGGGTTTTTGCATAGAGCAGTCCCCTACCAAGGTTTTTCCCAAATTTTTGAACAAAACTTGCAGGATTCAAGAACAGATTTGTATCAAAATTTCATATCATTTAATATTGTATGTAATACATATATACATGCATCTCTTATACAACATTTTTGATCAGCTGAAGGCTTGTTGCAGAACATTGCAAAACAAGCTGCTTTGGATGTTGATTGTTTGATTTGGTAATGGAAAACTCCCCCAAAACTCAAAATCTACAAGGGCGAGAAGTAACATTTTTATAAAGTACATTTTGCAGCATTCCAATCACGAACATGCCCTTTCTCCCAAGCATAGTCTACTAGATGATTAGAAACCTCACCCCTTTTCCATAGCACGATGCTCCTTTTTCCACTTACGAACCGTATTTTCTGTCTTGCCAGCCGTCCGCTCTTTTCCGTCTCGCCAGCGTATGCTTTCTCACTGTCACACAACAGTTGGTAAATAGTTCCTGTCAATTATTCCGCTAGAATGCCGTCTTTCACTCTAACAAATTATGTTAAGTAGTAGCTGTCTCGTGGAAGGCCTAAATTTCAGCTTTCCTCAACGCACGCGTAATCTCATTAAAAATCATCCCACATAGTATAAAATAGTAGTTTCTCTAGTCCAGTACTTCCCAACCTTCAAGTCATTTTATAGTAATCAAATAGTCCATACCCCCCCCCCCACTTCTATCTGCCGCCAGCCACATTTTCATAATAAAAGCATTTTTAACCGAGTAAAGAAAATACACTCTATAACAAAAAAATCAATGTACCAAGAAGGAGTTGTCCGATTGAGATAAAAATTTATGGATGTCAAGAACACATATAGAAAAATAAACGATTAAAATTTCAGAACAATTGACTGATTTATTGCAGAGTTTGACCGTTACAAAGGGAGGAAGTCAATAAGGCGTTGCTCCACCTCTGGCCTGGATGCAAGCTGTCACCCGGCGTGACATAGACTGATAAAGATCCCGGATGGTGTCCTGCAGAATTTCTTGCCAAATTATCCCCAACTGTCGGACTAAATCGTCAACATTCCTGGATGGTTGCAATCGCCTTCCCATAGTATCCCAAATGTTCCCAATGGGAGAGAGATCAAGAGATCTAGCTTGCCAAGGAAGTGTTGGGTAAGCTTGAAGACAATTCATAGCAACACGTGCCGTGTGCGGCCGGGCATTGTCTTGTTGAAACGTAAGTCCAGGGTGTCGCAAAAGGAACGGTAACACAACCGGTCGTAGAATGTCGTCTACGTACCGCTGTGCTGTAAGTGTGCCAGAAATGACCACCAAAGGGGTCCGGCTATCAAAGGAGATGGCACCCCAGACCATAACGCCCTGTTGTGGGCATGTGTGGCGTGCGATAGTAAGGGCAGGATCCCCACGCTGCCCTGGACGTCTCCAGACACGTCTGCGGTTGTCGTCAGGACACAGTTGGAAACGGGACTCGTCATTAAAAACTGTACGTCCCCAGGCAGCGCAGTTCCAAGTTGATCGAGCCCGGCACCACTGTAATCGGACTTGACGGTGTAAAGGCAAAAGATAAGCAGCATAACAGTCGTTGCGAGCATAAATTCCACTCTCTCAATCGTCTGCAGGGTCAAGTTAGACACATGCGTGCAAGCCACACATTGGATAATTGATAACAATGCTGTGACAGCTGCTCTGACAATCGCTCTGTCTTCCCGTTCTGTTGTGGTCCTATGTCGACCGTTGTCGTCCCGACGTTGACATCTGCCGTTGTTGACCCACTCTTGCCAGCACCGTCCAATCGCCGCATCTCTTCAACCGACATGTCCAGCGATCCTTCGATTCGTCCAACCAGCCTCTTTCAATCCGATAGCACAACCTCTTTCAAACTCTGACATATGCTCGTAATGAGCACGAATCTTTCGGCGAGGCATTGTTACAGTCGACGTAAGATATCCGCAGTCAAAATGCAACAGAAATTTTGACCACATATTGAGAATCGCTCCTTATATACACCTGCTGAATGCGCAGTTCCGATGCGCTGGAGTTCCCGCTATTCATTCATTGGACACCAAATTTTAATCATTTGCATGTTCGGTCAAAATGTCTTTTCATACAAAATTTCATTACAATCGGACAACTCCTTCTTGGTGTGTCAATTTTTTTGTTATATAGAGTACATTAAATATAAAATTATAATACATGTATTATATATATTATCTAAAGAATATGTATTAATGTACATTATAAAGTTAACGACCATTAGTAGAATACCACAATGTACCCTTATTGAAATATAAAGATGTTGCAAACATTTAGTATGAAACTCCTTATAAAAATAATTGCAACTAAAAATAGTTACGACTATCCACAAGAAATTAGTTTCCAACCTCCCTGAAGGTCGCAACCCCCAGGTTGGAAACCACTCTACTAAAATATATGACATTGAACTTCTCGAACGTTCCCTTTGTAATAAACGGTGAAGGACTTTAATGTGTTTTGACTACTCACCCAGTGATAATCTTGAATGACGTCTTGACCAAAAAAAAAAATTTGGGCAGACCCTGAAGATCATTGTTCTACCAGGATGGAAGTATTCTTTAAATTGCTTTAAACAATTACATTACTGTTTTTCATTATAGTGATGACAAAAAAGTATTAACCTCGTTAATTTAATCGAAATTCACTAACATGTCACGATCAAGGAAACTTCTACACAAGTTCATTCTTAGCGACAAGTCATAGCAAATCACCATATGACGGAATTGGTATGACATTTCAGTAATTAGCAACTGGAGATAGTCATCGACGTATCACCGAACACCAAATTCTGAAACCTGCTAACATATTTAAATTTTATGAACTTTTTAAAGCTTTTTAACTTATTTAACCTTATTAGTATTTTATAATATTATTTTATTACAACATAATTGTGAAATTAAAGTTTATTTTAGATCAAATGAAGAAATAGAAACAATGAGGGGAAACAAAAGAAGAACGGCTCGAAGGTTATAACACAATTCCTGGAACATGAGATAATCAGCAGTTTATACCTGTTGATACAAAGTTTATCCATGCCAGCCGTGTATCAAATGACGAAACTTTTTTTATTGCCTCGATCGACTAATCTGTTGAAAGGCATGTTTCTTTTACATCGATTCTGAACCTTACCCCCAGATCTACAAGTAGATAGTCCTCAGGACAATCACCAGAGCATCGATAGCATTTATGACATCTCCAATGAAAAGGATGCATTTATCATCTTTGCGCATTCTTTTTGTTGTGTGCAATCACTTCACTGGTCAAAAAAGTGTGATACTTGATGAATTCATGAACAGCACATCATTGTGAAGATTTCAGCTCCATTACTTCAACAGCAGGGCAATACGACTTGACAGAAATCGTTTTGCTCAGTATTGAAGACAAATTCCACTTGATGAAGTAATGATTATTATTAATGATATTTTATTACTTATTGATAACATTGATTTTTATTAATAATATTGTTACTTAGCGCTGTTTGGAATTAAGCAACCACACACGCGAACTCCAGAAGTGCACGTTTCATAAGAATATTTAACCCTTTTTTCAATGTCTTAGCAGAACAGTCTCTAGAATGGAAAAAGTAGTTCAAGTAGTTCAAAATCTGCTCTTTCTAATGATGCTATTTAATTTAATATCAAATATTTGTGCGATTAAACATTTGTGCTTATTTAAGCGCATTTATTATTAAATAAGCACATATGCATAAAAATTTAAATAAATACGCATCAAGAAAAATAGGTATTTAAATTTTTTTTAAAAAAGCAGTATTTTAAAAAATACTGGGGCATATTTAGACGAAATCTCCAAAAATTGGTAACATTGGACTGTTAATTGGACAACCGATAAAACACATCAACCTTATGGGTAAATTTAAGGAAATGGCACTCGTTATAGTTATATTAATTTAAAGCGTTAGTATGAAGTTCATTTTTAATCTTGCCATCTGGCAATACTGCGGTTAAATTGCAATCATGTGCACATGTCGCCTTTCGCATATACTTAACTCAAAACTAAATAAAATCTCCAAAAAATGGCCTCTTGCCAAGCCATGCACCCTGCCCTAATTGTAGATGAAACACTAAATTTTAGGCAAAAAAGGCAGTGAACAAAAATTAGTTTGATGTCCTTCACCTGTTACACATGATTGGCAGTCCACAACTGTTTTTCAATGTGATAAAAAATGCAGTTTTATGCTTATTTTCACTAAATCGTAACACAGATCAGGATCAGAAAAGGGAATTCTTGATTTTTTTTTGTCTCTGCTGTATTTAGTCAATCAATCAATTTATGTATTAAAATTTTTCTTATTGCCATTAATGGCCTATGTTAGCAGGGACATGGTATCAACAGTAGTTACACTCTACAACCAAACTGGCTCATTTGCGGACATGGGAATTTTGCCGAATATGGCTTATTTGTCGTCCTTTACCACCCCTTTCAGTTTGTTCCATTAGTTCTGAATCACCCTGCATATTAAAAATTTTAGTGTTTTACTTTGTCTAAGGGAATCTAAGATCATACTATGCTGTGACTGGCTCTGGTGCGTAGATCACAACCTTTGGCATTTTCCCTTGCTTCCGCATCAAATTTATTTTTGTGATGTAGTTTGTTCATTTTAAAAAAAATAAAGAAATGACCTTTTTAAAAAAAAAAAAAATCAAGATCCTACTTTTCCCCAACAACTAATTAAAGGCTTCTGCTGTGCCAGGTTTTTCAAATGTTATTCATTGAAGCTGTTTCGGCCGATAAATATTCATACATTTAAAAAAACAGAAACGATACCTAACCCCCAAAAAAACTGGGACGTAAAAAAAAAGGGGGGGGGGGGGGCCGAAACACAGGTAAAAAAGGCACAAGGGTTGTGAGCTATTGCCCTGGAACTTGTGCCTTTTCAAAAAATCAAACCATAGGCTGTGGCATTGCAGAAATGAATATACATTAAATTAATTAATTAAATTTACTTTTGCAGGAAATTTCGATATTCAAAACAGAAGCTATGAAGCTTTTTCCTGACTTCTCGAAGTTTAACCAAAAAATCTTGCCCCCATCCCCACTTTTACGGATGATTTCATATTCCCTGACAATTGCAGATACGTGGGAACCCTGTGGGTACACGCTAGAACTACAACATGAATTGTTTGTATGATAACCAAATGAATTAACCACTATACCACAATAAGTTCTGAGTTGGATTCGTAACTAAAAATAATAAGAGAAAAGAAAGAATCTTACTTTTATTCCGTGATGTTCTTGTATAAGGCACTTTTCCATTTTGAGGAGGTAAGTCTACAGCTGGCGATGAGACATCTGGTGTGGACAATGAGGATGGGGCCTGGGAAAAACGCTTAGAATCCAGCTCTAGTTTTTGGACCTTTACAACGGCGTCATTCAAATTCACGTTCTTTAAAATTTCATAATCCTCAGCACACAGATTGTATTTAGGCGCTTCTGGTTTCGTTCCTTCCTGAGAAGCACCACTACTAGAAACAACCCAATTTTTAATGTCCCTGTTTTTATCCTTCTTCTTGTTGTCATTGCTGTTTGTCTTCTTAACGCATGATATTTTTAATTTTTCTACAGACTTTACTTGCGTACGTTTTCCAGGTGGTTCTTTGCTTTTTTTTTTACTAGAAGTAAGTGGGGAGCTCACGCTGATCTGGGTCTTGTTTCCCTCATTGCTTTCAGACGTTATTTTGGATGGTAAATTTGATGCAGATTGCGATGTTTCACCACTCTGGGAACTGGACTCATTTTTTGCTATTTCTTTAGACCCACCATTGCCATTGACTTCATCAATGATGATCAAATTATCTGATGAATCATCCGATGAAAGTTGCAAATCATCTTCAAGCTGTGTGCTGTTATCATTATAGCTCTGATCTGCATGACTTGGCTGCTGCTCATCTACAACCTCAGTGCTCTTCGGCGTATCTGCCACTTGACTGTCATTCACTTTTCCATCAGAAATAACGACTGATGTTCCTGAAGTATCGCACTGGAATTTGTTACCTTTGTCAACACTATTACTGGATATGTTTACATCTGATTTGCAAGAGAGGGGAGAAACTAAACTTTTATTACTTTGTTCCTTTGATAGTTGCTCAGTTATTACTGGTTTGACGGCACTATCAATTAAATTATGTTCTTCCTGCATCTCAGCAGGATCAGACTGCATTTTTGTACTTGTTTCTTCTGCAGACATTTTGCTTGTGGCTTCTTCTACCTGTAATTTGTTGTCATTTTCATCTGTGTCCAATTCCTTTGATGAATCCATTAACGGTGGTGTAAGATCAGCCTGCGCTGTTTTGATTTTTTCAATCAAATCCGATTCTTCCTGACTAATTGAAGTTCCCATTGTCTGCTGGTCTTTAACCATTTCAGTAAGTTGATCTCCCTTTTGACTATTCCCAGGTGCACCTTGCTGAACTTTGTTACACTCTGTTGTTGATTGCATAGTATTAGGCAATTCCGAAGTGTTTTCTTCCTCAACAGCATTAGTAGTATCTTGCGCTTCCTCTGATAGTAATGTACCAGACAGTTTTTCATTTGCACTCTGTTCCCTCTCAGCTTCTTTGAGCATTTCTTCTGTGTCATTAAAACTAACAGATTGGTCATCTGCATTTAACAGTGAATCAGAAGTATCTACAATTTCGATATCTTCGATATCTTGACATGCATCATCACTTGTCTGATCAACATCAGAAGTGACTTTATTTTCAAATGATTCCAACCTATCAAGCACTGAACTACTTGATGTATCTTTATCGGGTTGAACAGGTGATAAAGGTTGCGAGGCTTCTGAAGAAGCATCCATGTTTTCAGTCCTTTCCAGTGTTTCCGTTTTTTCTGTATGAATGTTTACAGACAATGGATCCTCCGTTTCATCTGCATGCTGTGCATCTGTTTCATTGATGGATGCATTCTTTTCAAGCTTTGGTTCAATGTTTTCGGAATCCTTGCTTTTATTCATAGCATCTGAGAAATACTGTACCTCCTCCTCCTGCTCTTTGCTTGGTTCAAGAATTTTTTCTACTGTACCATGCTCCTCACTGTCATTGGACCTAGAAGCAAAAGAATTTCCAGTCATATAATGTTCTTTTTCATGGTCCTGAACGTTTGAATTAGCATTAATATCAGTGAGTAGTTTGGAAGAAACAGAATTAGAAATTGTTTTATCTGTACGTGTTAAATCATTGCGCTTAGGTTTGGCTTTAGTTGAGCATACTAGGCGAGAATTCTCAGTGAAGTTCTTAGGACTGAGATTTGTGTCATCTGAAGAACTGTTAGCACTTTCACTAATTTCGTTGTTATTGTTATTCCGCGTGTTATATTTCACTTTTTTCTTTTTTAGAATAGCTTTGTACTTCCTTTTCTTATTCAATATTTCCATTTTGTCCTTAAATTTCTTGGATTTTATTGGATAAGGACCAATCTTGACCTTCATAATTGATTTTTTGAAACAGCACTTCGAGGATTTCTTTTTGTCTTTCGAGTTTTCTTCTTTTTCAGCAGAACGAACAACATAACTGTTCTTTCCCCCATCTGGGCTTTTCGTCTCCACTGAAGGTGACTCCTCTTTGTTTTTAATATGATCTAAAGGAAATCTGCCCGGACTACCTAAAATTTTGCCGCTGTAGCCGTCTGAATCCGTTTTACTCGTACTATATGAAGTGGTGTTTCCTGACCTTTTCGTAGCCCTTTTGCCCATTTTACTCGAATCATTTAAAATAATGTCAGAAGGTTTAGGAATTCTGTTATTTGGGCTTTCTGAATTGCCTTTGCTGGAGCTCTCTAAAGAACTGCCAGATTTCCTCGAAACCCTTTTAATCGAGTTTTTGGAATCTATTTTGCTCAAGCTATCCGGGCAACTGTCAAACCTTTTCGAAACCCCTTTATCTACTTCTTTTGTGTTTATTTTAGCTAAATCATCTATAAAGGCATCTTCGTTGGAAACCTTTTTCTTGGGTTTTTTTAAAATTGGTTTCTTATGACTGTCTATAGGAAAGTCTGATTTTTTTAAAACCTTTTCGTTCGATTGTTTCGAATCTACTTTGCCCAAACTGCCTAAAAGTTTGTCTGGTTTATTAGAGATGTTTTCACTTGATTTCCCAAAAGTTTTTTCACTCGCACTATCTAACGCAGCATCGGAGTTCGTTGGCTCATTATTATCAAAACCATAACCAAAATCAACATCACAAGCTCCAAATAAGCAATCTAGAGCTGAATTATAAGCGGAACCACCAAAGTCATGATGTGGAATGGTTTCTGCAAGAAATGGTTCAGTTTTAGGTGATACAGACTTGGGAATCTTCTGACTGGGTAATTTTGAAGTGATGTTCACAGTTGCTGTTTTATTAGTTTGGGGAATTACTGTCTTCAATTGAGTTGCAGGTTTGGCCTGTAACATAAAAGATTCCATCTCCAGTTTTATGTCATCCAAGCTCCTTACTTTATCTGGGACCAGTGGCTGTTTTGGTTGCACTTTATTTTTGTTGTTGATTGTTTTACGTTTAGTGCTATTCTCAGGTGAAGAAAATGGACTGATCGCGTGTGGGGTAACTTTTTCAATTGGCGTAGATGTTTGAGAAAGGACAGGATTGTGACAGATAGGAGAAACAGAAGAATTCGTTCTCTGCGATAATGACTTGCCTAGTTCAGTGGGAGAATTTCTATGACATTTATTTACATATGGAACATTGGAAGACACAATCTTCGTATTAGCGTCAATATTATTATATTGGTCAGGAACATTAATGAATAAGCTGGTTGCAGGCTGAGGGAATACAACGTTTGGCAATACAGAAGTAACCTCGTTGCTATCCACATCATCTCCGTTAACATTTTTAATACAGGAATTCTCATCCAGGGAATCATTTGTAACACCAAGTAGGCTTTTCAATTCTTTGACAAGTTGATTCATAGTTTCCTCGTTTTCAAGACTAGAAAGATCTAAATTTTCAAGATCAAAATTATTTGCTATCGAATCAATGAAAGAGTTATCGAGCGTAAGACTTGGGTCTTTTATTGAAGCATCGGAAGACAAGGAATTGGCATGGCATGAAATGTTTAGGTTGGAATCACTCTGAGTAGTTACTGGGGAATTCTTTGTTATTTGTTCATCAGACACATTGGAGGGTTTGTCTGAGTCATGGTCTAATTGATTTCGTGGATTTAATGGCCAAATAACAATTGGCCTTGTATTGGAACTGGTGACCTTGTTGACACTTTGAGAACACGTGGAATCCGAACCTTTAAGAGCTTTATTAAAATAATTTTTTATCGTCATTCTTTTGGCTTCTAATTTCTCTACAGGTTCTGGAGAAAGTGGTATAGGTTTCATTGACACCGTTTCAGCTGATATTCTGCGATAGCGATTTAATTTACAGAACTGTTCTAAATCTAATCTTTCGCAGGATACTTTAAGAGTCTTCTGAAACACAAGGTTTAAATTGATAATGTCGTCTGGGCAAACAGGCACATTGACATTGTTATTAGTGCTTTGCTGTTCTTTTACTGAAAAAGGTGCCTCGGCAAAATCATCGAACTCACTATTACAACCAGCTTCATTTTCTTCAAGCACATTATTTACAATGGTACTAGGGTCGATGACATCGCAATCTGTTACTCTAAATTTTGAATGTGAGCTATTATCAAAGTCAGGATTGGAAAGAGATTCTTTATGAAACGAGTCAGGTTCAATCTGAATGCCTTCGAAATCGGGCAGTAACTCAGAAATATCAATAGAGACTTCAACAGGACTAGCTAGGGTTTTCTCATTTGCAGTGACATCAACAAAAACGTTGGGGGCCTCATCGTATAAACTAGCACTAACCTTAGTAGTATTGTTCGATTTTGGACATCGTATTAAAGGTTTGGGTTTACTCTTGCGGCGCCTAGCAAAAGAATTCAGTTCTTTTCCATGGTGGAATGCTGCCATGGTGCCTTTACCCGTTTTTAATCTGTAACAAAGAAAAAGTTACGGATGGAGATTTGGAATAAAATCAAGTAAACGAGATGAGCAAAGTTGACAGCCACAATTACAGGCAAAACTACACGGCTACAAATCCCCAACAAATATATCAGATATACAAAGGCTTTATAATTTACAGCCAACCTCCATAAAAAAGAAAAAAAAATGGTTTCTTGTGTGCTATCATTTTCCTGCTGCACTACATCTAGCTTATGTTGGGGGGGGGGGGGAAAAAATTACAAATGCAGACAAGCTACGATTTTTGTTTTTCAACTTTAAAGTCAATGACAAAATAAGAAAATAAAAGACTATAAGTACATAAACTCATAGATAAGGTAAATTAAAGACACGGTTAAACGTATTTCACATTACAGAAAATCCGCAGAATAAAGTAATCTCACCAGTAATACGGAACAAGAAAATGGAATTACTATAACATAATGACAAAACCCTGTAAATTTCTATCCAACTGTTTATTGGCTGATTCTACCAATTTGGAATACTTATTGCATCTGCCTTCATAGAGCTTCATTTATCATGTTCAATTCTTCCTTCTCTTGTTAAACTCCAATTCTGCATCTTCTCTTTCGCCTATTTTCACTGGCAGTTAAATATCATTATCATCTTCTGCACTTCACATCCATTAACATCCTTGGATGGATCATTTCATCTACATCTAATTTCCGTGAAGTGTAATTGGCCCTAAGCCATACTCTTCTCTGTTCCGTAATATCAAAACTAAATTTTCTGTACTACCACTACATTGGAAGTTGATATCAATGATTACAGATCTATAGCTGTTATTCAACAATGCAATGTCTCATGAATGCAGTTATATTTCATGCCATTTAATGGTTTATATAAAAAAATACTTCATTATTGGATTTTGTTTACTTGGAGAAATTTTATTTTGTTACCTTTCCATTTATATGCATAAGTCCATGCACAAAATGAGTTCACACTTTTGCATCATTTACAGTACATAACACTTCATTCCAATTGCATGTACACCTCTACCTCTTCTTCAAAGTAATATTTCGTCTTCAATACCTTCTGAAAATCTTAACTGCAGAACAATAAAGCAAAAACTTCTGATGTAGAATATTCTTTTCATGGAATAGAGCACTCGTCTTTTAATGTTAGAATGTGTGCAAGCACACTGAAATTATGCATGACTAATTAAACGAAAATGCATGTCCAACTAAAGCACAAACGCATGTCAATAAAACAATTTCTAAAAAATTATGTTTTCCACAGATGACACAACTCACCGTCTAAGCGGACCAAAGTACACTACTTTCGCAAACATGACAGCAAAGTGAAAAATAATGTTCCGATTTTGAAGTATTCCTTAATTTTTAACACATATAATTTTTTGCCATGTGATCATATGTTCTGTTCATAATTTATTTATGTTACAATACATATAGGCATGTGAGATTAAAGATCTACACTTTTGTTGAGAACAGGTAACCACCAAATTGCTTACATAATTTTTTTAGAAATCTACACCCTGTTTAAGAACAAATTTTTCAAAATAATGAAGCAGCCACAAGGCATTTCTGCAGCAAATCGAATGCCCATTAAAGTTACTAAAAAAAAAAAAACTGTTCTTCGCTTTTAAAATAATGACTTTCTTTGTTTTTAATGATCTAAAGGAAGGGCTGATGGTTCGATATGACCTCCAATGCTCATGCATGAGTAAATTTACAGACTTGACTCATAAATCTAATCTGCAAAGTTGCATGGAGAGTAGCACGTCTATGATGATCAGTTCTCGTACATTTTAGGTTTCAAAGGAGCCAAAGTGGTGGGCTTCATTGCACCGACAGCTATGATAAGTTCTGTTCAGCGACATGGTCTAATTACCAAACGTTCAAATCATCGTTTAAGACTCAATGGTACTTTCCAGAGTCTTACATTATTGCATTGAAATGTGCCTCGATGACCTTCATTTTCTTCAAGCACATTATTTACAATGGTACTGTTACTCTAAATTTTGAATGTGAGCTATTATCAAAGTCAGGATTGGAAAGAGATTCTTTATGAAACGAGTCAGGTTCAATCTGAATGCCTTCGAAATCGGGCAGTAACTCAGAAATATCAATAGAGACTTCAACAGGACTAGCTAGGGTTTTCTCATTTGCAGTGACATCAACAAAAACGTTGGGGGCCTCATCGTATAAACTAGCACTAACCTTAGTAGTATTGTTCGATTTTGGACATCGTATTAAAGGTTTGGGTTTACTCTTGCGGCGCCTAGCAAAAGAATTCAGTTCTTTTCCATGGTGGAATGCTGCCATGGTGCCTTTACCCGTTTTTAATCTGTAACAAAGAAAAAGTTACGGATGGAGATTTGGAATAAAATCAAGTAAACGAGATGAGCAAAGTTGACAGCCACAATTACAGGCAAAACTACACGGCTACAAATCCCCAACAAATATATCAGATATACAAAGGCTTTATAATTTACAGCCAACCTCCATAAAAAAGAAAAAAAAATGGTTTCTTGTGTGCTATCATTTTCCTGCTGCACTACATCTAGCTTATGTTGGGGGTAAAAATTACAAATGCAGACAAGCTACGATTTTTGTTTTTCAACTTTAAAGTCAATGACAAAATAAGAAAATAAAAGACTATAAGTACATAAACTCATAGATAAGGTAAATTAAAGACACGGTTAAACGTATTTCACATTACAGAAAATCCGCAGAATAAAGTAATCTCACCAGTAATACGGAACAAGAAAATGGAATTACTATAACATAATGACAAAACCCTGTAAATTTCTATCCAACTGTTTATTGGCTGATTCTACCAATTTGGAATACTTATTGCATCTGCCTTCATAGAGCTTCATTTATCATGTTCAATTCTTCCTTCTCTTGTTAAACTCCAATTCTGCATCTTCTCTTTCGCCTATTTTCACTGGCAGTTAAATATCATTATCATCTTCTGCACTTCACATCCATTAACATCCTTGGATGGATCATTTCATCTACATCTAATTTCCGTGAAGTGTAATTGGCCCTAAGCCATACTCTTCTCTGTTCTATACTATCAAAACTAAATTTTCTGTACTACCACTACATTGGAAGTTGATACCAATGGTTACAGATCTATAGCTGTTATTCAACAATGAAATGTCTCATGAATGCAGTTATATTTCATGCCATTTAATGGTTTATATAAAAAAATACTTCATTATTGGATTTTGTTTACTTGGAGAAATTTTATTTTGCTACGTTTCCATTTATATGATATGCATAAGTCCATGCACAAAATGAGTTCACACTTTTGCATCATTTACAGTACATAACACTTCATTCCAATTGCATGTACACCTCTACCTCTTCTTCAAAGTAATATTTTGTCTTCAATACCTTCTGAAAATCTTAACTGCAGAACAATAAAGCAAAAACTTCTGATGTAGAATATTCTTTTCATGGAATAGAGCACTCGTCTTTTAATGTTAGAATGTGTGCAAGCACACTGAAATTATGCATGACTAATTAAACGAAAATGCATGTCCAACTAAAGCACAAACGCATGTCAATAAAACAATTTCTAAAAAATTATGTTTTCCACAGATGACACAACTCACCGTCTAAGCGGACCAAAGTACACTACTTTCGCAAACATGACAGCAAAGTGAAAAATAATGTTCCGATTTTGAAGTATTCCTTAATTTTTAACTACATATAATTTTTTGCCATGTGATCATATGTTCTGTTCATAATTTATTTATGTTACAATACATATAGGCATGTGAGATTAAAGATCTACACTTTTGTGAGAACAGGTAACCCTACCAAATTGCTTACAGGTAAACGGTTACTTTTTAGAAATCTACACCCTGTTTAAGAACAAATTTTGCAAAATAATGAAGCAGCCACAAGGCATGTAATCTGCAAAAGCAAATCGCTAATGCCCATTAAAGTTACAAAAGTAAAAAAAAAAAAAGAAATCTGAAAAAAATTCTTACGCATTTTAAAATTTAATGCTTTCTTTGTTTTTTAATGTCTAAAACCTGCTTAACAAGATAGGGCTGACTGGCAATTCGATATGACCTCCAATGCTCATGCATGAGTAAATTTACAGACTTGACTCATGCTCGGTAAATCTAAGGTCTGCAAAGTTATATATCCTGCATGTTATATATCCTACATGTGTGTCTTTGTGCGACTTCAACATCAGAGTAGCACACATTTTTTTTGTATGTTGAAAACTATGTATGAGCAAATACAGTAACGCTAATGTAATTAATAATGAAGCAAAGCAAAAATAGTAGTCTCATAAAAATGTCCGCTGCATAGAAGAACATTTTAACTCCTCATGTACCCAATCATACATATAATTTCTCTATTTTACACCTCAAAACTGTGCGTGGATCATCCAAGATAAATGTTTTAACATGCCACCTAAACTACGATACATTCGCTAATGACCAAGCTTACCCAGCAAAACCCACTCATCGGGTCTTATAGTGTGAGGACCATAGCCACTGGGACACAATCATGAATATTTGGGCACTAATCATTAGAAAATTAAAAGTAAAGCATATGCAGCAATTGTAAGTTCTCTAATCACATGAATGAGAAACAGACTCAACATTTAGCAAATGTGTCATAAATGTCATTTCTATATTCGTTATATAAATAAGAGACATGATCCAAAGTGCATTTTGTAACTATTAATTTAAAAGTTCCTTACCTTTTATACAAGCATGCATATCATGTTTACTATTTACCAGTAACGTAATGACTTCGAAAGTGGGTAATTTCCAAAATATTCATCATCTCCATACTCCTCACACAAAAAATCACAATTCACATATATAGTAAAACCTTATTACAAATAAATTTGACACCCACGTATTAGTAGCTCAAACTAGAGCTAGTTTTTGTTTAGGAGAAAAAGAGACGCCGTCCTCATCCCGGATTCGAACCAGGGTCCCCGCGTTGTATTGACCTACTAGACGAATGAGAACAAGAAAAAACGCTTTTTTCTTCGAATATTAAGTTGTAAGATATTATTACCCTTTACATGGATAACACAATCTCCAAATATTGGTCAACACACAAAGCCACCGGGGCGAGATTTTTGTGAGTTTTTCGTGGGGGATTTTTTATTACAAATAAATTTGACACCCACGTATTAGTAGCTCAAACTAGAGCTATTTTTGTTTATGAGAAAAAGAGACGTTGTCCTCATCCCGGATTCGAACCAGGGTCCCCAACGCAGGGACCCTGGTTCAAATCCTAGTTTGAGCTACTAATATGTGGGTGTCAAATTTATTTGTAATAAAAAATCCCCACGAAAAACTCACAAAAATCTCGCCCCGGTGGCTTTGTGTGTTGACCAATATTTGGCAATTGTGTTATCCCTGTGAAGGGTAATAATATCTTACAACTTGACAAGTCTTCACCCAAATAACCCGGCACTCCAGGCAAGTCATTTCTTTTCAATCCCTAATGACTCTCATAGACAAGATAATGCAATTGAAACTTTTGTTTACTCATGCTAATTCAAATGGATAACGTCATCATAGAAAAAGTTGAGAGGAACATAAATAATTGCATATATTGATAACGACACTGCTGTATATACTTAAACGGCTATAGAGAATGAACAATTGAATTTTCAAAAGAGAAACACAAAGTTGTGCTCAATGAAGCGCAAATGATAGCAAAAAAATTTGTAAAAAAATTCCACTTAATAAAAGTTTTTGAAGCCTTAGTAACAATTAGACATTAACCTATGTAAGTTCAATATACTACAAGTAATGAACTCTGAGCACTAGTGGTTTTAGAGGAACAAAAACTGTACTGAAAGATGTTCCTTTCACACGGTCCTCACTCTTTTTCTCAAGTAGAAAAAAAATAGTTTCTAAATACCCAAACAATACATTTAAGGACAAATTGAGGTAAGTCACAGTGCAGCTTTACCGCAATCTCTATTAACTTATAAACATGGTAAAAACTAAAGGAATGCAACTTATGTACCTTTTTTTTTATCATTTACAAATGGTGATGGTATTTTTAACTAATTTATGCATTAATTTATATTATAATAAATAATATGCATTGCAAAATATTGACCTCACCAAATTTTTTCACTGGCACGGAATAAATCAAACGTGCAGCTAAAAACTAATCAGTGGGGATTGATTGTGTGTACACACTTAATACGTGATTACTGGTAAGAAACTGTGATTGGACTGTTATGGAAATCAAAATTTGCATATCAGGTGTTACGAAATGATGATCTCACCTAGAAAATCTTATCACAATCTGCTACAAATCATTTGTATGCAAACTTTCCTACTTTAAGTGTGTTTTGAATGTTTTAGTGTTGCTATTTGTAAATTCTGGGTGGTTAAACATTTGAATTTAGTTTAAAAGGAATAATTAATAAGATGGCTCGGGAAAAACTCTTACTGAGCATGAAAAAGGTCAAATAAGGCTTGCAAGGATGCTGGCCTCTTTAACCAAGCAATTGCAATGAAGATTGGACGATTTCCAGGTGTGGTGAATAATTTCTTGAAACTTGGAAATCAATATGGCACCAAAAAGTCAATGTGCGGACCAAGGTCACTGACCTTGGAAGGACTTTCTAGGGAAGAAAGGAGCATTAGTAGAATGTTCAGCAGTAGCAAAACAAGTTTGGGAAAGCTCTAATGTAACCCTGGCATTAGTGTGTACAAGTAAACTTTCTACAGAGTTGTAAAAAGATGTGAAAACCTAAAGTACAAAGAAAGAAAGAAAGAAAATTCACCCTTGTATGATGAAAGCTCACAAACCTACTCGGCTAGCCTAGGGAAAAGAACATACAAACTGGGGTGACAGGTGGAAAACAGTAACGTTTAGCGATGAAAAAAAATTCAATTTCGATGGTCCTGACGGTTGGAATTACTACTAGCACAACCTTCGTAAGGAGGAACAAATTTCTCAAAAAGACAGCAAGATGGTGGATCCCTAATGGTGTGGGGTGCATTTGGATACAATGGCAAAAATAAACCTTGCATTTCCAACGGGGTGTGTGAAAGTCACTGACTACCAAGACCTGATGGAAATGTATCTTTTACCCATTGGAGACGAAATTGGTGGACCGTTTTGGATCTACCAACAGGATAATGCCTCAATTCACGTCGCTAAATCAACTTAGGAATAATTTCTTGATAATGGTGTGAATACTATGGACCTGAACCCAATGGAGAACTTATGGGGAATTCTCACCGGGGTTATTTGCGCAAACGGCAAGCACTATAATAATACACAGGATTTAAAGGCAACCATTATTTCTGCATGGGAAGCCATTGATTATACAGTGCTACAGAGGCTTGTACATGGAATGCCTCATCGTGTATTGCGAAAGGAGCATTTGTGGGACATTAAGTGGCCGAGGTCATCTTTTTGCAACACATGAAATGTATGTTTTTGTTGTTATGTGATTCCAATAAAATGCATTACACCTAAATTTATGTGTCTTTCATTTGTTTTTGGCAACATGTTATTGCACGTCAACTGCAATTCTTATTATTATGTAATCTAAAATAAAACAAAATAAACAAGGTGAGGTCAACATTTTGCATCGCACCTTATCATGATAAACTTAAAATTTTCATGACGGTTACAATAATGCACACATGCAAATATTAAGTACTTCGTATTAAGTTACTCCATGTAAATCGTAATTTCCTAGTCGTTCAAGTACCAAAGCTTTACTGTACACATTATGATAACAAATATAATTACGAATTATGACCTTTTTATCCGCGGGTGGAATGGTGAACAACACAATTGGAGATTACCCACTTCCGATACCACTACACTTCTCCACTACCACCACTTACATAACTAGACATAAAGGTGTAGAGCAATTTCCTCATTATTACACTCAGGTCTGAATATCCAATTGAGTATTGGGCAATTAAATCATATTTATTTGATATTACTTTGATATTTTAATTACTTTATTATTATTATTAATTATATTATTATAATTACTTTTGATATTAGTTTGGCTCAAACTGAAAATATTTTTTTCTCAGTCCATTAGAGTGAAAAATGACAAGGAAGCAATCATGATCTAAACTACGAACTAAAACTAGCGACCATCAAATTACTCCAAAGCAATAACGAATTAAGCTAACATCAGTTACATATAGTCTTATGGTAGTACTTTAATCGGTGCCCATTTCGCATTTGTACACTGTTTGTCCCAAAACTGTGCTACACGTGACAAGGACAACAGCTTAACTAGACCTCCAAACAACACTTCATGAGGACTGCCAATCACACTACAGAAAAAAATTCCCCAACTTCTTCGATAAAACTCCCTAACTGATCGCAAACAAAACTTTGCATTGAACTTTAGTTTTGGAGAAAGTAACTTAATTTTTGATTGAAATTTAGTTACTCGGAACAGAAAGGAAAGTTTTTCCTAAATATCGCATATTCCCCGACTTTTAGAGACTATTTCAAATTCACTGACCATGCCAGGTTCTCAAAATGTGCGGGAGCCCTGTTATGTTTACACACAACCATGTTCACTGGTATGTGCCCAAAAGACGCAATTATAACAATTGGAAAATCACATCACAAAGATATTCTTTTAAAAGCAGCTGATATGTGATAAAGAGGTTAAATATCTTCTTAATTTATTTTAGTGCTCTGGAAAGTAACCCAAAAGTTGTTGGTTTGAATTCGATTTAGGTGTGATGATCACGTTCTTGACTAGCTCTTGTAGGTCAAGGAAAAAACAGTTCCAATTAGAACCTAAATGGTAGGCACGTCAATCCAGTCCATTTTTAAATGCAGTAAGTTATGTCATCTCATGTGTGATCATAATGATATGTGTACGTATCACTAAAGCCACCTTAAATAGGTACAAATTTCACAACATTATTACCTTCCCAAGAGGTAGCAGCATAATTACCACGGAAAATGGCTAACACACAAGATCTCCAGTAGAATGTTTGTAATTTGGATATATTAACCTTTAGCTTATGGGGCTAGAAAACAGAAATTTGTTGTTTCCGTATGGGGAAATATCGCTTCCCCCCACACAAATCAACCTAAGTGACCCATGAAATTGCCTCTACATGGGGTCAGGAGGGGAGTGGTTGTGCTTAAATACAAATAAACAACACCAAATAACTTTAGTAGGCAAGTATCATACATTAGTGAAAGATAAGAAACATACTGATAACCTAATAACAGGTTGTTAACTTTCATACAAAGTAGTGAAGAAGAGGAAGGGAGGGGAAGAGATCCTATTTGCACAATAGGTCTTTATTTTGCAACCTGTTTCATTATCACCCAGGATCAAACCATTTATACTACTACTAAGCTGACCACTGACTGGGGAAGAACACAAAAGGGGGAGGAGGAAATCGCGGGGTAGGGCTTATCCCAGCCCTGTTCTTTTGGAAGGTAAATCTGCTGAGATATACGTTGTCCCATCCGTAAGCTAAAGGTTAATGAAAACTAATTAATAGGTTTGACACCCACACTCTATGACTACTCTCAAACTAGAGCCAACTGACCCACCATCACAAGATTCAGTGGGTTATAAATTCAGAGGGTTCTTTTTTTGATGGTGTCTACCCAAATTCTGTTTCAAACTTCCCTGACTTTTCCAAGTTTTGCAGACCAAATTTAAATTGATTTTCAGTAGCTAATTATAGTAAACACAGGGCAAGATGTTGAAATTTACATAAAACAAATTTCAGGACCATAAAATCCACTAACACAAACCTCAAAGCCAACTCAAATACAGTAAATTCACAAATACAAAAATTATATTAAAAAATGCATTTCTTTACACTAAAAGTTTGCATTAAATATTCACATAATTTTCATTCGCCTCTATTTGAGTTCATTATAAACAAGTTCAATTATATAATTGCAAAGATGATGCTTTATCCTTCATTTCATCTAAAAGTAGGTTTGACTATATATAAGGGAAAGGAGACTTATGATCGAAATCCGTCATAGATTACATAATTTAGTTAAACATATTTGTTGTTTCGAGTTTTAGTTATATGTCTATCAAATAATCTCTCCTGAAATGTATGTGGGCTTGACAATTCGTACAAACTGTATTAATTTTTATGAAAGAAGTTAATATTCAGAAGTTTAGTCAAAGTGTAAGTTTCTCAAAATTTTCAGTATGCAATGCAGTACAAAAAGTATAGTTCAAGAAAACTATTTAATACAGGGTTTGTCCCAAAAGTTCCCGAAATGATTTTTTTTAAAATCATTTATTCAATATCAGTTTACAATCTTTTCAGAACTTTTCAAAGTATTCTCCCCCTGCTTCGATGCACCGTTGCCAACGCTTCACCCAATCATTGAAGGCGCCCTGGAAGTCGTCAACGGGAATCTCCTTCAGTGAGGTCGTCGCGGCTGCTTTTACCGCCTCCAGCGTCCCATGCCGAGTTCCTTTCAGGGTTCTTTTGATCCTTGGGAACAAAAAGAAATCCGCTGGTGCCAGATCGGGGCTGTACGGCGGCTGGGGCAGCGTTGCCACACCCATTTTGGCCAGCAACTCGGAGACAATGAGCGCGGTGTGGGTTGACGCGTTGTCATGGTGCAAGATCCAATTGTCGCGAATTTCGTTTCGGACGCGTCGAACCCTGTTGCGCAACCGTTTGAGCACTTCACAGTAAAACTCCTTGTTGACTGTTTGTCCTTGTGGCACGAATTCACTGTGAACTACACCTTTTCTGTCAAAAAACACAATGAGCATTGCCTTGATTCGCGATTTGCTCATCCTTGCTTTTTTCGGGCGAGGAGACTCCTTGGTGTGCCACTCGCTGCTCTGGCGCTTTGATTCGGGATCGTACTGAAAAATCCACGTCTCGTCCCCTGTGATCACTCTGTCCAAAAATTCTGGGTCCGTTTCGTAGCGTTCATGCAATTCCTGGCACTTCAACAAACGCTGCTCCTTCATCTCACTCGTCAGGACTTTTGGCACCATTTTCGAGCAGACTTTCCTCATTTGAAGATCCTCCGTTAAAATGCGATGAACGATTGTTTTGGGTATTCCACACTCCTCTGCAATCACCCGAACACTTAATCGTCGGTCATTGTCCAAAACTTGACGCACTTTTTGCACCGAGTCGTCCGTTTGTGATGTCGACGGGCGTCCAGAGCGGTCGTCGTCGTTGACGGACTCCCGACCTTCCCGGAACCGCTTGTGCCACATGAAAGTTTGGCTTTTTTTCATCGCCCCGTCACCGTAGGCTTTCCGAAGCATTTCGAGTGTCTCCGCCCCGTTTTTACCCAGTTTCACACAAAATTTGATTGCATAACGCTGCTCCAAAAACTGGTCCATTTTTTGATCGACGAGGGTGCAGTAGATACCTCTGCGCGGAGCGTGACCCTGCCTCAACAACTGCCCGCAGGCGACTGATACCGGTCTCGTTTCCAAGCTCAGATCCCCCACCAACTTCTCCGCCCCGTCAGCCAGCGTTGCCAACTACAAAAAATCATTCCGGGAACTTCTGGGACAAACCCTGTATAACAACGAATCTCCATTTCTCTGATTTAGGCCTTTGTACTTCAAATTTCCCTGGCTTTCCTATATCGGTAGACACCCTGCTTCTATTTTTACGATCTACCAAACTTTGTATTGGCAAAGCAATTAGCTTTAGTTTGAACAACAGAATGTGTCAGATCATCAAATTCCATGTACAAACTTCTTACATTTTTAAAGCCTGAAATGCCTGCATGCACAGTGTTCCCATTCACACTGCAGAAAAAAATACCCTGACACACACTTTTCTAGGTCCCCCTCCTGACCTTTTCAGCAAAATTCATGGACCAATCACGGAACTTTCAACTAAATTTTGGTTGTGGAAAAAATGGCTTCACGTTGGTAGGAGGTTCAGCTATTCAAAATACGTTAAGAAAGTTTGCCCTGACTTTTCCAGGTTTTAACCGAAAAAATCTTGTTTTCCCCTTATCTTTAAGGACAATTTCAAATTTCCTGAAATTCCAGGTTCTCCAGGTTGTGTGGGAAGTCTGCAAACATGACTTTCAATTGAACTTTCATTGCGAGGAAAATGACATCACGTTCGTAGGAGATCTAGCTATTCAAAATGAAAGTTAAGGTTTACCCTGACTTTTCCAGGTTTGACTGAAGAATCTTGTCTCTCCCCACCCCCAACTTTTCAGGAGAATTCCAGGTTTTCCATGTGCGTGAGAACCCTGATACAGTTATCATGTTACCATTATTCATTATCAGAGCTCAACAAATCGCATCAAAGCATACTCACCAGACAAAAACAGTAACTGCCAGCGTTCAAAAAAAAAAGGAACCTAATAGGGAAATATTTCCTCCTCCCCAACTGCAAAAGTCTAATTGATACTGGTGATTAGATTTGTCATCCCTGTTCACTACTCTCACCCGAACTCAGAAAGTCACAAATTCAACAGCTACACCACAATGACATGTATGAAAACGTAGGAGCCTTTCCATGGATGATTATTTCATCAGTTGTTTTATGTTTTGTATTACAAAACATTTCATGTGGAGCATAATCTCCAACTTACTGTGTCTTCATATTCATTGTATATTCACGACATAATCTGAAGTTGGATTGAAAATTAATGTTAACACCAGTACAGTAACTGGGCTCCCACTAAAGAATGGACAGGCTCTATATTTCATACAGGGTTCGTACTATTGTTTAAAGAGCAAAATTAAGGACTTTTATGGACTTAAAACAAAAATTAAAGACCCACAAAACACTTGATTTAGATGCTTTGTGGGTCTTTAATATCGTCACCATTTTGGCACCTTTCAACGATTTTTCAAATTGAGGTTCCTGAAAGTACGTTACTGAAAATTTAGCTTCCCTGCCATTGACGATTGTCCTATCCTGGATATTGCGATTAGACAAAATCATTACATCCATTATGGCTGGGCCATTAAAAAGAGAGGGGGGAAATTGAAATGAAGTTAAAGGTGAAAGGAATTTCCAATCTCCCGGTCATTTTCAGCAAAGAAAGATTGGTGGGGTGAAAAATAAGTTTTTAAGGACCTGGACGTTAAATTAAGAAATTTCAAGAGCCCTTAATTTTCATTCTCAAAATTAAGGAGTTCTTAGGGACTTTTAAGGACCGTACAAACCCCTGTCATATTTTCGGGGTGGGGGGGAGCCACACTCATAAGATGGATGCAACTGAAGTCGAAAACTGACTTTTCCATATTGAAGTTCCGGGCTTGGGCAGGATCAAGCTCGAATTTCCAAAAAGTACTTTGGGCTCCGACGTGCTCAAATTAATATTTGAGCTCAGGCTTCGAAAATTGAGCCCAAATGTATCTCTAGTTCCCACTCATAAGAAAAAAATTCACTGACCAATCACAAGCCACAAAGAAAATGACTTCACGTTCATGGGAAATTTAGCTATTCAAAATGGAAGTTAAGAAGGTTTTCCCTAACTTTTCCACGTTTAACAAAAAAATAGCAGTTTTCCCAGACCTTTAGAGATGATTTCATACTCCCTGACAATTCAGGTTACATGAGAATCTGTTGAAGAGCAGATGGTATGGTGTAAAAGTTGAAACACTGCTAGAATACTGTCTGAATTGAGTAGGATAGAACCAGGATTAAGCATTATAACCAAGAGAGAAACATAGAACATGCAGTTTCGTTTCAGAAACAACTTGAGTAATTCATAATTAAAATCTGAGTTGAGGAGTCTCATTGTGTGCTAAATCTAAACCATTGCCAACAGATCGTAAGCATGTTACAAAAGGTAGATAATGCCCAAGAATGTTTGATTATAAAAATTATATTATAGATTGATACAGGCAGTTCCCGTATACATGTCAGCAGCAGTTGTGCTCACAAAACATATGATGCAAACATATGATGCAATTAATGATAAATTTGGACTCAAACCTCATTATGAGGAAAAATTAATTTTAATAAACCTGAAATTATCCAAGTCCCTGTAAGCATTTTAATGAAATGAAAGTACAAACGTAGATTATCATATATCAGAGAAACATGAAAAATGTTATCAATTACAAAATGTGAAAGAACATGAGAGCAAGCATTAGAAATCACACACCACAAGGTCAAATAAGGTCACACTGCACCAGACCCTACAGTTTTATGAGGAATCCAAACTGTTATTGTTTGGAGAATCAAAGCCCAAACTATAGTATGCAGAAAAACGCCATACATTCTACATCACCACTGGCACAGAACCCACATTAATGGCATGACAAAAGCATCGTTACGCCGTCATAATATGTTTTATGATATATGGACAACAAGAATCGTTCTATGCCAAAAAGTAGCTTAATGCTCCAAAGACATAAATAACGGGAAACAGAATGGCGTAAGGGTAAAAATGTAGTTATACCCATGGTTGCTTCATGTGACTGCCTCTATAATCCCAATTCCATGTTATCAAGCCACAGCTAAGGTGAAAACACTGCTTAAAAAATCCAATATGACAGCAGCTGGGAAATACGTGAATTGAATTAGTTTTAAAAACAAAATCTAGACTGTGAACAGTTAAAAGTAAGTTTGTTTTTAAAATAATTTAGGCCTTCAGCCAAAAAACACTTCTATACTGGCATTTGCACCTTGGCAAAGCATCCTCCCAAACAAATACCTGCTCCCTAGGCCAGAAAACCTAAAGCATTCCAAGAATATAAATGAACTGCCATATGCAAGACAAACACTAAAATTGGCAAGGGAAGGTGGGGGGGATTACCGCAAACACAACTACATACAAACCGGGGATGCTTGTATATATATTAATACTGTAAATATGCAATAAATACGTATCGTATTTCAGATACCTTTTTTATTATAGACAATGATAGCTGACTTAGTATATTTGGCAATAGCTGGCTTGGCCATGAAAGGCTCTGTAACTACGATTCAACTGAATTCACACTCACCTCACATTGCCACAACGACAATGTCCATGAATGGAGCCCCACACACCAAAAAAAAATACTTACTTCACTGTGATACTGTAATAGATAAAAAAAAGGCTTAAGCATAATTAGCTTGAAGCTAGAAAGATGGTCACCGTCAGTTTAAGCTTCCATTAAAAACTATCGTTTGAGAACAACAAAGTTAATTGAGTTTTAGATTTTCAAACAACGTAACTTTTAATCAAGATGGAAGTGACAATTAAGCAAGATCACCAAACGATCCAATAGGTCCAAGCATAGGTAGACTTAAACGCAGTTACTTGGGGATTTCCACATGTTGGAATGCACGCAATTACTGGGAAACAAATGGTTTTCGACATATTTTACGAAATTTATGGAGAAAAAAACTCATAATAAAGAGAAACACATATTTTATAGAAAAATGCCTATACAGTGTCTTCGAAATGTGTATATATATCCAAAAACTTTTCTCAAATTTAAAATTTACATCGAAGCAAATCCAGTATTTCATAAACAGGAAGGTGATATGGATGGAGCTTTACACTTTACAGAATACTCAAGTAACATATGGCTAACTGTAATCAGAACGTTGAGTGTAAGTACAGATGCTGTCCCAACAGCGTGTTTCTCCCCTAAAGAAATGTAGAGAAGTCGCTGTAGGTGGGGTTTGGACGTCAGAGTGTATGCCACATAATGCATGATGTCACCCATGTGGGTGTAGAAAGAATCGCTCGATTGAAGCGTGCTTCGTCGTTGTTTTGAGTATAATGGGATTGTTGCAGCGATTGGAAAGATGTCGGAACATTTCAATATGGATTTTTTTCTTCAATTGCGGTTGAAAGGGAAGAGGAATGTTGTTGGATTGGTTTGTGGGAGAAGGTTTATTTGGTTTGGAGTAGAAGGGCCCGGTTTGCAAGGTGCGCTGGGCCTAACGTGGATGACTGTGTAGTTAAAGAGGCGAAGTTATCTGACAGATAAAAAGGAATAAAAGTTAGTATGCCGTTTTTATTTTGTTCGCTGCACCGAGACAAAGGGAGAGGACAAGGGATGGAGGAAAAGAAGGGAAGCCAACATGGGTAAAGGTTAAGAGGCGAAAGGGGATGGAGGTTGGGAGTGGAAAGGGAACAGGAGAAAGAGATTAAAGGTGGTGAGGAGTAGGGGGGGAGGGAGAAAAAGACTGCCAAGAAAACAGGGGTTGGGAGGTGGAGAGGGGAAGGGGGAGGAGGAAGAGAAAGAGAACAGGAGAGAAGGGTTAGAGGAGAAGGGGTGAGGGCTGGGTGTAGGATGGAGGGAAAGGGGCGGAGCCTGTATTGAGACGTAAGCAACATGGCGGCAAGCCAAGACAAAGTTGCCAAGTGTATTGGAAACACTTCCCACTAAAAACGAAATGGGACAGTATCTGTACTAGCGCTGAACGTTGTTTTTAAACTGTTTAAAACCAATATATGGGAAAAGACTGTGGCAGATTTAAACACTTGAATTTAAATAAGCATTTTGTGTTGCAATAAACCTACCCTTAAAATAAATACAACCACTAGCGGGAGGGAACTTGCATTATTATAGAAGCACTTGCCAAAAAACAATGAACTTACTAAAAAATATTCGAGACTTCATAAACGTCTTTGAAATTAGTTGAGCTGCAAATAAAAAGATACATGAATAAATAGTAAGTATTTGTTTTCCATGATTATAGAGCTCAATGTAAATCATACATTGCATTAAACTATAAAAATAAACTGATGGAATTATTTTTCACTCCAATATTTTTGGTTGGTTGCTCAGAAACTGCACATAAAACGAACCTTCCAATAGCACAGCCTTGAAAACTGTAGTACAATCAGTGGCATAGAAATGGGAGTCTAAAGGGACTCATACCCATTAGATATCACGACACATTTGTTTCTTTAACATGAAAAGTAACAATTTTTTTTAAGCTACTTATCTCCCCCGCCACAATAATTTAATTATTACACATTCCCGAGAACAATCTCAGATTGCAGCATATCCTAATACTCTCTCTACATACAAAATTATTTGTATTTTTACATATCAAGTTTGTATCATCAGATACGTCGGAAATTCCTGAGTCCAATTTTGTATGGTAACCCGTAAACTACAACATATTTAAACATAGTTACGCTCACCAAAAAATGGAACCTTGATCAGCTTAAAAACACGGCTGTAATCATAAGCATAGATAGGTCATTCTTAACTAGTGCATTCCACATACTTATCACAAAGGTTCCACGAAATAAAGTCCTCTAAGAAATAAAAAGCAAAACACTCTACGAATAAACTAAATTTAGTATACTATGGATAATATTTCACTTCCTGAGCCTGTTTATAACTAATACAATGCACAGATCTTTCATGATAATAAAAGTATTCATTATAAATGAGATAAACAATTGTAATTAATGACCCAAATAAGAAGCCAGAACATCAGTTAAGGCAAAAATTCAATTTATAGACAGAAAAATAAGCAAATCAAAACTAATATATTCATGCAATGTAAGATGAAATATCAAGCAAATAGATGAATTCATTAAAATGAAAAGAAATTCTAAGTATCATTCTACAACAAAACAACTAATATACAACTTTGAACTGACCTGTAATGCAAAATATTAAGGTTAAAAATACCTTAGAGAATATAGTCCAGAAGATCTCAAAAAAGTAGTTAATCTCTCACAAATAGTTAATCTCACAAAAGTAGTTAACGTTTATAAAAACGTGGAAATTACGACTTCCTGCACGGAACAATGAACGACAACCGCCATTTGCAACACCTTCGCCATTTTGCGAACGCAACGTATCCCATAATTCAGCATGGCTTAGCCAAATAGCACCAAAACGGCCAAACGGAAGCCAACATAAATGTTTGGTAAACATATCTATCGCTATTGTACCCAAATTCTATGTAAAACTAGCTAACACATCATTAATTAACTAACTAATGCTAATTAAGTTAACATTTTACCATTTAACATGTCAACAATTCATTCAGGGCACATGTTATAAAAGAGGCGCCAATTTCCGTTAATGGCGGGAACCACAATACACTTACAAAAAAAATAAAAACATGGACAAAAACATTAATTAATGCGTAAATTAACGTTTCCTAACCTTTTAACTTATAAAATACGAAGACAAACATACAAAACTCACGAGAAATGTCCTAAATTTCGACCAGCGCCAGGTGACAGGTCAAGGAACCTAATGTGTAGGAAGAACGTCAGACAAAGAAACTAACTTTACAGAAAAAAGTTGGGACAATGTAACATATTAACAATCGAATAAAACGTGGTCTCGCTCTTCGTTTCTCAACGTTTTTTCAGATTTTAAAGACATTGAAGTGCGAAAGGAGCATTCTACAACCACAGTTTTAGAGCTAGACTCGAAAATCGATTTTTATCTCCGATTTTCAGCAAATCGATTGAATAGGATCCCATATACCTTTTTTGTGAATGTTTTTTATGTAGTTTTTTATTATTAAAAGTACATTTTGTGCATGTGTGTTTGGCTCTTTTTTTTTCTCTTAAATAACATAACTTCTTTTCTCAATTCACCATTCCCTTTTTCGAAAGGTTTTTACGTCGCAATCTCGAGTTCGATAGAAAACTTTGGGAGTGGGATGTTCTCGTTGTTGTGATGCCACGTAAATGATCCAATTAATATATCCAGAATTTAAAAATCGTTAATTATTCTATCAACAGCAATTTCTGTAACGTGATTAATGAACATGATACGGGCCTTCAACTAAATATTACATAGAAATTAATTTTGCAATATTTTTTATAATTAAATAGAAAAACCACCATGTGTTTTCTTTTGCTTTTAATGAAATTCTGAATAATTGGTTTTCTGTGTTTAATTTTATTTCAGCATCTGATGTAGTTTCAGAAGTCTGTGACGGTTTCATCTCCCACTTCTTCGATCAGCAAGTTATTTTTTTATCGTAAGTTCTCAGTCACAGTGCCGCGTGCCCAGGCTTAATCGGATTTGAACTTTGAACCGCATTCATGGTTAGCTTTGTAAAAGCTATTATAATAGTGTACGGAAAAGGGGCTTGTGTCAATAGCAATAATATCTTGTTTTTGTGTGATAAAAGAATTAACCAATTCTATCAATGATAAGCTCTTCTCGGT
Organism: Dysdera silvatica; assembly: GCA_006491805.2. Lineage (NCBI taxonomy): Eukaryota > Metazoa > Arthropoda > Arachnida > Araneae > Dysderidae > Dysdera > Dysdera silvatica. Next base: position 26,134,048 of record QLNU02014176.1, on the reverse strand, counting down.
TTTCACGGATTTACATGCAAACAAGTGCATGCATGCAAGTGCGTAGACTTTTCAAAATTAATGAAGGTGGGGGAGGGGGGGGGCTAGCACATATTCCGTACATTTATGCATTCCGGTATATATAAAATTGCAATTTATTTTAAATTATGAGGGGGGGTCGGGCCCCACGTGCCATATAACTCTACAACTATGTGCAAACTATTAATTTATATATTGGCAGCTCTTCGCTGATGATTGATGATGAACTGTGCAGAAACTCTGTCTCAAAGTTCCTCAACCAACCTCATGCCGCCGTCTCTAAAAAAAAAAAAATGTAATCGCCTATATCAATAAAGCATCAGTCGCAACAGGGCAGCCGATAGGGTTTCCAACTCTCCACGTCTGCATTCCCCGAGAAATCCAATCTCGCTACACCGTCTTAGGCTCAGCATCACCGTCACGAATGGTCACCTACATAAAATTAAAAAATTCTCTGCTCCTGTCTTCCTACAATTCAAGGAAGACCGGGATTTGACTCTTTAATACCACTTATTGAGCTACCCAGCATATGCTCATCATTGCAGCAAATTTAAAGAAGTGTTCACATTGCTCCTCCTCCTTTTCACCATAGGACTTTTGATTTGTTCGGACAGACTACCACCTTCAGTGTCTTTTCCTGGCCACCATGAGTGTCTCTTTCGTTGGCATTGGTCGATTCCTCTGACTTTCTTCCATTCAGGGTTCCCACAACTCTCAAACATCTTTTGAGATCTTCTCCTCGAAATCTGGCAATATCAAAACACTCTCTTGTGGCCAACACTCCCACAATGTTTTGAACCTCAAATTAAGTGCAAAAGGACAACAACACCTGGTGAGTGCGTGCAATTGGAACAATTAAGAATGTGATTTCGAAGAAGGATTTTTTGAAAGGATTAGATTTGTGTTTATACATTTTGGTAGTTTTCAAGTTTGCTTCAGATAATTTTAAGAATCTTTAATAAGAATTCTACATGGTGGTTATTATTTGAACGTGCGAAAACAACGGACTTGGAGTTGAGGAAGTAAGCCAAATGAGGAAACGGCTACAAGTGTTTTTAACTTCGCAGTTTTCACATTGTTTCTTTCAAATTATAAAATTAGACATCCTTCCACAACCTTTAGAATGTTCGATGGATTGTGGAGTTAAGTTTTTGCCCCTTTAAATGAGTAAATTTGTAAATTTAGTCAAGTTTATATGCTGGATGCTTTTTATTCAACCCAGTATCAACTAATATAAAGATTTCTTTCACCGTTGCCTGCTGTGTTTGGTTTTTCATTATGGCTTCAAGAAAGCTGAATAGATAAAATTTTCCCAAGAAGCTTTCGATCTTTAACAAAGCTAAAATTAACGAACGTAAAGCGTAAGGTCTTCCTGTTCCAGGTAATACTTCGTCTGATATCGCAATACAAGATCTCTAATCATTTTTCTCAAAAAGAATGTGATGAAATCTCTTCAAAAAAACTAAAAGTTATTGACAATTTTTCAAGTACCTCCACTGAATACTCTATTGATTCTCCGTCATTGTCAAATCTTCTTACCTACAATTATAACGATTTCCAGCTTTCACAAAATAGTAATGCTTCTAAAATGGCATTAATTATTGAAAATATTGACGATAAATTATTGGATTTAAACCACTTTCGGAAAAAAAAGTAATTGTAAAAGCGGGTCAAAACCATAAAATTGATCAAATTCGATCTCTTGGAAATGGTTCTCTGCTTATAGAAACATATGATACTGAGACAATGAATATCTTGCTCTAATTAACACAATCCTGAGTATACCTGTCATTACTCGCATTCTTCAAGAATCTTTAACTAGAAAATGCGTAATAGTCAATATGGATCCAGAATTAGACATTTGTGACCTTTTAAACGAACTTGTGTTGAGCGAATTCAAGATAAAAGAAATTAAGAAAATCATTAATAGTAATAATAAAGCCACTATTATCCTCGCCTTTTTAGGAAAAACCTACCCTAAGTATGTATCTATGTATGAAATTACCCTCAAATCCAATAATTCAGCTTGACGAACATGAAACTACCATAACTAACAACATGAAAATTTCGGGTTGTTACTTCCAAAAGCAACTTATTATGGAATCTTCACTTCAAATACTTAAAAGCGTCAACCGCCAAAATTACATACATCTTCAAATTCATTTCATCTCCATCCTGACGCAGCCCCACTTTTTTTCTTGTAAAGACAGTTCTAACTTCACTCAGGAATAAGTTAGAATATGGATCTCCACCACTTATTGATGCACTTATGTCAAATTTCAAACCTAAAAAGAGCCTTGGGTATTCCAAAATCTTCCTCAAATGCCCTAACCTATTTCATTACCAAGTCTTCTTCGCTTAAATCTAGATTTAGCTTAAACTTTGAGTCATTTGAAAATTAATCATAGTCTCATAAACATACAGTTCCTTTTAATTCCATTTAGAATTCGGGCATTGATTGTAATCGTCAATTTAAAACATTTAATGCCTTCGTAATGAAATATGATCTCAAATCATCTAATACATTCAGATCTAAAACCATCTGGAATCTACCATGCGAACTTGTCGTTAATCAGGAAATCATATCTGGTAGAATCATAATTGACAAATGGAACTTCCAAAAACGAAAACTAACCCCAATTGAAATCAACGAAGAATTTGAATCTTGTATCTCAGAAAAAATTTCAGAATATGAAATTTGGGTCACCGACGGTTCAAAAGTGCTCTTGAAACATCCTTTTGCAACACGAATGGAGTAAGAAAATTTAGATATACCATAAACCCAAGATATTTCATCTTTTCAGCTGAAGCGTTTGCCATATTGTTTAATTTAAAAATTAACTTCTATAAACAAAAATCCTCATTTATAGTGACAGTAAATCTTCTCTAATGGCGATAAAAAATTTAAACTTTAATAATCCTGTGATCGCTAATATCATATTATTCCTTGCTGATCTGCTTTCAAACAAAACTGAAATTCCATTAATGTGGACTCCTGGACATTCGAGGATTAAAGTGAACGAAGAAGCAGACAAAATCGCCCAAAACTTAAATTTCCCTTCCACTCACATCGGATGGAAAATTTCTAGTGAAACTCATCACTTAATTAAACAAAATTTCTATAATGATCTACTGGACAGATAAAAAAACAATGATTGCTACATAAAATTTTGCTTCATCCCGCTAAACTTTGACTTATTTTATTTAAATCTGAATAGAAAACAGAACACGATCTTTCTTCTAGAGATACTGCCATCAAATGCAGTTTTATTTCGTTGGAACCTTACTTCTAGTCGAAGATGCCACAGCTGCTCTGCAATTGACACCAATCATCACAAATTTTTTCAAAAAATCGTCGTGAAATAAACTAAATTTATTTATAAAAATATCGTTATTTTATCTTATAATAATGCACATAAGGTAGTATAAACGTCACCCCTTCTCTATCATCCGCGATTTTTCGTCTCGCTTGAGGAAGGGGAAACGATAATTTTATTTGTTTTTTCTAGTACAGCGAGAGGGAGCATGGGCGTATCTGGCTTCGAAGTCTGGAGCTAATTTTTTTCAAGGGGGATAACCCATTTTTTAATGGGGAGCTAAATCCCATACCTCAATACTTAGCAAAAATCTTTTAGAGGGGTTAGATCTTTTCTAGAAGGTTCCCCTTGTTCCCTGATTACCTCAATGGAGGAGGCGCTAAAATTCGTCGTGCCAGGGTGCCTCGTATCCTAAATCTAGCACTGCCTCTGGTTCCAGGTTAGTTACGGCTCTGTGCGTAAGTGAATTAAAGGTCGAGAAATTAATCCAGAAGCAAATGGACCAATTATCAAAATATATAAAAGAGCACACAATATTAGGTGCAAAAAATTTCAGACACTTACATTAAAAGATACAATATATAAGATAATAATCATTGAGCTCAGAAAGCGTCCGGGTAAGGGAAAATGTAAATTTAGAAAATGATTTTGAAAAGCAATTAAAATTATGTTCTAAAGTGAAAAGAAACGCTACTCTTTTCATCACGATAGCACGACATCACTGTATTAAAACAGTTGCAAAATAAACAATGAAGCAATGAATAATACTAACAAATAACAGATAAAATAAGCAACAAAAGACACTAACAAATATTAAAAATTAAACGAAATTGAAAAATGAAGGAAAGCAAATCGAAATGCACGTTTGAGAGGCAAAGCTGAATAAAGTCACATTAATCACACTAATGACATCACAACCTTCCTCCACTACAAGGTAAAGTGAACTCACCCATACGAACGGATCAAACTTCTTTCTACCAAAGAACATCGAGAGATATTCTTTGTTTCTACTATTTGTCTTAGGTAATAGTAGCCGGACTTCACAGTCACGTTAATTCAGTTTGTACACAATCAGGTATCGCGTGGCCTTAACGCCTCCACAAAAAAATCAACCTGGTTTGATTGACAGTTTCGGCAGGGCTCAACACGTGAGCGTTAGACAGTATATTTTTAACTTTAAAGAACAATTTCCACTGCCATGTACAATTTCATACAAATCAAAAATTTTAAATTCAACAATACGTTATTTTGAGAAAAAATATTTTCCATGTGGAGGGGGGAGAGGCTTAGCCCTTATTGTCCCAGCTTAGCTACAACTCTGTATTTAATGCGCAGATAGTTCAGCCACCAACACTAGGGGAAAAAAATCGCTAAGTATCGGTTTTACGGTATTTCTAAGGTTAACAGTGAAAGAAATTGCAAAATTAAAAATGTTTAATTTTCCCCGAGAAGCACGGAAATTTTACTCCCATTTCTAGAAGAACGAATGAATGTGATCCGGTATTTTAGGATTATAATTCGGGAAGCATATTAAAAGTAATTAAATATCACTTTCCGAGTCTTTTAATTATTAAAAACCAAAAATAATGAATGACGGTGATTGGGTTTGTTGTGATCCTCAGTAAGTATAACTTTATTACGTTATATATGAATTTATTCATAACATATTGTTCTATATAAATACAAATTTATACAATAACATGAATAGCCGATACCTGTGTCCTCTATTCGAAGGTGTTCGCAATTCGGGAGGATTAAAAGTAGTGACTGAATTGGAAGTGTCCGTTAAGTAGAGATGCGTTCTGTTTGGGAGTGTATTTTTTTTTATATTTTAATATATTTACTGGTATTAGTTATTATATTATAGTGCAGGGGTCGTAATTTCTAATCTATACGACGTTTTCGTTGGTAATTTACATTACGCCTATTTTAATTATTTGTCAAAACATACCAGAAGATGGCGCCATTTACAATCGTCAATTGGTGCTATGGCTTATCCGTGTTTTTTGCTCCAGACTTCTAGAATTGTTAATTTAATTACCGAAAAAAACAACGTGAAAGTGGGTGTTATAAAAAAATAACAGCGGGCGCAGCGCTACCAAGACCAGCTCTCGTGGTTATAGACTTGGGAGTTTTTAGATCAGGTTACAATACGGGGTTCTACTTTGGCAAATAATTGCTCCTTGGCTTGAATGCCTCATTCCGGCGCCATTTCTGTTCCTTGTGATTATTAATCGCCAAATACCTTCTCCTTAACGGCTGCCACGCCCTTATATCCTTTAACATTTGGTCTTTCCCATTAGGCCCCACTCACATGTTAATGTCTCATGGTTTATTCCAGCGGTTTTTAAACTTTAGTGGACCGCGGACCCCCCCCTTCAAAGATCACTCGCCCCCGCGGACCCCCAAGAATTAACTCAAATTTTAAAGCCCGGAATTTGCATCATGCATATTTATTTCTAGTGTTTCATCGCTAATTTTCACAATTTAAGGAAGGATTTTTTTGTCCCTCCTCATAATTTATTCTTAGCATTAAAGAGCAAATGCTCCTTTCCTAGAATTTTTTCGAACCTTTACGGAACACTGGGAGGATCTCGCGGACCCTCCCTGATACGACCCCGCGGACCACAGTTTAAGAACTGCTGGTCTAGCCCAAATGGAATTCTGAATTTTTAGTTAAATTTTGCATTCTATTGGTAATTAAAGTTTGACTGCTGCTGTAACACATGTATAGTAGAATGAATATGGTATAGGATGAAAGAAATACGTTAGTATAACCCAAATGTGAAGAAAATTACTGAAATAATTATCTACAAAAAAAAAACACACACCCCCCCCTAAAGCTACAGTAATTGTATGAAGGGTAACATATAAATTGAAAATAAGGATAGGAATGATTTTTCAATCGCACATACAAACACAAATGCATGTATATATACATATAAATATGCATGTGCATAAAATATTAAGGTATTACTAAAACAGTTATATGTGTACAGTGAGAAAAAGCCTCTACACGGACTGACTATACGGGTCATCAAATCAACCAAAAAAAATGGGATTTTCACCCTGACCATTTCAGATTTTTATGAAATTTGGCTTATTTGTTCCACTTGCAGAGAAATGAATCAATGCCCACTAATTAGTCCCTATTAGTTTCTGAAATACACGACTTTGAAAATGGGTCCATAGCTCAAATTTTAGCATTTCTTGTATGGCAGATTTTCACGTAACTTCCGTCCTAATTAATGTAGGGACTTAATATTGGTATCTTTAGAAAGTACTTGATGTGGGTTTTCTCATGATATAGCACATGAATATATATTTCAAATTTTTATTTCGGTCATTCCATATCAAGTCAAATCGACGCAGAAAAGTGCATCTTACGACCCAAGAGTCTCTGATTTCTTTAAAAATTCGTAGAACTGTTGTACATTATGACTTATAAGTACCTGCCAAGTTTTAGATTTTTTTTCTGCTTTTCTAGCCAAAGTTATAAATTTTTAAACCTTAAAGAAAGGCTTGAAAAACGCATCGCCTAGCAACGTAAAATATTATGTAACTCCTCTTCTAATTTGACTACTGAGATGAATTAGGCCTCGTTTTGAAGCTCTTGATGTGAAGTTGTCAGAGAGGTGTAACATGGGGGTACTGAAGGTCACATGACCTTGACCTTCAATATCTGAAAACGTACCTTTCATTTTGCATGATTTTTTTTATATTTTAATGGTCAACTACTTACTTAGTTGATTGCCAATTTTCAAGTTGGAACTCTTTCAATTTTAAGTTATTAATTTTTATGTATAAACAGTAAGCATAATTTCCACCAATATGATACCACACACATATTGCTTAATCATTGCAGATACGTCTGAATTTGCAGTTATGAAGGCATTGATTTATAGGTCACTTACAATACTGTGCTGGGAAGAAGTACTGTATTTAACACAACGTAATTACTTGCATAGTAATGCAATTACCAACGATAGCATAGAGTAGTTCTTTGGTGTGTTTAAACTAGAGAATGAAATATGGCATATACATTGATTTTCACTAAATTTTTTAATAATTAAGTACTTACATAAAATTTAACAGAATAACTTTCATTAAATGAAAAGAAAATACTACTTTCATTAATAAATGGCTTCTTAAGTAAAAAAAAAATGTTAAAGAAATGGAAGACACAGGTGTTCAAAAATTGAATTTTTCTTTTCTCAAAATGGTCTTAAAAATTATAATATATCTAACTAAACTACATAGCACGCAATAATGAAACTAATTATCTGATGATGCAATGTAAATAAAAGTGGTAGCGGAGGAATTACAAGTATATTGTTAAAGGTTAGTGTTTATATTATTAAAATTATAACAAAGTTTTACTTTTGTTTAAGCAGTTTTAAATTAATCACGTTCTAGACTTCTAAATTTCCAAATCTCATATCAAGATATATTTACCTAGTTGTTATAAAAACTTCCAGGTAATAAAAGTTTTGTGCTTTTGGTTCTGCTGTATCACAGTATTGAAGATTCTAATAGGTAAAAATCAGTGTGATGTAGTTGAACATATGGCTTAGGATAACTTAAAAAAGAAAGAGAAAAAAAACTCAAAACCTATGAAAAGAGAAAAAAAAACCTACATCTTATAGACTTTGCTAAATTATCAAGTCAAAGAAATAGTTCCATTCACTGAAGTTATCAGTTGTGACATGATTCTCATTGAAGTCATCGCAATTGGCAGACAAAGTTTCAAGAACTGGGGGATTAATATTTAATGCAGTAGTGATTAACATTTAATTAATTTGTATGCTATTTTCATGAAAAAAGCATTTTGGTGTATTTTCTAAATTCCTTAAGTTTAGGGCAATTTTCATAATCTCTTAAGTAACAAATTATTTGTGCAGGGTTACAGAGTAATAATGCCGTACACATCTTGCATGACTCAATAGGAACATTTTACTTAGTTGCTTCAACAATTTACATTCCAGCAACATTAATTTAACATTTTGATTAATATGCCAAACACAGATAGCATGTGTTCCACTAGTATCAGCCAAAATGCAGTTTTTTGGTCTAAGTTCCACAAATTTGGAAAATCCAATTTTAAGTTTTGGGTACTTATCTGCGAAGTGCTTAAATGCTTCATTTACATTACCAGTACCAGTCTTTCCTGTATGTGTGTCTTCTCTCCATCAACCTTCATTGAGACAAAGTCTTGATCACTATTATAAAATGTTTGCATAAGGCTTACTGTTTCTTGACTTATGGTCTTCCCAGGTTTTGGGTTGGGAGATGCTAGGATTCTTTTTTCTTTGACCAGTTGCTTAGCTTTTTCTTCACCATGTAATAACTGACTCCAAATTCTTTTTCTTTTTAGCAGACCAACTCTTAGGGAAAATAGTTAAAATTTGTATATGTAAAATTCTGTTCTCAGTGCTCTTGAATTTTTCTTTTAGCTGAGAAATTATCTCCAGTTCAGCTGAATCAGAAGGTGAATCACTGTCAGGAATAGTCAGCACCTTTTGTTTTAAAGCTTTGCTTTTTTCCTTTTAGTTTAGTTCTTGGGTATTTCATTTCAGCAAGTCTTTTCTTTTTTATTGGTGTTTCCTGAATCAGTAGTGTAGCTGGGGGAGGGGCAAGGGAGCAATCATCCCGGATACCACAATTCGGGGGTGGCAATTAACTTTTAAAAAATAATGACAGGTGCAACACTTATGGCAATGACAGTCACTCGCTTCATGCAGGAAAACATTTAGCTATGCCATTGGCCCCAATACTTTGCAAGCTCTCATTTAAATGAGATATTGCTGTTTCTCTTTCATAATCAGAAGTATATGATGTCTGATCACCACATTTGGCAACTATCTCGTGTTTCTTAGAAGTTCCACTTGTGCCTGCTATAGCAACTTACGATTCATCCTCACTTTCTGAATGTTTTATTAACTGCAGCTTCTTCGGACATTTATCACAAATCATATTTCTCCCTCTCAAAATGGAATTTTTTTTTACTATCCAAGGAAGAACATTCTTTAAATTGTTCTCACATTTGAATGACCTGGTTCACTGAATGGGTTGCAACACACACACTGGCTATTCCAATTTTTTTCAGCTCAGAAGTCCATCTTTTAAATAATTTTCTTCAAAATCACCAGAATAAAGCATATACTGAAATGCTGAAAACTGAGTATCAGTCTTTAGTCTACGAAATCTGAACTATTTTAACTGAGCTTTAAGCATTATTTGCTCTTCTCCTCTCCTTTCCCTAAGTATTTGAGTTCCAAGGCCCTCCCTTCTTGACACGTGATTAGTGAATAACTTTAATGGTAAACCCACATGGCCAGCCATTTGCTAACTGAAGGATTGATGTGAAACATAGTTGCTTTAGTTGAAGTGTTAGTGAGTGGAAATAACACATAACAAAGTTAAGAAGAAATTTGCCTTTCCCCTGTTCTCCAGAAAATTCTATTGAAATGTCCATCTAACCACTTCCTTCCCCTTTGAGAATATTCTACTCATGTAAAATGGGTAAATAAATAATATCGGTAAAAAATGTATAAACCTTTTTAACAAAACATGTTTAGGATTCCAATTGCAGCCATAAGCCTATTTGCCAAGATCTGTAAGTATTTTTTTTTTTTAAGAAATGTGCATGCAAGGCCATTTTTGGTATATAAATGTAATTTCTAATTCGAATATTCGAGTATTGCATGGCGGTCGCAGAATGGGATTCATGGATATTGTAGAAAATAAATGGAAGAGTAACATATAATTTTCTAAAAAAAATTAAAATAACAATAATGGCAGAAAACAAGTGCATTATATAATTTTTGAATGAAAATGGGTACATGCACAGTATGTTTAAATTAATTATTCGGTATCCCACGGCTGTCCCAGAATGAGATTCGCAGACATTGTAGAAAATAAATGGAAAAATAACATATACATTTTTTTAAAAAATTAAAATACCCTTTTTTTGAGAGGTGTAAGATCAACTGGCAAATGCATTGACCTTGAAAATAAAAATTTGAAATATATATTCATGTGGCATATCATAAGAAAGCCCACATTACTTTGTAAATACAGGGTCTGACTGGAAAATAATGTCACCAAGTCTACAAGTATGAAAAAAAACACCCATACATTTACATAAGAATAATACCTGTACATTAAAATTCTTCAAACTATTGTCCCCTACGTCGATACATCTTTGCCAACGGGATTTCCAATCTGAAAGGCCTGTTCAGGAAGTGCGTTTAAAGTCATTTCACAAGCTGCTTTCACGTCGTAACGATGTCTTTTTAAGGGGGATTTCAAATGGGAAAACAACAGGAATTCTGTGGGAGCCAAGTCAGGACTGTAGGGTAGCTAGGGCAGTGTTGCCACGCTAGATTTGGCCAGGTAATAAAATGTACCAGGTAATAAAATGTAATTACTTTCTGGACAGACCTTGTATAGCAATATTAAGTCCCTACATTAATTAGAATGGAAGTTATGAGAAAATTTTTCGTACAAGAAAGGCTAAAATTTGAACTATAAACCCATTTTCAAAGTTGTGTATTGCAGAAACTAATAGCAAGGGGGGCTAATTATTGGGCATTTATTAATTTCTCTGCAAGTTGAACAAATGAGCCAAATTTTATAAAAATCTGAAACAGTTGGGTTGTGAATTTGGGTGAATTGACATGGAATGACTCACATGCAATAAACAGCTCTATAGTTTAATAAAATAGATCTCAGTAAAGGATAAAACTAAAGAATCTTAACAGTATATAGCAGCTTAGCCTATATCGTTTATTGCAAAGTTACTACAATGTTTACTCTTGAAATCGTAAACTTAAAGTGAATGAATTATTAGGGGAAAAAGTTTCCTTGATTAGATTTTTAGGGGGTGTTGATTAGATTTTGTGTGTTTAGATTTCACTAAGTGGGGTGTATCAAAAACCTTCAGGGGTGTTGGGGGGGGGGGGTGTATAAATCCCTGTGCATGTAGAAAATTTCATGTGCACAATGCACCCGTTAATTTCGAACCTTGGCCTATAACCACCCCTTACAAATTTCCTGCGTACACCTATGAACTGGGAAGAAGGCGAATTTTATTAGTTTTAAAAACAAAAGAGAGACTGAACAGTAAACAAGTATTTTTCGAATTCTTTTGGTTGAAGGCGGCTTCTGTTCTGACATTTTAACTTTGGTAAGGTGCCTTCCTGACAGTGTACCTACCTCTAGAGCTAGAAAGGATAGAGCCTTTCAAGAAAACAACTGTATTAAAATTGCCAATACAGGAAAAAGCACTAAATCTGAGAGAGAAAAAATGACTTGAAGGTAGAACTACATTATATACCAATACTTTATTTTAAAACGTTCAAGTACGTATGCTTATCCATTATACCTATAATAAATTTTAGAGCGTCTGTGCTTCTGAAGAACTCAAAACACGCACACCCAGTAATATAGCAATTCAAAAATTATGGGGAGGGGGATCAAGCAGCTTTATAAAAAGGTCCACATGCATATAAGTGATTGGACATTAAGGGAAAGAATGTATTTTTTTATTGGGAGGGGGGTCAGCCCTTCCCTATGTCACTGCCCACGCTGTTATGTTGCTTCTATCATGTTTCAGAGTTCCACACAAATGTTTACCACTTACGTTTTGATTTGATTTTCTCCATGCTATAATCCACTCATTTGAACTATATAAACCGAAATTTGATTCACATATTTCTGAAAGGTATTTCTCGGGAGGTTGAAGACTTATTCACATACTGCAAATGCGAGACATTTCTGTGTATTGACTGTGCTTATAAAGTCTTCTTGTCGTACAGGGACTGATCCTCATAACCAATTTTCTTGATTACATTTTGTGTAGTCCAATTTGGTACTTGTTTATTATAATTGGTTTGTAATGAAGCTATAAGTTTTGGTGCACCAGTTCTTGCATTCTCTAACCATCCTTAGTATGGCTCGGTGTGGATAGCTTAACTTATGAGGTCTCCTGGAATGCCCTCTGTTAGCAAAAGAGGTCTGTTCATTATATCTATTTATAATATACTGGATTTTTTTTCTCCAGTTTTTCACACCAATAATCCATCACTTCTTATTTAAATCTTTAACCCTGGAATTATTTGAACTGTTACTTCATGACATTCTGAAGGTTTCATTTTCGTCATTGAGTTTTATTTTTCATTTCAGAATAAGTAGACCAGTTAACATATCATTATAAATAATGTGCTTAGTGTGTTTCTGTACACCGCACAGTACAGTTTACAGAAAGAAACTTTTTTTGCCTTGTTTGGCACAGAACGACCCTTGCTGTCCCTGCATCATAAAAATTCGACGAACCAGCCAAAACTTTTTTTGTCCTTCTTTTGACTACTACTACATGTTCAGATTAAATACTATTATTTTGGAAAATAAAATCCATTTGGTAGTGTCAAACTACTTTTTTTTTCATAAACAAAAAAAAAAATTTTCTTACAAATTCAATATCGAACTCAGAACCCTACTCTGTGAAAAAAATCCCACTTCCCTTGTTAATGACTATCAAAATGCTACCCATTGAACAGTTTGTTCCTTCATTTTAGTGTTTCTCTGTTAATATGCATTTTGGCTTCCTTCTACGGTAGGTTAAATGGTCTCATTCGCTACGTCAAAACTACGTTTTGTGGAGGTGGGGGGATCATGTTTTGGTATCTAACTCAGAACCGTAATGTTTTCAATAATTTCCTTTTTCTTACACAAGGCTTATAATAATATATTTCTTTCATTCTTTAACATATTCATTCTATTATATATGTGTTGCAGTAGAAGTCGGACCTTAAGCTAACAATAAGAATGTAAAATGTAACAGGAAAATATTGAACATTTTTTAGAAATTAATTTGGGATGGATCATTGCATATTAAAATAAGGGGCGGGGGTCCTAATAACAAAGTGGATGATGGTGCTGCTGTTGAGAAGGCATTTGGCGATTAATAATTGCGAGAAAGTGTAACAATACAAACTTTTTCTTTTTGCAGCAAGCTGTTTTGTGTGCCATGATAAAACTACATTATGTGTGTGTATGTAGGGGGAGGTCAATTTTCCCAATTTTTGTCCATACTTTAGATATAACTATATTTCTCAAAGATCACATTTGTGGCATGAAAGCATTTCTAATGAAAGAAAATGCTGTAAGAACACTATCTATTAGGACAGCAATGCTACTTGTTTTCTGAATGTCTGTGATAATTATTTTATTTTTTTAAGGAGAATTAACAGAGTTGTTGTTACTTTTCGCTGTTCAGATTATTTTTCAATTAGTTTTTCTATTATGTATTATTCTACTCAATGGTAGCTCTAGTCCTCAGTGGGTCTGACTGATAGATGAAAGCGAAGATATAGAAAAAAAAAGGCAAAAAACACTGCTGTTTATATTAAACTGAATGAGTTCCCAGAAACTTACTTTTATTTCCTGATTAGAAAGCCTGGAATAATTAACTCGGGATATTTTATTATATAAAATTTTGTCTCATACTTTGAGAAAAATTATACTTGGTGGATGAAAAGGAGGAGTAAGAGGGTGTATCACTGCCTAGCTTCTATCATTATAGAGTATTTGTGTTTTATTTTAATAAAACATTATTTGTTTTGCGTAAATGTTCTTTTCTCAACTGGAATTTAAAAAAAAATTTGATTTTATAGTTTTTTTTTACTTTAAATTCCTTAATGTATTAGCTCTGCGGTGGCGCAGTGTGGTAACGCGTTCGCCTAGCATGCTGTTAATCTGGGTTTGACTCCCGACTGTGAAAAGAACTTATGAGAGATCTCATAAAGATCGCACTGCTCACTGTAGTCCGGGGTTTGGTTCCCTAGGCCTTAAGAGGTTCGGATTCCTCGGAAAACAGTAGGTCCCGGCGCAGCATGACCACTGTAGTCTTTGAGCCGTAAAACCACAAACTTAATGTACACTCTATAACAAAAAAATCGACGCACCAAGAAAGAGTTGTCCGATTGTAATGAAATTTCGTATGCAAAGACATTTTGACCGAACATGCAAATGATTAAAATTTGGTGTCCAGTGAATGAATAGTGAGAACTCCAGTGCATCGGAACTGCACATTCAGCAGGTGTATATAAGGAGCGATTCTCAATATGTGGTCAAAATTTCAATCGTATTTTGACTGCGGATATCTTACGTCGACTGTAACAATGCCTCGCCGAAAGATTCGTGCTCATTACGAGCATATGTCAGAGTTTGAAAGAGGTCGTGCTATCGGATTGAAAGAGGCTGGTTGGACGAATCGAAGAATCGCTGGACATGTGGGTCGAAGCGATGCGGCGATTGGACGGTGCTGGCAAGAGTGGGTCAACAACGGCAGATGTCAGCGTAGGGACGGCAGCGGTCGACCTAGGGCCACAACAGAACGGGAAGACAGAGCGGCTGTCACAGCACCGGATTCGTCGTTATCAACTATCCAACGTGTGGCCCGCACACATGTGTCCAACATGACCCTCTGCAGATGACTGAGAGAGCGGAATTTACGCTCGCGCCGACCGTTACGCCGCTTACCTCTCACGCCTTTACACCGTCAAGTCCGATTACAGTGGTGCCGGGCTCGATCAACTTGGAACTGCGCTGACTGGGGACGTATAGTCTTTAGTGACGAGTCCCGTTTCCAACTGTGTCCTGACGACAACCGTAGACGTGTCTGAAGACGTTCAGATCAGCGTGGTAATCCTGCCCTTACTATCGCACGCCACACATGCCCACAACAGGGCATTGGTGGTCTGGGGTGCCATATCCTTTTGATTGCCAAACTCCTTTGATGGTCATTTCTGGCACACTTACAGCACAGCGGTACGTAGACGACATTCTACGACCGGTTGTGTTACCGCTCCTTTTGCGACACCCTGGACTTACGTTTCAACAAGACAATGCCCGGCCGCACACGGCACGTGTTGCTATGAATTGTCTTCAAGCTTGCCCAACACTTCCTTGGCAAGCTAGGTCTCCTGATCTCTCTCCCATAGAGCACATTTGGGACGCTATGGGAAGGCGATTGCAACCATCCCGGAATGTTGACGATTTAGCCCGACAGTTGGAGACAATTTGGCAAGAAATTCCGCAGGACACCATCCGGGATCTTTATCAGTCTATGCCACGCCGTGTGACAGCTTGCATCCAGGCCAGAGGTGGACCAACGCCTTATTGACTTCCTCCCTTTGTAACGGTCAAACTCTGCAATAAATCATTCAATTGTTCTGAAATTTTAATCGTTTCTTTTTCTATGTATGTTCTTTACGTCCACCAATTTTTATCGCAATTGACTTCCTGGTGCATAGATTTTTTTTAGTTATAGAGTGTATTATGATTGTCATTGAAAGTAAAAGAATTTAGGATTTTATATTAAAAAGTTAAGTATAAATAAGTTCCTTTCAAAAAAATGGAAAATAAAATGGAACAGTAACACAGCATAATAGAGAATTCCATATGAGAGTTCACCTGTCATTACGGATAGGTTAGCGAATTCTACTGGGTTGATAATTTTAGAGCAATATGGAGATTAAACAAAAGAATATATCCTTGAATTGCCTGATTTTGTATAGATTATTTTTAAAAGTTCATGATGCTGGAGTAAGTCTTTTAATTTTGGAAGTAATTATATGCAGACATAGCTGAAGGGAGATGCAAGAAATGTTTAGGGTAAAATTTGTGGGTTTTTCTTTGTCAGGTTATATATAAAACTTGGAGGTTTTTCTTGAGTACCCCTTTATAATTAGGAACAGGATACTAAATTATTACGTTGTAAATAAATGTGTGTTTAACTTAACTGAACTTACATAATTAAGTAAAGTTAAATAAGATTTAAGCGATGTAACTAAATTTATTTATAGGTGTGGAAATGTGAATTTTGCACGAAGGACATCATGTAATAGGTGTGGAAAAGGTAATTCAAATTTTATGTTTAATATATAAGACATTTTTTAATGGAACTTGCATTATATCTATGTGGCTGTCCTTTAACTTGTAAGGGATTTCTAATTTTAAGGATACCAGTTTGGATTCTGATCACTGGGGCATTTACTGTAATCCATGCCAGTGTGGCCAAGCACAAACACCTCTTCATCTCAGATTGAAAGAAACGAAGTTTAACAAAAACATAAATGTGCTTTAGCCAAACACTTATGAGAATTTGATAAGTCTTTATTCACCAATGCGCAAATCATAATATAATAATATCATAACATAATATAAAAATAAGAAAAGTCAGCAATTCTGGGCCTTAACTTCTTCAAAGCATTCCATATACTTTCTCATAATGGCATTACTGATAATGAACATCTACTTCAATGGTTCCCAACCTCCTTTAAGACACAACCTACTTTTATAGTAGCCAAGTAGGTTAATCCGCAACACCCCTTTTATAATAACCAAAAGATCTGCAATCCCCCCTTTTGTCCGCCACATTTGCATAATAAAAGTATTTTTAAAAGAGTAAAGAAAAGACATCAAACGCAAAATTATTTTAATCATATATATTTATATACAGTAAAACCTCCCTACAACGATGTCCGATATAACGATAAATCCCTCTACAACGATAATTTTTCTCGGTCCGTATAATAGTGTTGTAGAGAGGTTTTACTGTATAATGAACCCTCCCTATAACAATAACTCTGTCTACAACGATAATTTTTCTCGGTCTGTATAATATTGTTGTGGAGAGATTTTACTGTATGTGATAGATGTAAAGTTAGCAACCATTAGTAGCATATCGCAATGTAGTTATGTGTCGAAATATAAAAGTGTTAGAAATATTTGGTATGAAATTTCTCATAAAAATAGTTACGGTGGCCCCTCCTCCTTAGAAACCAGTTCGCGATCCCCTTGAGGGTTTGTCCCTCAGGTTGGGAACCACTGATCTACTTAGTACTGCAATCTTGCCGCTTGAGAAAACCCCTTTGGCCTCACAGTGAGACAACGCCACTGATTACACAGAATCCCTTACTAATGCAGATGAGTTTCTAATCAGCATGATGGCAATTCTGATCAGCACTACTGGCATAAACAGAAGTCATCATGCTCTGAGGATGATAGCAGAAAGCTATTGAAATAACTGTAAATGATCTTTTCTCAATAGAACTGCACTAAATATTTTGTGAAAATATTTCTTTCATGGGGTGATGATGTTTCATCATTATTTTGATAGTATTTCTTTCATTATTTATAATTGCTGCTCAGAGATCCTTCTCTAATCCATTTATCGTAGCTCAGATGAATCTTTGGATAGACTCAATAACTTCAAATGCTGTTTATTCTATACATTACACTTGATAGACAGCAACTTCACCCATATGTTAATAATTGTAATGTGATTTTTATCATTAGAGTTCTTGCGAAATTACTTCAATTTTTATTGCCTTCCTTTGTTGATGAGTGGTTTATTTTTTCCCTCAGAAAAGACAACTATACCATCACGTAAAAAATTAGGGCACGAAATTGGTAAAGCAGCTGCCGAAAAAAGTAGAGGTCTGTTCAGTGCAGATGATTGGCAGTGTGGAAGGTATAAATTTAAATATGCAATTTTTCTTTCATTTGATAATTTTTTAATGTATATCATAGAATTACAATTACTTGTAAAATGTTTTGTTTAGAGTAATTAAAGTGCAAGTCCAGGAACCGCAAAGATATTCTGTATTGTGTAATTTCCATTGTGTACGTTTTTGTGGATGAAAGATGAAATCCTGAGGTTATAACTATCACCTTTGAACCCTCTTGGTTGGGTTCAACTTTTGGGAACTTCGTTGTGTATAGTTGAGAGATCATGGTATACTCATTACAGGTGACGTAATGCAGTGGGACCATGCAGTTGGTTGTGGATTCACTTAACAAGCTGTTAATCCAGGTTTGATCCCCTCCCCCTTCCCAATAGTGTGAAAGGAAAAGAAAAATGCTAAACTCTCCGCCGTGGAAACGTCTTCATGGCGAAGTTTGTTCAAACAAAAAATATGTCCACTTAATCCAAAGTCCATTAAATTGAGTGTTACTGAATTGGGATCTATTTCCTCGTCTTTAATTTTTCCGTTTTGTGTGGTCAGGACTTTGGTTTGTATTTGAGAATGTATTCCTATTCAAACTGATATCAGGCCCATGGTCATCTGATGTAACAAATATGAAAAATTAACGCTAGGTAAAAGAATTGCTGAAATAGAAAAACCTTCAAATATATGTATATTTTTTTATAGTCACTATGTTCAAAGCTAACTGTTTGTAAACCTATGAATACATTTGTTGTGTGAGCTGTATTATAATATCAGTATGTTGCGAATTTTTTAATTAAAATGTAATTATATGTGTTTTCATTAAAGAGGGCTTTATTTACTGACAAATCCAGAGAGGGGATCTAGGGAATTCGAACAGGGTTTCCACGCAACCTGAAGAATCTGGAATCATCAGGGAATTTGTAATTATCCCTGAAAGGCAAGAAAAAACAAGGTTTTTGATCAAACCTGAAAAAGTCAGGGTGAAACTTTACTCACTTCTGGTCTAATTAGCTCAATTTTGTGCAACGTTAAGCTGTTTTCCCCGAAACTGAAGTTCAGTTCAAAGTTTTGTTTGCAATTAGTTAGGAAATTTTGTTGAAAAAGTCAGGGGTGGAGGAGGGGACCTGGAAAAATCGAATTTTTTTCTCCAAGGTGAGTGGGAGCTCTGTTTGAACAACCATAGGCAAATGTGAACCCCCCCCTCTAAACAAACATGATTTATTCTAGATAAAGTAATACTTCGATAGAATTTTAAATTGAAAGTCGCACAAAGTTTTATTGTAGGCTTGTGCATCATTTTTGCAATTGTTTCTACAGAGCTACATTCTGTTTTTGTCAGAAAATCCTTCCAGACAGTTTGTTCTGGGTGGGTTTTCTGATGAGGACAGAGTGTGTCCGTCGAAACATTTGTAACGAGGATACACCGGCTTACAAAAGACTGCATTTATGTGAACTTTGATTTCGATGTGTCATTGCTCAGTGTATCGCTCCTTTATTTATAACTTCGATTGAGTGTTAACAACTTATTTAAAAGTTTCTTGGTAGCTAATTACCTATAGCCCCCGCTCCTTCCAAATATAATAATCTGGATCTATCACTGACCTTATTTAAGTAACGAGGCGAAAATATTGAATAGGAATTAAATCAATTTAGTTTTTAGTGCATTAATAATTTCAATTTAATTTAGAACCTTTCTTGCACTCATAGAAGTCAGAAATCATTCCCTTTTCTAACGTGTGGGTTTAAAAGCTTAGTTATATGAAAGGGTGGTGTGAACTTTTATTGTGTATAGTGTATTAATGAGAGTTGCACTTTTTATTGTACAGGTGTGGGAATGTGAACTGGGCTCGCAGGCAGCAATGTAATATGTGCAATGCACCAAAATTTGGGGAAGTGGAAGAACGCACAGGTTAGCAAATTTCGTTGTTTTAAAATTACAGTTGAATCTTATTAACATGAACACTCATGCTGACAAAAAGTATTTCATATTAAAGGCCCAGATAGGATAGGATCATATTACCATTACTATCGACTTGTTGCGAATTCAGGAAACGGTTCATGTTACAAGTAATTCATCTTAGGCGTGATCACGTTAATATGGTTCGACTGTATTTGCAAAAGATTTTGTGAACTGCTTGGGAACTAATGTTAGCTTTATTTTATTTATCAAATTACATTTTATTCCTACTTTTCTTTTTAACCCGGTGTTAGGTCTTGGTGGCGGATATAACGAAAGGGAAAATGTAGAATATATTGAACGTGCTGAATCTGATGGTGAATATGACGATGTAAGTTCTGTTTGTCTCTCATTTTTTTTTACAAATATCATGATCACTTTTGAAATAAATGTTAAACAGTGAATTCAGATTTATTTTCCGGGCATCAAATATATACACGTAAGATATACATAATAAGATACATAAGGTATACATAATAAGGTACATAAAATATACATAAGTTACATAAATAAGAAATATTAGCGATAATATACGTTAAAATAATAACTGTTAAGAAAATATAGATACCGGGAATGGGGATGGGAAAAAAGGCAACTAAAGGCCTGACAAGTTCCCACCACCATCTAATAATTTAAAGATAAAGCAAAGCAGGTAGAGGCAACAGCAGGTAGGCATAACAACTCGTACATTGAGTCCCTAGTCTGACTCCGGGTTATGGCGATGTTTCTTTTTTCTCCTATAAATGAAGCTCATATTTGGGCTTAAGCGTGGGTGACAAAAATTGTTATTTATAAAAATTCCCCATGAGAATTACAAATAACGTGCCCTGCTGGCTTTGTGTGTTGACGATTTGGCAATTGTGCTAACCCTGTGATGGGTAATATCCTACATACTTGAATAATTTGCTATTTATTTAATTGCTGCCATAATTTTCTTCCCCGTAAGAAATATTGCAAAATTTTTGTTTTCGTTTTTCAATTTCCTGTACAAAATTGACATGTGTGTTAATTATCGTCATTGTGTGTGTGTGTGTGTGTACAAGGTCTACTGGAAAGTTCTGTCTGTTTGGGAAGCAAAAGAAAATAATGAATTTTTCATACCTTCAATAACATTTATTGTACAATATAATTTCCGACGTTACTTATGACCTCTTGCCAGCTTGATGGTGATTTGTAAATACCATTTTTGAAAAATGTTTCATCTTTAGAGGTGAAGAACTCAGGTAGTGGTTGGCTGAGATCTGCTTCAGTTTTTCCCTTCAAAAAATTTTGGAAGGAGAGAAACAAGTGATAATCGAAGGGTACTAGGTCTGAGGAGTACGGTGGATACGGTAGAATTTCCTAGCCTAGCTCTGTGATTTTCTGACAAGTCGCCAAAGCAACATGTGGTCTAGTATTATCATGCAGTATGATGTGCTTCCTATTGAATATCGCTGGTCTGTTTGACTGCTTGTTTAACCTTTAGCTTACAGGGCTGGAAAACAGAAATTTGTCATTCCATACGAGGAAATATTGCTTCCCCCCCCCATAAAATGAACCTAAGTGGTATCTGAAAGTGTTGCTACATGGGGTCAGGACGGAGGTGTAGCTGTGCTTAAGTACAAATAAACAATGCCAAAGAACTTTATTGTGCATGTATTGCACGTTAGTGAAAGATTAGAAACTTACTCATAATCTAATAGCAGATCCTTAACTTTCGTACAAAGTTGTGAAGAAGAGATAGGGAGGGGAAAAGGTGCTGTTTCTACAATAGGCCTTTATTTCGTCTCCCTTTTCGTTACTACCCACGATCGAGCCATTTGTCCTATTAAACTGACTTCTGAAGAACAGGACAGTGGGTGGGGGGCAGATCTCTGGGATAGGGCTTATCCCAGCCTCGTTCTTTTGGGAGATAAATCTGCTGCGATATACCTTGTCCCACCCATAAGCTAAAGATTAAGCCATCCATTTGCTGACAGTGTCTCTCTGAATTGAGCTTTTTGTTAGGGTTCAAAAGCTTGTAATGTGTTGGCCCTTGGACGTCCCACCATATACACAGCATTCTCTTATTCAGGCTTGAGCTCAGTTTAGAGGTGGAGGGAGCAGGTTGTCCACGCTCACAGTGTACTCTTTTCCTAACAATGTTTTCTTAGTTAATCCACTTTTCATCACCAGTTATCATCTGGTCCAAGAAGGGTTTGTTTTTGTTCCGAGCAGGCAGAGATGTGCATATGGCGACTCGATCATGCACATTTTTCTCACTTAACTCATGAGGCACCCATCTAGAATATTTATAGACCAATCCTAGTTTCCAAATATGGTCTGAAATGGTTTGTTGGGCTGAGTTAAGCTTTTCTGCAATCTCTTATGTTGTCAAAAAAGGATCTTTCTCCATATGGTCTTGACAATGTCGTCATCGATCAAAGATAGCAGCCCAGATCGTGGCTTATCATTAATGTCAAAATCACTTTCCTCAAAATTTTCGAACCATTTCCTGTACGCTCTATCCAAAACTGCATTTCCACCAAAAACTTTCAGTAAATTTCGACACTCTTCTCTAGCATTTCTACCTTGTTGGAATTGGTATAAAATATAGTGTCATAAATGAACTTTATTGGTAGCCATATTTACACGATTGCATCTCACTTGATAGTGAAATGAGACACTTTTTTTTTTCAGTTAATTTAGAAGAGCATATGTGTATAACTGCAATGATAAAGAGATACAGCTATATGTGTCTCAAATGAACATGTGCATGCATGTTGAAACTTGAGATAACATTATCGGACAACTTTCTGGTAGACCTTATGTATGTGTTTCAATAATATTTCGTTAATTGCCGCAATATATTGCTAAAAAATTATTGGGAATTCTGTGGTAGCATTATGCCAACAATCTTGGCTGCCATACAAATACTTCCATAGGCATAGAGTTATGTGTGCCCATGGGGCCCAAGCTCCCTAATAATCTGAAATAAATTGCGATTTTCCATATACTGTAAT
>QLNU02014176.1:26091943-26107322 GCA_006491805.2 Dysdera silvatica | reverse complement strand
AAAATAATCATTGAACGATATAGCCTTTATAAAAATAGATATCACAGTGGCACATAATATGCTGTAAATAATGATGCTTAGTATTAATCTACTTTTTTTTTTCATTCCGGTAATTATGATCATTTTTGGGATAACAGGTCTGGATTTGGTCTGCAGTAAACATGGTTGTACATTCCATGTTTTAGAGGTCACATTGAAGTGTTGGATCTCGCTCTTGCCTCATATGATCCAACATAAAATCTCTACATAAACTCTGAACATAAAATATGCAAATACACTGGAAGCTGCCTAGAGTGACTACCTTTTGGACTGCACAGTCATCATAGACTTGCGGTCACTATGCACTACATACTTGGGTATATTGGCACAACTAAATCCCTTCTCTCTTATGAAAAATGGTCATCTTGTTCAGGTCGTCATAATTTTTTTTCCAATGACTCAGTAGACGACCATTTTTTTTTTTCTCCTGTGCCCACTCTATTTCCTTTGATATTCCCAATATGTTTGGCTATGGGTGAACATTGGGGCTTCAAAGTTAACGTTTAGTCCTTGATTCCCTCTCAGACAAGCTAGTTTGGTATTGAGATTTTATAGAACTTTGAAGAAACCACTAGTATTTATGAGAATACCATCGCTGGAATTAGTCTTTCATATTTGTATACCATGCTGACCATACGCACGTTTTTAAATTTTTAAAAAGTACTGGCTTTTACAACAGTCTTTGATTTTACCATGTTTGGCGCAGTATAGCCCAGATGCTCTTGCGCCATAAAAAAGCCAAACAAACATATTTGTATATAATGTCCAAGCGATTTTCGCTTTCAGTTCTTTTATAAAACAGTCACATGGTGTCATAGTGATAACACGTACGTCTATCATGCCATTAACCCTGGTTTTATTGCATTGGTACTGTGGCACATGTGCCATTTTTTCTGCAGTCTGCAGTTTGGTTCCCAAGTCAGAAGAGATTTGGATTCCTTAAGAAACTGTAGGTCCCGGCTTGGCATGATTCTGACTGTCGTGTTGTGAATCCAGGGGCGGATTTGTGGGGGGCGATCACCCGCTCCTTGAATGAAAATTTAACATTGAAAAGATACAAGGTAAAAGGTATGTATTTAAAAATCAACCCCCCCACTTGATGACCTCTAAATCTGCCCCCTATGTAAATCTTTTATGAAGTGTCAGTTAAAATTTCTCTTACGTTGACTTATAATACATACAGTCCTGTTGGATTCCAATTTTCGGATAATTTATAACAAAAAGATTCTCATTCTTCACTGTCTAATCAACTTGATGCATTGGAGATACCACTCTACACTTTTTTTTTTGGCATAGGCATATATATATTTGTCAGTATTTTATCCTGGTCCCGACAACGTATAGAATGTGTCAGGTTCATCCTTGTCTTCTATAACCGTATCTTTTTCCAGGCCCTTAAGTATCGTTATAAACAGATTTCACTGTATATCCTAGTTCAAATTTGTATACAGGGTGTCTATCAGGTCATGAAAGTCGAGGAAAGGTCAAGAAATATATGAGTCACAGTTATGCCCATTTTTTCAATTTCACGCTTGCGTTGAATTGTAATTTTCGTACAATATTTTAACGATTTTTTACTGTTTTAGTTATTTTCAGCTATTTTTTATATAGCTATTTTATCAATCATAAAAAAAAAAAATGTTGAGAAACTTTTTTAAAGCTAAAAATGTACATGTAAATGTCAAGAAAAGGTCAAGGAATTAACTTTCTTATTTTCAATAGACACCCTGATATACAAATGCTCACAGTATTTTAAATTGCTTGCTTTCTTATAGCAATTAATATCTGTCTTGCGTTGTATTCCGAAATGCAATGAAAACAGTAAAGCTGATGACAATGAAAAGACTTGTCAGTAACTTGATGCACAATTAAGCATTTTTGAGTTAAAAAAACAACATATATATATAGTGATATCCTTCTATAACAATATTGCCTATAATAATTTGTCTATAATGATGTTTTCCACCAATCCCAACAGATATAAGATGTGTTAGGTTTAACCTTGTCTATAGTGTTATCTTTTCCTGGTCCTTAGATTATAGTTACAGGCAGATGATAACCACTAAAAAAAGCAGAACTGTTTTTTAAATTGCTCATTTTGATGTTTTTTCCCTCCCTTCTTTGATTAGGAAGATGAAGATGAGGATGATGATGCTGATTTATCAAAGTACGATTTGAGTGGCTGGGGAGATGAAGACTCTGGCAAAGAAGATGATAACAAATCGCATTCAAAATCTCGCTCCGGTTCTTCGTCACAGTCTTCCAGGTCTTCCCAATCTAGATCTTCCAGATCCAGCTCTCCATCTACAAGCAGTGATTCTGAAAAATTATCTCGGAGAAAAAGAACTCACTCCAGGTCCAGGTAAAAGGGCGGGTGGTAATGGTTGAAAGGTCAATATCATTTTATATTTTTTTATCATAAGTGCTTATTATATGCTCTCTTATGTCATCCTAATACTGTCATCAAAGACAAAGGTCATTCCTTGGATTTCTTTAACGAAGTTTAATTTTTTAGTAATCTGCGTAGGATTTAAACAACAGATATAAATTAGCTACTTTCGATACTTCAAAAGTGTTTTGTATTGCAACCTTGGTGTGAGATTAGATAATAAAAAAAAATAGATAAGAAACATTGAGGCTGAATTAACAAATAGCTAATAACAAGGTCTGTATATAAAAATAAACATATTTATATGAAGAATCTTGTTATATTTAAAACTTTACTCTGTATGCTTGATAACGGATGTTTCTAGGTTAGTTGTGGTTTTATTTAGTGTTCTAATATTCTATATGAGAAAACATAACCAGGTTTCACTGAGACTGACCTTGATGTGCTTGAAAATATTTTGATACAGTCAAACCTCGTTAACATATGAACACAGACTGCTTCCTGAGTCCCTGTCGAATTGTATTTCATATATAATAGTCAATGTGTAGTAATTCTTGTACTTTTGGTTCTTTTAGCATGAAATACTGTTTAACACAAACTGATAATCAATGGCCCTTGTGAAATTTCCTCTGCATAACATGAACAAAACAAGCATTTTTTAAGTCTGTTTCTGCAATTTTTTTTTAGTTCTTTCTTCGAAATTGGGGGTTTAAAAGACAAAATAGTGTTGCCTTCTAAAGATGGGGTTCCCATGCATCTGAAATCGTCAGGGAATTCAAAATCCTCCTAAAAGGCAGGGGAAAACCTTTGTAAACCGCATATCTAAACTTTACTCCAACATAAAGCTTTTTTTCCCCGAAACTGAAGTTCAGTTCAAAGTTTTGTTTGTGATCAGTCATGCAATTTTGTTCAAAAAGTCGGGGGGTGACCTGGAAAAGTCAGGATTTTTTTTTCTCCAGGATGAGTGGGAACTTTTTAAATGTATTATAACTTTGAGGAACCCAAAGTTGGGATATAAATACTGGACACCAATATTTTCTTGCCACTTGCTTGATGAAGGGAACAGTAGTTCCCAAATTGCAGATGGTAGGTTTACTTTCTTTTGTGTCTAGTATATTCTAACCAGTGTCAAATTTTACTAGTTATGGTAAGCCCTGGTCAATCTTTGTACGTTGTCAGAAATATTTACAGAGAAGATAATCCTGTGCCTTTTAAGGAAACTAATTGCTGGGAGTTAGATTGTACGAAAGAACATTTGTTGTATGAATTAGAATATCTGACATTTAGTTAATTTCGCGAAGATTTTCACAGCCCATTTTAAAATTGTAAAAAACAGATTTTCGAGTCCCTTCAATAGTAAACCATGCGTTGCAGAATGGCCATTCGATTCTTTTCAATCAAATGAAGGTTTTGGTTCTAGAACCTGAATGTGGGACAGTTTTCAAGGGATTCAGTCGGGGCAAAAACTCTGACTGTGGGATGGCTTTGGGGAAATACAAAGCTGGGATATAAATACCAAATATCTACACTTCCTTGACACCTCGTTTGATGAAAGGAATTGTAATTCTCGAAACGTTGTAGATATTTTTGCATGTTACATTTACCTTTTGTGCTTTGTATATTCCTACCAGTGTCAAAATTTTACTAGTTCGTCCTGTAAAAGGTATGACTGTTTGTTCTGATAGTCCCAGAGGGTTGAGGCGAGTATTGAGGTAGTTATTTTTTAGCTATTAAATTAATCATGTGCCTGAAAAATGTGTTTTCTGTTTTTTTATTATTCGTCGCTTATGAGGTACATCAGAGAAATTCAAGTACCAAATCTTACACTCGTGGGTGCAATTTTGCAAGGAAAGGCTTTGTACAAGCTTTTTTGCTGATGTTCTGAATGTAGATAGTTCGAAATGCTTAGTTGAATGGTTACACTGATTCAAGAACAGGTATGGAATAAATTGGAAAAAGGCTTCTGGTATGAAAGCCATTTAATATGGACTTTAAAGGTATGTATATACTATTATTTTTATAAAACATGTATATGTTATAATATATATATGCACATATAATATGGCAAAATATGTACATAGTAACCAGAGATGGAATAAATGATTTAGTAATGCAATCTCATACTTTCTGGATAACACAGACAGAATTTCTGTACCCCCCACCATGTTCGTTCATGTTAACGAGGTTAGACTGTAGTATATATGTGTACAAAGTTTATTTTTCTGCTGTTTCTGCATATTTGAATGGAATATTATGTTACAATCCTGAATGTTAGTTGAAATATATGTTAACTTCTTATTTCCGTTACTTTAGTTGCTATTCGTACTTGTCTTTTGTAGATCTCGGTCATATGAACGCAGTCGGAAAAAAAAACGTGACAGGTCCAGATCCCCGTTGCAATTGTCAAGTTCAAGACCCAGGGACAGGTTTGGTTGATAGGTTGCTTTGTAATGTGTTGAACTTTTCTATCTGTTCTTTGAATCCAGTATGTTTCAGCAAACTTCTGAAATAGTTATTTCCATTTGTGGTAGCTTGTCCTAAATTACTAATTTTAAACCACAAGGGTGGCACACAGGGGTGGCTACTGTTGTGAGCATGGATTTACGGGGATAAGCATGGTTCTTAGTGAGCTTATTAATATGTAAATATATTATAGTTTTTGAAAAAAATTTGTATTGAGCAGTCTTTTCCACCTTAGATGACCCGTTAAGCAACTCTGAGGTGTTAAAATACAAATGCTTTTAATGTCTATGAGGATATTAGTTACTGAATGTCCTACTTTGTGAAAATGTCTGAGATTTAGTTTCATAGAAAATCCTGTTTTTATTTAAAAAAAAGGGGGAAGTATTTAAACCGCGGAGCTTGTTTTCTGGGGCACTCTAGTAGCTTTTATTACTGTATACTCTGAATACATGACACCCCTATTGTTTCAGTCATTCAGTCCGTTTTGTTTCACTGAGTGAAACAAAACATTCGGGTCTGTGGAAGTGTGGCTGTCACATTTCAGCAGGTACGTTAAGTCGCGAGTTCCATCACAGATTGTTCATGGTGGAATGGCACAAAGCAATAACTCTTGGGAACGTACATTGCATTGGTGTGCATGGTGTATTTGGAAGATTTGCTTCATTTCATTATGCTTTGAAAGTGAGCGAAATTGATATTACGATGAGGGCTGTCTTTTAATGAAAGAGAATTTTTAAAAAATACCTTTTAATAAAAGGTAAAATCCTCTACAAGTTCTTCCTTATAAAATGTGGTCACTTTATTCAGGTGCTCTCTTTACCAAAGTATTTGCAGAGAATACCATGTGTTTCTAAGATTGCAATAAATGGTGGAGGTGGGGTCCATCCACACAGCGGACTCAAAACTAGCTGCATGTAGTGGGACACACTACTAAAAAACTAAAGACCGTAATCAAGTAGGGGAATAGTTATTATCCCTCCCCTACTACCATATTGTTACCTGATTTTACACTAACAGCCATGTGTATCTGTTAGATGCTACACCTATCTTGTAGTGTAAGCTCTGATTCAAGCAAAATGGAGGTAGCGTTGATTCAGAATGAGGTCAGCTTATTAGACCCCTTTTAGATTATCTCAGCCCTGTGGTTTGGTGGATAATGCATTTGGCTGTTATGTGAATAAACAAGGTTCGATTTCAGTAGATATTCAACACGTCTTTTTTTACTCCCCCCACCCGGCAGATCTTTTATTTTTTTTTATTTTGAAGATAAAAGAAGTTTAGGTTTCTCGGTAAGCAATAGATCAGGAGTCGATAATCTATGGAGTGATCTAAAAGTTGAAATAAAATTTCGAGCATGATTGTGAAAAATTCAAAATCCTGTTTTCACATCTCTTGAATCATAATGATCTTAGACATATGGTACTGTTGTAGCGCAATGTAGTAACGTATTTGCCTAATGTGCTGTTAACTGTTCGACTCCCAACGGTGCAAAGAACGCTTAGAGATCTCATAAAGATTGCACTGCTCACTGTAGTCTAGGGTTTGGTTCCCTAGGCCTTATGAGGTTCTGATTCCTCGGAAACTTGCAAGTCCAGAGGTTCGGATTCCTCAGAAAGCAGTAGGTCCCGACGCAGCATGACTGTTGTAGTCCTTCGGCCATAAAACCACAATCAATCAGTCTTGGGCATAGGTGTGAAAAGTCTATAAAACAGTAATCAGCAGTCAAACTTACAGACCTCTTAAATAGCCATAAGCTACTTTTCCATGCATAAATTTCTTTATTAACATTCACTTTTGCTGGTTACACCTCCGTATGTGTTTGCAGGGATCGGTACTATGAGTACAAAGCTATGTGCTGTGGAAATGTTTACTATGAAAAATGAAAAAAAAAATCATTCATTTCAAAGTCATCGAATAGCAAAAATGGATTGATGCAGTAGAAAAATTGTGCTGCTGGAACATTTTGTTATTAAATTGTTGCAATTTGAAAGTCAAGTGTGCAAAGACACGTTAAAAAAAAGGGATGATACATTAAATTCATGATACATTAAATTCTTTTAATGTATCATGAACATAACCCTACTTAATTTTTAGTAACAGTTGGATAGTAAAATAAATAGGCACAACATAGTGTATATTGGCTGTCACTCAGAATTTGAGTGCAGTTTTGCTTCGTTATAGCACCTTTAAAATGTTGCCAACCCATAACATGAATCGTAGTTCCACATAATATTAGCTATACTTACACCATTAAAAAAAAAAAAATACAAATCGGGTGATTTCTGCTCTCTTTAGATATAAAATTGAAGTAACCCAACTGTGGAGATAACCTGTTTATACTTTAAACGACAAGACTCATGCTTTTTTTTTTAATCTCGTAGAGGAATATGTCGTCACGGTGCCACAGCAGAATTCATTTTTTAACTTTACAATCTTTCGTTATTTTATTTGAATCTTTTTGTGTGCATGCACTGCTTTGTTATTTTTATGTACACTTTGTTAAAGACTACGATTTTATAAAACAGTTGCATGGTGTTTCCTTTTACAGGCAACAGTCTAATTCACCTGTTTCTCGTAAGAGATGAAGCGGAACCAAAGTTTTACGAATCTGACATGTTACGATCTTGATCGGTTGCTTCTTGAAATATTGTTCTCTTCCGTACATGTTTGTATGCTTTCTATCCCGATTTATAGGTTTCTGTCACCTTCATCAGCTCAGTCTTTAAACCCATATGCTACTTCTTAATACTGTGCAAGCAATTTACACATTTTAGCCCGAGATGGGCCATTTAACTCTTTTTCAATATGAAATGAATGCTTTTGCTCATCTGTGTATTTTGGGCAGAATCATCCATTATATATTCCGAAAAGAACGAGACTTCTCGTCTCAAACATTAACTCATCTTCCCAATCAAATATTCAGTAACAGTAACTTAGAAAAAGCACCAGTACAGTTATAGTAATAGCAGATAGTTCAAGTTTATACTGGTATGTAGAGTAAACCATGTTAATCCAGTGTAGTAATACTATTTGTTAAAAATAGTTTGGGGAGGTAGTGGGTCACGATTAATAATTATTCATTCACTGATCATTAATCCCTAAAATTCTCAATTATTCTATTATGAAGTGTTTCTGAAGTTGTATGTCCCAAGTTAAAATAATATACTGAGGTAATTTTAAATGAAATATTAAAACGATTTTTTAAATAACCGTGCGATATGAAATCTTGAAAATGAGGAAAGCAAATGTCTTGCACTTATTGACTGATTCAGTTGCACTGCTGTGGTGAATGGAAGCATATCACCAGCCACTTTGAAATTAGACATACACAGAAACTCTTATTCCTAGAATGCAAAGGGCACTTAAAAGTAATATACATGCTCATATTAATTATATGAGGGGAAATCGAGAATGCTGATATATATACTATGGTTAACCTGTGGGTCAGGTAGTACAACCTTGTTATTGTGCTAATGTGCATGTCATGACACTAATAGGCAAGATTGAATGATCTTATCCAAATACTAGGAATATGCCATAAATAATCCACCACAACCATTAAGAAGACAGTAGTACAAAGTCTGACATATACTCATTGTAGGCAACACTAAATTGTAATGCTGACAGCCGCCTGTACCCACAGATTTATAGGATTACCAGTGAAGTTGATTATGACCTACTTAGAAGTGAAACCACAACTCTCATGAAAGTTACTCGTCCAAGGTTGAAATAATCTGTGGCATCTGTGTTTATATACACACTGTAAGAAAGCAAATGCCTGCAAAACCATGTTTAAAGTAATATTACATTAGCTGTCAGTGTCATAACAAATAAGGAAAAATTACGTACCAATAGTCTTATTTTGAACCAAAATAGGACTTGTTTCAGAACCAAACGTGTCTGGTATTTTAAGCACTGAACGATTTCTTTCTTTTTTTAAATCTCCACATAGTGTGTGGTTTTTAACAATATTTACTTGTTTATACTTTTGACCTATGCTGCATACCAGTCAGTATTTAATGCACTGGTGTCCTCTCATCGTAAATTAAGCTTCAGAAAACGTTCGTCTGTTCTCTTCCTATATTATTTAAGAGAAAATCGACTGAAAAGTATTTCTCTTCGCATTCAGTAAATCTCCGTTCCCAAGCAAGCTCATTTTCTCACAACGATCTCCGTTTATATTACAGTAGTTAATGTTATTTATAGATATATTTAAGGAATGAGAATGAATTACATTTGTATTTCTGTTGTATCTTAAAAAATCAGCAGAACAAAAACAATTGATTTTGATACAGACCACATGTGCTTATTCCAAGAAACTATTTGAATTCATTGGAGCAATTTTTTTTTTTTAAAGCTACACTTTTTAAACATTTTATGGTAGTACTTGTGTGTTTTTGGATTTTCAAATGAAACAAATATGAGGTGGTGAGAATTAAGGAACAGTCTTGTATCTTAATAATAGGAAGGAACATCATACTTTTTTCTCTCTCAAACTCAAATAATGTTCTTTAGTTCCATTTTTGTTTCGGTTTGCAATTTTTCAAATGACATTAGCAGTGAACATGCAAGCCAATAATCAAGGTTGGTCTTAAAAAAAATAATGTATATATGTATGCAGGGTGTTTTCAAAGTCTTTCCTTGATTAAGGAAATTGATGATCTAGAAATGAAGCAAATTAGAAACAAGCAATTTTTTTCATTACATAAAGCAAATGTTACAGTTAGATTTATCTAACCTTTTGGCTAAACTGATTACGTTTCTGATTTGCTTAGTTTCTAGGTCATTAATTTTCTTAATCATGCAAAGTCTTTATGGACACCCCGTATATGTTATTTAAATAGATCAAACAGTTTGTATAGTATTTAGTTTTATATTTTTACTTGTGACGCCGTCTATTGTGAAAAGGAATTCTTAAAGAGGACCAGAATTTTCTAAGGGTATTAAAGGCCAAATATTAGTAGTAAATTGATAGTGTCATAAGTAAAACATATAAAAGTAATTACTATCAATATTTAAAAAAAAGTGCTATACAGTTGAACTTCAATAATATAATCTTCAAAGAGTTGATTTTTCTTAGTAATTTTCAAAGTAATAAGAAATGACAGACAAAATGTATTGTTTATTGATGACTCAAATTTTTGATAACTCTGAAGTTTTTTACTCCCTTTGATTTCAACTTCTCGAAGTTCCATTGTAAATGAATAAAGTTTCATTATTTATCAAAATTCTACTGTAAAAAACATGATAAATGGAAGAGCTTGTCGTTGAGGTATTTTTTAAAATGTAGAAGCAAGTTCAGACTTAATAGGATGAATAAACAGAACACGAGCTTGATTGAAACTTAACATTTGTTTGAAATTAAGATAGATACTCATGTATCTAAGTAACTGCTCATTTCTGTTTGCTTGTTTCATTTGCAAGTCCAAAACAAGAACAGTAGAAGCGGTGTTCTTAAATTTCAGATATGTTTATTGACACAAAAACATTGCTGGACAAACTATGCTTTTTTCATGTTAATGCAAGAATTCCGCAGCTAGTATTTAGTCTTGTTTTTAAGCGCCTTATGTATAATAATCGAATTCAACTGCCATTGACAAGCTGTCACCCACTTTTGAAACATGGTAATTGCAACTAAAGGCAACTGTGTTCTCCAGTAATGATACGGATGTATGCAGGGGGGTCGATTGGGGGTTTTAACCCACCGTTGAATATAAATATATATACACAGAGCTCGGCAAGTGCAGTCACTGTTTATGAGTAGGTTTTTTCAGTTAACAAGTAAGAAATCCTTTCCTACTAGGATCCAAGGTTTCTTTTTAACACAAGTGAGTACGATTAATTGTGATTTATCGAGTGCTGTATATATACACACAGAACTCTGGTATAACGAATTCATGGGTATAACAGAGCAAATGATTTTTGTTAGTTTTTGATTTAAGGTATAACATGTATGGTTATATTCAATAACAGAATAGTAAATAATGGCTATAATAAAGAAAATCCTCTGATTCCCTTGAAGTTTGTTATAACCAAGTTTAACTGTATATAAAATTATAATTTTTCGTGTAACACTTCCCCACCCCTTTGCTGTTTAATGACAAAGGTAATAGAAAATAAGCTGAGTTATGCATTAATGTAAATAGACAGATGCTTGTGTTATAAAATATCGATGCATCATGTTAAATATCTTTTGTGTAAAAAAAAATGTTTTACATGTGTCCGTTTTTCCAACTTTTTCTCCGTATTCCTGAAAATACGTAACCTTTCTTTCTAAAAAGACAAACACAAAACACTTCCAGGAATGATTGTGCATTTTTACCAGTTTTTTACTGCATTATTTTCAGCTTTATACTATGTAATTGCAATTTCAGTAACTTGCTTGTCAATGCATTGGTATGCAGTCCTGTAAAATAAAACGTTATTTACATTTGATTCTGTTTGTTTTGATTTCAAGCCTTTGAAAATACAAACCACCCCCACTCATGTTAAAAAAATATACATGGTTTCCACACACTTGTAGAACCTGGAATTAAGAGGGAATTTGAAATCGTTCTTAAAGGTCAAAGAAATTTGTTTTTTTAGGGACAACCTTCACTTCTGTTTTGAATAGCGAGATCTCCCACGAATGTAAAACCATTTTCTCCGCAGCCGAAATTCAGGTGAAAATTGCTTGTGATTGGCCAAGAAATTTTTTTCTTCAATGAGTGGGAAGCGTATATAGACCACATTATTGTTCTTTCGAGAGAACAGTGACGGATGCCATTTGTGGTGTCACATTTAGCTCCAAATAGTGGTTAGCGATTCCTTTTTTTTTTTCTAACTTATTCACAGACCATGGTTTAGTTCCCCACAACGGAAGTTCACATTCCTCATAAAACAAGTTTTGATGCAGTATGATATTAGTTGTTCTTAGTCTATAAAATGCGAACTGGAACCTTCGTTATAGAAATGATACGCCAAAAACATTTTGTGATATTTAGTTGAAACCAGGGTTGGTAAGTTTCTGCCACGAGTGGCAGAAACCCCAAAAATAATTTTGTGCATTAAAAACTTAAGAAAATACCCCAAATGGCAAAAGGGAGTGTATTTTAAAGTAAAATAGGTTTAGTTACATGTATTCAAAAGTTATATTATGGCAAATTCGATAGCATTTAAGTTCAGGCTGATCTTTTCAATGAAGCAGTCTATAGCAAAAGATCAGTTTTGCTGCTATTTCCTAATTCAAATAATTTCTTAATTATGAATAGATGAAAAGCTTGATAGAAATATTCTTCCAAGCCCATCAGTATTGCAGGTAATAACACTGCATACCAGAGTAACAAATTTTCATTTATAGTCGTTCTCTTTAAACTAGACTACCAAACAGAAGCTGAGACATTTTTGAAAATTTTATTGGAGTAATATGTTTCAGGAAAAGGAGCTGATTTTGCTCAAAAAGCTATAATGTAAAGCAAAAAATTAGGATTAATGGATACTAGGAATTTCCTAGTATGTTCTTCTTGCTCATGTGACAGTTTATATCAGTGTTTCTTAAACTTTTTTGGTCACGGAGCCCTTTTAAATCCAAAACTATATGACGGAGCCCCAAATTCTATCACGTAAACCTTAAAAATTTAGCAATTCATTATCATAGGTGCCAATCCTTCCGATTTTTTATCGATCTACCAGTCGGAAAATGATTTCTTCTGATTTTCGGAGATTTCATCTAAAATCCCCCAGTGTTTTTTAAAATACTGATTTTTTTTAAAAAAATTAAATACCTATTTTTCTTGATGCATGTTTATTTAAATTTTTGCGCATATGTGCATATTTAATAATAAATGCAAATATCGGTAAAAAAGCCGGAAAAATTGGTCTGCCGTTGACGGCGCATGCGTTGCGTGACATGGAATTTTAGCTTTAACTATAATGTAGAGTGATGCCCTTGCCCAACGAAATCGCACATCTGGATTTGTAGTTGTTGGGAGAGTAAAGAAAGAACGTGCTACATGGATAAAGTTAAACACTTGACTTTGTTTAGGGAAGCCATGTGTTAGATGTATGTTATTTCTTTACGCCGGAAAGAAAGTTTTTTAGGTGTTTTTGAAAACAACGTTAACAATGTCGACCGTTAATAAAAGGTACTACCAAACGTTTAAAGCCGAATATATGAAGATGTTTAAT
This sequence comes from Dysdera silvatica, assembly GCA_006491805.2. Taxonomy (NCBI): domain Eukaryota; kingdom Metazoa; phylum Arthropoda; class Arachnida; order Araneae; family Dysderidae; genus Dysdera; species Dysdera silvatica. The sequence goes on along the minus strand of QLNU02014176.1, from coordinate 26,094,265 downwards.
TTTATTCAAAAATCAAAACTGGGGCCAAAATATGCTTTCTGCACGTGTTGCCGTAAAGACATAAGCATTACTTATTGTGGTAAATGCGATATTCATTAAGCATTCTGAGACTGTTAAATGTAAGTAGGCTGTAGAGTCTAATCATAGTATCAAGCCTTCATTTTTTGCATTTAACGATACCTCCTTTATTAACGCTGAATGTTTATTTACATTGTTTTTCATTGAACATAATTTGCCAATGAATTGCAGCGATCATGCGTGGACACTCTTTAGGAAAATGTTTCCTGATAGCAATATTGCAAAACAATATGGATCTGCAAGGACCAAAACTTCTGCAATTATGAAAGAAATGTCCGCAAAGGAATCCTCATCACTTGTTGAAAATTTAAGGTGCTATCCATTTTCAATTGCAACTGATGGAAGCAACGATGTTGATTCAAAGCTGTATCCAATAGTGGTAACTTTCTTCGATCCTTTATGTGAAAAAATTGTGAATTGTCTTTTATCTATGCCATCTTTGAAAGAAGATGCTACTGGGTTAAATATTGGAAATCTTCTGGTAAGTGCTTTACAATCTAAAAACATTCCAATTTCTAATTGCAATTCCTTTAGCTGTTATGATAAGAAAAAAAGCAGGCATAGAAGTTGTAAAGAATCATCACCAAAATATTGAAATTATGGGCTGTTCCTGCCACCTTATTAACTTAGCAGCTGAAAAGAGTGCTGCATGTTTGCCATTTAAAATCGATGAAATTTTGGTAGACATTTACTATTACTTACAAAAGAGTTCGAAAAGAAAAGATAGGTTGAAAATTCTTCAAGAATTTCATGAGACTGATATAAAAAAGGTATTAAAACACGTTAGCACTCGTTGGTTGTCTATTGGGAAGTGCTTAGAGCGTATAATCCAGCAGTGGCAACCTTTGATCATTTTTTTTTAAGGAAATGGCCATGAAAAGGAATCAAATCACCCCACTTTCTTTCTTTACTATTCCCTCTATCAAAGTTTCGGTTGAAAATGCAGATAAAGTGAAAGAATGTAACAGCAAAAAAGCATCGCAGAAATTAAAAAGGAAAGCTCAAAATTATGTGGATATTTCTAAGAAACAAAAAACTGAAAACTCCATGTCTCGTGAAGAAAGGTTGTTTTATTTTCTGTCGGAAGATATCAATAAGGCTTTCTGTTTGTTTTTATCTTATACTGTGCCTGTATTTGAAAAAGCAAATGCTCAACTTCAGTCTGCGGAACCTCATATTCATATGCTAAAATCTTGTCTCTTAAAATTGTACAGAGAAATGCTAGTGAAATTTGTAAAACCAAGCGTCACAAAATTATGTAGTGATATTTTGAAAGTCCACTATCATGAGAGGAGTAATCAAAAAGATGTTGATATCTTAATTGGAAATGGAACACTGAAAGTAATCCAAGATTTTAACATCCATGATAAAAATGAATTTTATGAAAACGTCAGAAGCTATTTCATAGCAGCATGTGACTACATGCACAATAAATTTCCTTTTGAGTTAGAAGTGTTACATCATGCAGAGGTTACACAAATATCGAATTTTGAAAATGCATCATTTTCCAGCTTAAAATATTTTACAGAAAAATTTCCTGTTCTTTTGTTCAATAATACAGAAGATGAAGCTGTTGATGCTTTACAAACAGAATTCAGTGAGTTCCAGGCTTTCGAAGTTCCACAAACTGTGAGTAATGAAGGTAGCATTGATGCACAATGGGCAGCCATAGGTAAAATAAAAAATGATACTTGTGAATTAAAATTTAAACGACTTTCTCAGGTTATGCTGTCAATACTTACGATCCCTCACAGTAATGCAGCATGCGAGAGAGTCTTCAGTCAAGTGAAGAAAATTAGAACTGACTTCAGGTCAACCATGTCTGATGACACATTAGAAAATTTACTAATAGTTAAATGCAGACAACATGTGAAATGTTACGAGAATGTATTTGACAAAAAATTTCTCAAATGCAAAATCTTGCACTACAGCATTTGTAAATTCTAAGAATTAATATTGCGTTTAATACAGTTTAATCCTCTATTATTATTAATTTAATAAATACTTAATTTCCTCATTGTGCCCTTTTTTCATAAATTATGTATGATTTTGTTTAATTAAAAAATGGTGGCCTGCCCACATGTGCACGACTGACTACAGATTTTTCACTTCTAGAAGTTGGCACCTATGCATTATGCATACAAGGGAGTATTAAACTATTACTTAAACATCTTAGGGGGCATGGGGGTTTAAACTTTGCTTAATTTTTTATTTTCGGGGCAACAGGGAGAGCTGAACTATACT
>QLNU02014176.1:26076698-26091843 GCA_006491805.2 Dysdera silvatica | reverse complement strand
TCCAGGAGATCGAAAATTTCAAGGCGATCGAAAGGAAGTTTACTGCAAAGGATCTCGGCCCGGCAGACCAGATCCTATCAATAGAGATTAAGAAGAATAACGACGAGTCCATCACATTAGACCAAACTGCATATGCAGCGGAAATTTAAAACACCTTGAAAATGAGCGAAGCCAAGCCTTCAGCGACACCACTAGATCCGAATATAAAATATTTATAGACAGAAGGTCAACGAGGGAGTAACACACAAGATGAAGAAAGAGTGGAGCCTTACCGACGAGCTATCGGGAGCCTGCCGTACCCGCCCTGACTGGCGTATGCTGCGATATATATGAGCTAATTCAACGAGGACCACGGCGAAGAACACTGGAGAGGCATAAAGTACATTCTAAAATAGCTGAAGGGAACTATGCACAGAAAGCTAAGGTCCAAGAAAACCGAGAAGGGTATACAGGTATTCTCCGACACTGACTGGGGAGGAGACAGAACATATAGAATATCTTTCAGTGGATGTATTCTCTCACTAGCAGATGCGCCGGTCTCATGGTCAAATATGAAACAAGCCACCACTGCCCTGTCATCAACAGAGGCAAAATACGTTGCAATGTGCTATGTGGCCAAGGAGGTCATGTGGATAAATAATCTGTTTAGGGAGCTTTGCCCCGAGCTTGTATCTGTTCCACAGAAAATACTTGTGGACAAAACTTATGGCGCGATGTTCATAGTGCAAAACTGTGTCACTTCAGACAGAAGCAAACATATTGACATAAAACACTTCTTCCTACGTAACTTAGCCCACCATGAAGCCATAAGATTTGTACACATTCCATATAAGGAAAACGTTGAAGATTTGATGGTCAAACGAGTCTCCAAAAAGACTCTGTGGGATCTGAACTATGGAATGACATACTGGAAACAGTAGACAGAACTCACAGACATGCAGAATTGTATTAGTGTAACAGGCTAAAGGACGTGTTAAAGAGAAAACTATGCCTATTAATGGCACTAAATCAATCCTACTTATTAATGTTACTATTAATGTTTTCCACACATTACTTTTTATTTGTCTCTCCATTTCAATGCAGCTCACTGTATGATAATCAACAGCATGGGATCTGGCATCACCTCTCTTTTAATAATTTGTTTAGCCGTATCTGGCAACACCCAAGTTTGTTTATCTTCGTCGCTATGCTGCCGTTCGCGCAACACCGCCACTTTCAACTATGTTTCTTTGTGTTTATTAAATGTGGTATAACGAAAATAATGGTGTATGTCAGTAGCTTTAATTCCTTTTAACACATTTCTGGTAAGTACATTTTATAAAAAAAATTAAAATTTTGAAGGTAAATTTTACACTTCCCCTGCAAAACAAAGTTTTACACACCCTTGAGCAAATATTCTAGCAGATACCCTGACCCCTGCTAAGGAAAAACATAACCAAAGTAACCCTCGATTTATGTGATTTATTGGCAGGCTGATACATATATATATATCATCATCATATTCAACCATTATCTATCCACTGCTGGATGAAGGTCTCTCCAAATGCTTTCCACACAAGTCTATCCTGAGCAATTCGCTTCCACGTCACCCCAACCTGTTTTCTTATTTCATCCACCCATCTAGTTTGAGGACGTTTTCTAGGTCTTCGGTGGTCTCTTGGAATCCAGTTCAGAATTTCTGTTGTCCATCGTTGATCAGTTCTTCTTGCAATATGCCCAGCCCATCGCCATTTCAGCCCTTTTACTTTAACAATGATGTCCTCTACTCTAGTTTGCTCTCTCACCCAAGTGTTTCTTTTTCGATCTCTCCTAGTTATTCCAAGCATGCACCTCTCCATGCTCCTTTGCGTTGTCTGTAACTTTCGTATTGCTCCAACTGTTAGACTCCATGTCTCTGATCCATAAGAGAGGACTGGCAATACACACTGGTTGAAGACCTTTCTTTTTAGACACAAAGGCAATTTCCCCTTCAGGATAAAACTGTTTCTTCCAAATGCACTCCAGCCAAGTTTAATACGTCTGTTGAGTTCTTTCATAATGTTGCCATCCATTGAAATCAGCTGGCCAAGGTAAATATATGAATCAGCAATTTCTAGCTCAATGTTGTCAACTTGTATTTTTGTTTCCTCTACGAAATTATTGAACATGATCTTAGTTTTTTGTAGGTTCATCTTGAGTCCAACTTCTTTACTTCTAGTTGAGAGCTCCTGTACCATGTCTTGGAGTTCTAATGGGTTCGTTGAAAAAATAACAATGTCATCAGCAAACCGCAAATGATTTAAATATTCACCATTTATTTTTATTCCCTTGTTATTCCAATTTATCTGCTGAAAAATCATCTGTAAAGCTGAAGTAAAAAGTTTTGGAGAAATGGTATCTCCCTGCCTCACACCTTTACCAATTTTGATAGTTTTGGTATCTTTATGTAACCGAAATTTTGCACTTGCATTTTTATACACACGTTTCACCATGTCAATGTACACATCCTCAATGTCTGTTGATCTTAAAGAGTTGATGACTGCTGATGTTTTAATAGAGTCAAAGGCCTTCTCATAGTCAATAAATGCCACACACAATGGAAGTTCATATTCATGTGTTCTTTCAATTAATTCTCTTAATACTTGAATATGGTCCACTGTACTGAATCCACTTCGAAATCCAGCTTGTTCTCTTGGTTGAGCTGCATCTAATTTTTTCTGCAGGCGATGTGTTAGCACTTTTGTGAAGATTTTATAAATAGCAGGTAACAAGCTAATTGGTCGGTAATTTTTCAAATCCTCTTTATCACCTTTTTTATGCAAAAGAATTACTGTTGCAGAATCCCATTGGTTTGGTATGTTACCGCTGTTAAGACATTTGGTAAAGAATTTTGCAAGTATGTCTTCTACATATTCTCCAGCTTCTTTTAGGATATCTAATGTAATACCATCATCACCAGGGGCTCTTCCTTTCTTCATACTTTTTATTGCAAATGAAACTTCTTCTTTTAAGATTTTAGGAGCTGTTCCTTCGACTATTTCAATGTCTTCGTTTAATCCACTGTTACTTTCGTATAGATTTTTGTAGAATTCTTCAACTCTTCTAAGTATTTCTTCCCTATTTCTTGTTACGGTGCCATCCTCTCCTTTTAATGCAATGATGTGTTTCTTCCCAACAGATAAACTTCCTTTAACAACCCTAAGGCTCTTGTTATTTTCAATGGCTTTCCTTACTAGCTCACAGTTGAATTTTCTTATGTCTTCTTTCATGCTTTTGCGCAGAGTTTTACAAAGTTCTATGTACTCAATCCTGGAACTGGTATTTTGATTGTCCACCTTCATATCTCTTCGCCTTTTCATGAGCTGTTTCGTCTTCTCAGATAATTTGCTATTGTGCTTTTTACAGGTTACACCACCAATTTCCCCAGCAGTTTCAACTATTGTCTTAACAATGTTTTCATTTGCTTCTGAGATATCACTTTCATCAATAAGTCCTTCCAGTGCAGAAAAGCGATTTTTTAATTCCAACTTGAATGCCTCGGTATTTTCTTTTAATTTCTTTAAATCCACCCTCTTACTTACTTGTTTCCTAATGAGCTTCTGTCGTTCTAATTTAGTATTTAAGTGCACTTTACATCTCACCATTCGATGATCACTTCCAGTATTAAATCTGTTCAGTACACTGCAATCTTCAATAATTGATTTCTTGTTTGCCAGGATATAGTCAATTTCACTAGTTCCCCCATTTGGGTGTTTCCATGTCCATTTTCTTTGCGGTTTCTTCTTAAAAAATGAATTCATGATGCTAAGATTTTCAGCTTCTGCAAATTCGATGAGTTGATCGCCACGTTCATTCCTTTCCCCATATCCGTATTTACCAACCGATGTCTCTCCTTGTTCCTGTTGTCCAATTCTTGCATTGAAATCCCCCATGATGAGCTTGATATGTTGTTTCCCTTTGGTGTGTAACTCTTTGATTTCTTCATAAAATTCTTCAACCTCTTCGTCGGTATGGCTTGATGTTGGTGCATATACCTGTACTATTTGAAGTTGGTATCGCTGGGTTAGTTGAACAACGAGCCTCGCTGCTCGATCTGACGTGCTTTCGACTTCAAGAAGGTAGTCTTTAATTCTTTTGTTGATTAAGAAGCCAACACCACTTGTTCTTCCAGTTTCCGTTCCTCTATAATAAAACAAATGTCCACTTTTAAGTTCCACCAACTCTTCACCTTTTCTTCTAACTTCACTGAGTCCTACAATGTCCCATTTGATCTTGTCAAGTTCTTCTTCCAATTCCTGAAGTTTTGCTTCAGAAGCAAGGGATCGTCCATTAAACGTAGCCAAGGTCAATAACAAACGGCAGCCTGGGCCATTCCAGTGATTCTTAGCACCCCCTGCTTTCATGCCACACTGACCGCTGCCTTGATCAGGAGCACTCCAGCACCTGGAGACTAGGGGCCATGGTTTCTGGTGTGTCAACATAATGGAGGAATTAGCCATAATTTCACCACGCTGGCTAGACGGGTTGGTGAATTAGCCCTCCCCTTCCGCCTTTCTATCCGTGTAGCAAATATTAATTTGCCACATAAATAGAAAGCTCAGCCTGCACCACTTGAAGGCGGGGTAGGACACTAGGTTACTGGCCTGGCCGGTTCCACACATCGTCACATACGTTCAGCGTGTGGGTCTCCTTCCAGTTAGATACCAGCAACCCTTTTGCAGGCCATATATATATATATAATATACGTAGGCTATATATGAAATAATAAAAAAAATCTCCTTATTTAGTGCAGAATGACCATTGCTGTCTTTGTACCATAAAAATAGAACCATTAAAAAATGAAAATTATGTTTTCTAATAAACGATTATTGGGAAACACCGCTTTCTGACTGGGCTTGGATGTTTAACACATAACTGGTATGATTTTTTTTTTTGCATAGTTTATATTGGTATGATGGGGGGTCAGCATGACCCTACCATACCAATGTTACACGTTAACAGTTTGATGGTTATTAAAGTGGCTTTTCCTCATTATATATTGGGTTTTTTTAAAACGTTTTTGACCCACTATTCCCTTTCTCATAGATGGTCAATGACTTTCAAATACCCCTAAAAAATCAAAATATACATTATAAAAATTTTTATACAGCATGTGTAAAATGTTGATAAACCTTGCAACCCCCATAACCAAATCCTGCGATACCTAAAAATCCCTGATCTATGGAATCAAAGGAGATGACAAAAAAAAGTAGTGGACGATCATGATTAGTAAGACTTTCATCGGATTTATACAGGGTTCTGTATCAGCAAATTTGGATTTTTTGCACAGTAAACAAAATTGTTACTTCTACAGTAATTCAGTATGTCAAACTCAGGCCAAATGAACAAGGTTTCAGTTTATGCAGGCTGAAAATTTTTTTTTTTTCCATAGAAACGTAGGTTTGTTTAAAAGACAAACAAAAATAAAAAAATAATGCTTTCTTCCTACACTTAAAAGGGAACTAGCCCGAGTGGGAGTCCTAACTGAGAATTGAGACATATTGCAATTTATAGATTTTAGACCCCCAATTACGAATCCAAAGTCCTTTTTCTGCGAAATCCACATATTGATTTTTAATTAACGATTAAAGTTTTCAAATTTGGCACAAATTTGAACTATTTGGCGAAGTCCTAAGGATTGGCGCATTTATGACGGTAATCGAGGTATTGATGAGAATTTGTTATTTGGCATGCTTTTAACTTGGTTTAATCAGAAGTTTATTTAATGCCAGACTGAAATTATTAGTTGTTCGTTTTCTAGCGAAGTATCACATTATAAAAACCGCCCACATTTCATTTTTGATTTTCTGTTTAAAAAAAATTACTTTCGTGAACATCATTCAATCTATCTTAAATTTATCAATAAAAAAATAAAACATGTAACATTCAATATTTACAGCTTCAGAATTACGCAAAAATAAACAGTTGTTTGCAATAATTGAAGAGTTGTTTTTTATTAATAATGTGACTGAAGACTTTACTTTGAATTTTCGTGACTTTAATGAAAATCGAACCGATTATGGTAATTATGCGTATGAATCTGATTATAGTAACGATGATATTTTGGTAAACGAATTTACTTTGACAAATATGAAAAAAAATCATTATTATGATTCTTGTAAAAAACGAAAATTTCTTCAAACCAAAACTTGTTATTCTAAAATTAAACATCCTAGTTATATGTTTAAATGAGAAAATACTTTATTAGATATGAATAATCGAAAATATGAAATAATTAGGGCTTCAATATTTAAAAAATTTAAGAATGCCAGAAATAGTCACTTCCTAGTTCATGACATTGATTTAAAATGCTGGGTATTCAATAAAGCCAAAGAATTAAATTTAATAAATTTCAAAACAAATTATTATTTCATCCAAAATTTTAAAAAGACATACGGAATCGTTTTTCGAAAAATCGCAAAATACTTGACCACATCACATATCCATAATATTGGGAAAATTGAAAATACTGTTGTGGAATTTATATTAAAAATTAGGGATTCGACATTAACTCTTGATCCTGCTCAAATACTGAAATCCCATCAGAGTGGATTTCATTATTTCATAGCAAATGAAAGGTTATTTTCTTTCAAAGGGGGGGAAAACAATCCATTTCAGCAATTCCACCAAAGTTTTCATTAACATTTTCATATACAATTATGCCAACGCGGTCAATGAGTGGGGAGTTAAAATGCAAGTTACTAATATGCTCAAGAGAAAATAATGAAAATTTTGGTCAGACCGTTAAAAAAAAGTTATTTTGGCCTTTAGATTTATATACTACACCTTCAAAATCAAGAAAAATAGATAAACTATAAATAAAAGAATGGCTGAATAATTGCATTGTTCCTATTTTGCACACGCCTTCTTGTATTATGTTAGATTCCTGGATAGAGTACACAGAAATGGAATACCAAATATGCACGCTTTAATATATAACCAACTTCAATCTGAACAATATCCTTCAATGTTACAATATTCCTGGTGTAAGTACAATTATTCAGATAACGATCCTATATATAAAACTTTAAATATTCTTGAAACCCTTTCCTTCGCAGTTGATAACATTCATTGTAATATTTTATTATATAAGAGTCACTTGTTTTTAAAATGCATCCACTGTAACCAAATATTACGTTTTGAATATTTTTTCGTTCAATACCATTTTTATAGTAGTCTTGTTTAATGTTTTTTATTAATTCTGCTAGAAACAAACCCATATTTAAATTTTTACTTTCGATTTTCACATCGTATGCACATTATACAAATTTTTAAATTTTGTGGTATTATTTTTTATAAATAGAGAAAGTGTACTCAAAGTTTAATTTATCTAAAATGATAATTCTGCTTGCTTTCACAAAAAGCATATATATTGTTTTAAAACTTTTTTCCTATCAAAAAAACAACAACCAAACAAACCCATTTTTGAAACAGTTATAAAAACATCGCCAATTCGTACAAATATTTCGCCAAACAGTTGAAATTTATGCCAATTTCGGAAACTTTATTTATTAATTAAAAATTAATATATGGATTTCACAGAAAAAGGACTTTGGATTCGTAATTAGGGATCTAAAATCTATAAATTGCAATATGTCTCAATTATCAGGACTTCCACTGGGGTAGTTCCCTTGTTAGCATCTCTTCTCTGCTACTAGATTTCTTACTTCGGGAGAAATCTTGTTCACAGTGATTACTTTCAAAACTGACCTAAAGGAATGTCAATGATCCTAGATCTGTTAGGAGACTTATTTCCTTTCACATAGTTGTAAACAACTGCTCACATTGACAAATAATTCCGAACATGGAAATAATTTACATGCAAATTTTAAGTATTTTCAAACTTGTAAGGTAAATAGTTGTAAAATCAAAGTATGCCAGCTTCACTGAATTTTGTTTTCAAATCTGAATTGCACTGCATCTTAATTACCACCATTTGCATGTGGTTAGGTACTGATACTATATTTACTGAAAAAAATCGAAGAAAACAGAGAAATCATGTTTTCCAAACATTTAAAATTTGCAAACCTTGTTTCGAATTCAGTCCTAAGTCTTAAAATTTTTTCTGCATATTTTCAAGTCCTCATATTGACTGAGTTGCAAAAATATTTGTGGTTTGTTTGTTTTTTGGTTTTACGGCTCAAAGACTACAGTGGTCATGCTGCGCCGGGACCTACTGTTTTCCGAGGAATCCGAACCTCTTAAGGCCTAGGGAACCAAACCCCGGACTACAGTGAGCAGTGCGATCTTTATGAGATCTCTGAGTAAGCGTTCTTTTTGCACTGCTGGGAGTCGAACCCGGATTAGCCGCGCAATAGGAGAACGCGTTACCACACTGCGCCACCGCAGGGCCAAATATTTGTGGGCCGCATGCAGCCCACGAATTTGACATTCTTGCTTTACACCATTATATTGCTGTAATATGAATGTAAATCATAAAAATTAAAGGTCAGCAACTGTGACAACAACAATGGTATGTCCCCATTTTTATATCAAGCATTTGATGAATAAACTGACAACAATGTAATTGATGTGCATGATAAAAAAAAAGGTGGTATTACAAATGCAATTCAACATGGTTTCCTAAATTACTACTCTTCATAATACTGGATATCCATACAAACTGTACAATATATCACTATGATAGGTTATAACAATTGGTCTCAAAAGGAAAACATGTTTACTGATACTGAATGCAAATTTCCATCTGCAAGGCCGATTGTATTCAGTATTGCTTGATAAATCACTCTCGGAGAAAAAAAGATTTTGTGTATCCAATGGGATATGATCCTGCAATCTTTCCATTGCCGATGAAATGCTCTACCCATTGAGTAATTTCCTTACACAATGGGTAGAGCATTTCACCGGAAACGAAAAGGCTAAGGGATTGTATTCCACTGGATACACAAAATCTTCCCTTTCTCTTCTTTCATTTCACCATTTTCACATGTTCATATCGGGTCGGCATTATGCTCTCCTATTCTTCCTTCCACGATCTTCTATCCAAGGCTTCTTCTCTACTCCTCCGGAGCTTCCATCTCAGCCATGGTCCTTCTCTTTCCCAGTACCACCAGCCTATCCATTATCTTTCCTTTTTTCTGTGAGCGATTTATCAAGCATGCTTACTGCCACACAGATTTTTAAATAATTTAAATTCTAACAGCCGTTCTTTTCAGCTCAGATTAGAACTCTTTGACCAATACATAGTAAAGCCTCTTTTAATGGCCACCTTTAAGGTAAGTGTATTTGTAGTGTGTTCGTAGAACTGAACAAGTTCCATAGGATAAATACAACACTCACTGTTACATGTTAGTTCTCTGCTCAATAGCTGTTCTAGACAAAAAAATTTGGGGGGTTGGGAGCACAAATTTCTGATCATGCGACATTTGTTCAACATAATGAAATCCAGTTATATTTGCATCTGGGCTGCTCTTGCGCCATAAAAAAAAATCCAAACAAGTATGTTTTTTAAATATAACTAAAATCAAAATTTAAGAGATTTTGTAATTTATTTTGAGATATTTTGCACTTTATTTTAAAATACTTTGCAATTTATTTTAAGGTATTTTGCACTTTTTTAAAAATACTTTGCAATTTATTGTAAGGTATTTTGCAATTTTTTAAAAAATACTTCGCAATTTATTTTAAGATATTTTGTAACTTTCTTAAAAAAATATTTTGTAATTTTTAAAAGTATTTCAATCACTCATTAACAAAAAATAGTTATAAAACTAATTAAAAGAACAAAAGAATATATTTCATAGAAACTTAATTCTTTTAATTTAATCAAATTTTTCAAAACATACATAAAATTGATTTTACGATATGTACAAGTTAATGGTTCTTGTCATATAATTATTGAAGTAAATTATTTATTTGAAGGCTCTGCAATGAATGCCCGATGACAACTATGTTGTCTAGAATGCAGTTATCCCCGGTTTGATTCCCAACTGTGAAAAAAAAATTACCGAGTAATTGCATATCATAGTCAGGAGGTTGATTCTCTAGGTCTTGAGAGGTTCAGCTTCCTTGTTCCTTGGAAAACTGTATGTCCCATCTCAGCATGTCCCCTCTGGTCCTTGCACCATTAAACTTAAAATTTATTCAGCTTATGACCTTCTGAACATTCTTGAATAGTATACTCACAGAATCAGGTTGCTTCAAATATTTAAGCAATATCAAGATAATTTTATCAAAGTTAATTATCATAAACATCAAAATAATTTTATTTGTGACACATTTTTAAATTAGAGAGATATGTTATACATTAAATAACCTGAAATTATGATGTAAAAATAGTAGTTTCTCAGCAATAATTTTATCGCATTTTTTTCCATACATATTGCCCGCTTTTGAAAACAAGCATTCATTGAATACTGTACATGCAGGTAGTGGTGTATGCATGGGATGTTGATGGGGGGGAGGGAAGGTTATAACTCTCATCCATTGTGATAAGATTTTGTATATATACACATAACTATATGGAACTGTAACTCTGTAACCTCCCCGCACTTACGGACTTAATGCATATGTCTAGAAAATATATGTTTAGAAAGGTATTTTTTAGTCAAGTATGTTTCTGGGAAAGTTCTTTCTAAAAATTTGCCCTCTACCAATTTATTGAACATTCCATCCATTCCAAAAATCTCCCTTCAAGAAAGATGTACGAGATGAATTTTCCAATTGATTTTTTTTTTTTTATTATTTGGCACTGATGATTTCCTGATCTTAGAAAAGCAATTTCAAAAAGAATTTGAGAATTTTTGGTGATTTTCAGCATTTTTTTTTAAATTACAGTAAAACCTTGATTATCCATCAGACATGGGACCAGAGCCGTGACAGATAATTGAAAAGATGGTTAAGTGAGAAAGAGGAAATTTATAGTATATTGTTATTAAAATTATACATTAAAAAAAAAAATTATGTTGTGGTACAAACCAAGTGTATTTGAATCAAGAGAACTTGCATTTAATGAAACACGAATATAAACATTACACATCGATATGTAAAATTATTGTTGTTGGTTGAAAAACACAGTTGTCGTTATTTTTTTTCTTTTCTTTTTTGTTTAAGCACACTGCGTGCTTTTTTGGCTGCCATGTCCTGTACTCTTCGAAGCAGTAATAGCTAAATAGCATTTGCTTCAGTCTGCTGTTCAAACCAGGTAAAATGCACTTAGAAAGCATACATTCTGCTTCAGCATGGGTTATGGATTTTGTAGGTTCTCCAACATCCTATGCACATTCATAATTTTCTTTAAGATTATTGGGATTCAACATTTGCTGAATGAATTCGTCGTCACTTAGGAACTCGAAACCTGCTTCAAGTTTATCAATGTCCATCCCTTCACCAACGTCATTAATTTCAATGTTTTCTCCTGCGGGTAGAGCCTCACAAGTGTGTAAAATTGTCTCATTGTCGATGTTAACGGAGTGGCCCTAACTTGAATTTGACGCCGATGGTTAGGCGAGAAAGACGGTAAATCGGGAGACGGATAATCGAGGTTCCACTGTATTTGCATTCAGTGTCTATAGTTTACAGAAGTAAGAAATGGGCGTTCTTTTAATACTTGTACCTTGTTCTTTAAACAAGGTACAGCGTATGAACAATAAAAGTATAATTTTAAATGATTAAAAAAAATAGTATTTAATTTTATTCTCGATTTAAAATATGACAAATAAAATTTGTTTGCATTTTTAGTGAAATTTAAAGGAAGTTGATATTTGGCCTTGAAGCTAGCTGAATATTTGATATTCGGCTAAATCACTATTCAATGCATCCCTAGTAATAAGACAGTATAAAGTTTTATCAGAAGATTCTAAAACATATTTTGGTACTGGTGTAAGGCTGAAAAACATGACACTTTCGGAGCCAACTACTTCCTTGGTTAAATGAAGGCAGAATGTGATGAATGAAGGCAAGTGTAAGTCCTATGTTTAACTTTATATTATTAAGTTTCAGTTGTCCCACATTTAGTCTCCATTTGACAAAGCAGTTGGCTCCCAAAATGTGTTTTTAAACCTCACATTAGTGTCGAAGTAACGGTTCTTACAACTAAAGATAGTTATAATAAACAATGATATTCTTTATAAAAGGTTCTTCTTTTTTACTTTAATCTCTAAGTTCATAGTGCCCTTTGCAAAATCTCCCCATTTTCTGCAAGGTACTTGATCTCCCTCCATATTTCACCCACATCTTCAAACTTGTCTCCTAAAGTTTTCCATGTGTTCCTTGGTCAGGGCTGGGCTTACGGTGTTAGCGGCCCTGGAAAACGCTTTGACAAAACAAAATTGATTTCCTGATACTTGCAATACATTTTTGGCCACTCTAAATTTTAGCGGCCCTAAGCAGTTATCCAGTTCGCACCCCCCTAAGCACGGCTCTGTCGTTGGTTTACTTTTATTTCTATAGGGGTTTTGATGTACTACATTGTCTGGTTTATTCCAAAGAGTGTCCTAACCAGTTACATTTCCTTCATTATTTCTTGAGACACTTTTTCGGCCAGCATACATTTAAAAAATGTTAACTCATTTTAAATAAGCAATAAACCCAATAATTAATAAATACATCTTGAAATATATTTATTAATTACAAGATAAACAAATTAATCCTTTAGTAAGGAGTTACATTCTCTCATTTCATAAAATTTAAAGCAATATTCAATAATAAAAGGTTAACGTAAATTAATATTCTTTTTTTTGAAATTGCCATATTTGAAATAGATATGAAGTAAAAATGCCTATGTGAATTTAAATCACAAATTAACATTGACAACTTTGATTGTCGACTGTACTAAATCTTCTAATTTTTTGTAATTAACGTTAGTTTTTTTAATTTGGAAATTTTCGATCATTGTGCCAAAATGTTGTACATCGATCAGTAGTTGATGTCTAATTTTATCGTCATCGGACATAATTCCACTCACAGCTTGTCCAACAGGCTTATCTCTTGCCTTCTTAAGCCTTTTCAAACTGTCTTCCATCTTCTTAACTGAGGTTATAACATCTGCTACCATGCTAAAACATTGTTGTATCACATTATCAATAACATCTCCAGTCCACTTTGCTTTCCAGCTGGGAGAGAGGGCAATCTCAATTTGTGAGAAGAATGTTTCTAACGGATTGAATACAAGTGCTACATAAGTGGAAGGCTTCGACGGAATTTCCCGATTTGTCTTTCGATATAACCTGGGAATATCCGTTATCAGTTTTAGGTGTTGGGAGCACTGTGCTGTTAAGCATTTTATGATTATTTTACCAATTTTTTCTGGCAGCTGATTATAGGTCTCAGTTCGCTGTTTCATGACTTTGAGGAAGATTTCTTTTTTTGTTAGTAACTTTGGTGATATTACTTCCTTAAAGCATCTCTGCATCTCCCGCATAGACAACTCCACATCTTGCAGTAACTTCACAAGGCAAAGAATCGAGACACAAGAACTTTCATCTTCCTTTGTCGATTGAGAGTTATGAAGAACTGAATCACTGAGAAAATCATCCTTGCTGGAGTCTTCGATAGTTTTATTTGCCCAAACATAGTACCGAGATAAAAGTTGCAGTGTTAGTTTCCAAAATTCTGAACACAAGGACTTAATATACACATCACTGTCCCAACATAATGCAATGCATTTCCATAAGACAACGGTCGCATTTAAATGATAGGGTGTATCACTATTCGGTTTTTGAAATGGTAACAGCAGAGCTGCTTCAAACAACCCACCAATTTCCTGGAACCTAATTTCAAAGTATACCAGAACGTTCCATTTTTTCATAAAAGATTCGTATGATGGATGTTCGCGAAGTCGTTTAACGCTAGCTTGAACAACGCACAGTTGCTCAAACTTCTCCAAAAATACCATACTTGCAGTATAATTCCTATGAAATAATGAAGGATTTCCTGGAGCAAAAACAGTAGCAGAAATGTAATCAAGACAAATTACAATTTCTGGCCAAACAGAGTTTACAAGGAAATCATATTCTTTTAAAATTTCTACGTCCTTCTTACCGACTCTTGTGACATTCAGAATAGCGGAACAGTTCTGTGGTACGAAGTGAAGGATGTGGTTATACATTTGATCTATTCCTTCAGTGGCTATGATGGTTTCGTTGATGATGCGTCTCATGTATGGCCTAACGATCTGCATGCGGAATTTGCATTCAACTTCTCTGATCTTATCTATTGACGAATATATGCGAAGAACTTTAAATAAACTTTCCTGGTTATTATTAGCAAGGCTGTGTAAAAACATGAGTTCTAAATGCTGTAACAAAACATCTGACAGTTCTTCCACAAGGGCCTGTTTTTCACGTACTACTCTTACATTGGACGTTAAACTCACATGGAATTGAACCCTATTAAGTTCAACAGCCACTCGTTCAATGAGTTCATAAGGCAACACATCTTGGTTCTTATCTTCAACAGGCCTCAGATTTTGCTTTTCGATATTTTTAATACCTTCTAAAACACACATAACACGCTGAATCTGAGTTCTTTTAGTGCGAGTATCCTCTCTCTCTTTTAGTAGTTTTTGCAAAAGTTGCAATGTGTTGTCCAAGGTATTACAGACATCTGTTACTTCTTCCTTTATTTTTTCGATAGGTGTACTTAAATTATTAATGGATTTATCCAAACCAACTAAATTCGTCGACAAATTCACGAAGTCGGCGTAGTCTTTATTGATAAGTTCGACCATCGCAGATTGCAAAACTTTTAAAAACAAACCAAGATCTTCTTTTAAAGTTTCTAAAGGCATCTGCTTCCTGTATTCACTAACAAACCGATCCACACTGAACCCTTCAGCAGTAAAATCGTCCTTTTTAAAACATAATTCGGATGACCGACTTGTCATCATAGATATTTCTTCCATTTTGGAGGGAAATATTGTAAAAAAGTTCCGGGGAAGATATTATATAATAAAAAGTAAGTGAAATGCAGTACTCTATTTGATCATAACCACTATTTCTTCCATTTTTGTGGGAAGTGTGGATATCATAAAAAGCGTAATACAGTATTTCATTCAAAAGGCAATATAAACCGATTAAAATCTATGACTGGTTTAAAAAAAAAGAGAAACCCAGTTTAATTTTATTGCTTTTTTAAATGAATGTAAACAAACATTTTCCTCCACTTC
>QLNU02014176.1:26057595-26076598 GCA_006491805.2 Dysdera silvatica | reverse complement strand
TTTCGAACCTTTGTGGAACACTGGGAGGGTCTTGCGGCCCCCCCCCCCTGATATGACCCCACGGACCCCCAGGGGTTCGCGGACCACAGTTTAAGAACCGCTGCTTTAGATCTTAAATCCGCAACCTTTCTGATGTATTGTAGAAGCAATACACATTCCACATGCTACTCATCAAATTGTGAATGTTTATGACTATCCACATACTTGTACAGATTAATATTTTTTTGAATACGCCTTGTACATTTGACATATGATTTACAACAGTTTTACGATACAAAATGCAAATGGCAAGATTATTTTCCTGTATGAATCCATATTCTTTAGTTCAGGAATTTTGAAGTGAACAAATACTGGCTTTTCTTTTTTTTTATAGCAGACATTTTGGCAATATTAATTACTAATATAATAATTTTGTAACAGGCAAACGTTAGTGATAGTAGAGAAGTTAAAATGGAGTAAAAATGAAGTTTTAGCTGGAAAATAGAACTAAGGTTCACTCGAGGGTTTAGTCTGTCTGACTGCAGATTCACATTGTGTTTTACGCTTTTCCCACCAATATTTAGCAACATCCCTCTTTAAAAAGTGTGAAAACAGGGAAGGACTTTATTTGAAAACGAATAAAATGCAGTCTAATTTCGATTTAACGATTGATTTTTATTGGTCCGGATTGAGTTACATCGAGTTCAGTGTTGTATTTTCCTCGATTTAACGGTAACTCTTCGTCATTATCCTGTAGCTACAGTGGCGCACCCAGATTTTTGGGGAGTTTCATCCATAAATTAAAAGGGGATAAATTACTTTTACGAAAAATCGAACTTTATGTATAATACAACGATGTGTTTTTCAATATCAGATTTGGGAGGTGGGGTTTAATTCCTAATTCCTCTTCGGTGCGCCAGTGTGTAGCTGCAAGTACAATTTCAGTTAAAAATCAACTGTTGTCAAGAAATCAACTTTAATCGAGTGAACATAATTGAAAAGCATACTGGTTTACCATGTGTAAAGAAATATTTACTGCGTTTTGGCGTCAGCAATGATCTCTTTGATGCATTCGAAAAAATCAGAAATGCATTGTTAAATGCAGATTCCCAAGAAAAACCTGAACAAGCATCAAAGATTTTTTTTGAAGGAATAATTACGTACTTATGTCTTACGTTTATTAAAATTAACGCGTGTTCTTCAGAATTCGGGTAAACATTTTTATGATTTGTCTTTCCATAATTTCTTTTTCCAGTTCTGATTTATAGCGCACCCATGATTTTTGCTCGTGGGGGGGTGGGCCGAAAATGTAAAAAAAGTGTTTTTAAATGTCATAGTCGTTATTTTTAACGTTTTTTATATATGTAGATTTTCAGCCCATTGAAGAGCCCAGGATCCACTGTCCCCACGCCTTGGGTGCGTCATTGATTTCGATAAATGTGCTCCCCTGATTTAATGAATTCCTCGATTGAACAATTATTTTCACTAGTCCCGTGAAAATCGTTAAATCGAGGTTAGACTGTATTTCTTTGGAGTTTTAACAGTCATATTCAGAATTTTCTTTTCATTTAAATCTCTCCTCATATCACTAAAAATTGGATTACGCGCTATGCATGACACATATGCTGTGGGCAGGGCCGACGAGAGGGGGGGAAGCAGGGGCTGCAGCCCGGGCCTACCCCAAAAATACTTTTGAGACGACATTCTTGATTTTTTATTTAAAAATGAAAAAAAAAAAAAAATGTGCCCCCCACCGAGTATTTTCCCGGCTATGGTCTTACGTGCCGATACATATACTCATTGATCTTGTAAAATAATTAAGTGCATAGTAAATAAGTACAAAAGAATGCGTTCTTATTTGATACTTTTTGTTCGTTGTGGGGTTCAAGCCGCCCCGAAAAAGAAAAAATGTCTCTACCACTGCCCAGGGAAGGGGTTATGGGGCCTGCGTTTGCTCTCAACGCCCCTGGCTGTGGGTTGCCCCTGCTTTAGACCACCCACTCATCTTCTTCGTTTTCTGCCTCCAGGCCCTCTACCCCGTGATTTTTTATCTCTAATGCCAATTAGGGTAATTTGTATTTTACAGCTCTCTCACTGAGGGTACAATTCTTGGGATATACAATTCAATTAATTAATGATTATAAAGCTAAGTTAAAAAATGTCACATTTTACCAACAATTAATGCTGTTGTGAGGCATAGTACCTTAAGTACTATTCCATAATCCTGAGTTTTATTCCAAGGGGGGGACCAATAACAGATTGGAGGTTGAACATTAAATCTTTGATCTTAATTAGCATTGGTCTTAGGTAGCAGAATCAGTAACTCTTGATATACATAATTCTGAACCAAGAATTAAAAACATATATATATAACAATAACCATTTTACATATGTATTTATATATATATAATAAATATCGACTTCCTGTCTATATATTATATAGAACCATGGACTATTTGCAGGATAGTTGTGGATCAGAAAGTTGCGGATTAAAGAATTGCGAATTAGAGAGTTGCGGATTAATGTTAATTGAAACCCGCTAAATTTAAATATCGACCTTAGGCGATTTTCTTTCACTTGCTTGTCGTATTGTCGTAAATTAATGCCGGCTAATCCAAAACATTAATTGTGAAAATCGAAGGTTAATCTACTTTAACACCGTACATTTTATTTTTTTTAGATGTAATTTATTGCTGGAAAGTGGCAAACCATGTTGAACGTAAATAATCATTCTGCTGGAGCCAAGCAAAGGCTGTCCAAAAAATTTATTGTGACGCTTGCCGTTGGAATAACCTTTGGATTCAGTTTCGCATATGTGTTACTGAATGTTGTTGCTTGGGAGAAGACAGACATGTTTCGCTCAACGTCGTATCAATTTAGTCACCAAGATAGGTTAGCGATGCATGATCCACATTCTCACGAAGCATTAGAAGGAGCGAGCGGGCCCGATGAAGTTGTAGCATTCCACGATTCACATGAGGACTTCCATAAAGGTAAGCATTGCGTTTTAAATGGCATGGACGTGAGAAAATGTAAAATGAATTATTCAAATACTTTTCACTTTTCATTACGTCTGCAGGAACTGTCACGAGAACTCTTCTTAGGACCTAGCCCATTTTCAATAAGACATGTAAACACATTTCTTCAGGCATTCCCTATCGAAAGTGGGCTAGGTTGGTTCTGCGAGGAGTTCTCATGATAGGCAGTCGATAATTACATACTCATCAGTTTCTCCACTTAAAATGCATTTTTATAAGGTAGTTTTCATGATATGTTCTTCATTCATTTGACAAACCTCGGAATCCATGAAAAATGACAATTTAACTAGTAATAAGTCAAGCAGCCATGTAGCCAGGATGAAGGGGCAACTTGGTAAAGGGCACAGGGCACTCGGTGATTGTTCTATATATATATATATAAACTAGCTCAGTGGGGCAATTGGGGCACGAGTATGGGGCCCCACGCCTGCTGGCATCGGCTTGGCTACAGGGCCGAAGTCAAGGTCCACAAAAATCTGATTTTTTTTCTCTGTGATAGAAGTAAAAAACTCTACTCTTCATTTCGAATATAGAAAAGTAAATTTAGTTTCATTGCAGGAAAGCTTTCTTGACGTCTGCCCATGGTTATTATAGATACGGCTTCTCCAAACGCTCGTGAAGACACATCGGGTTTACCTAATCGATCAATTAGTAACTATTATAGCTGTGTGTAACGTGAGGTAATTATTCCATGACTTAAAAAGTTTGGAATACACTGGTATAGATCACTTGTGTGATCTTGAACTTTGCTTTCTCGCACTGATCTCTAATCATATTTGTTCTTATTCCGATTGTAGCAATGTGCGTGTTCTGTTTTCTTCTTATTGAATATATGCAATAGATGAATGCAGTACTATTACACTTACATACAATAAATTTTCTACCTGTTTCCCTGCTTCCTTCTTCGTTTGATTCTACAGTAGTTTTCTATAGGCTTCTTACAACACATTTATTCAGATTTCCGATTGTTCGTACCTGTCTTTTGTCCATATAATTCCACTGTAGCTGCGTTGCAATGGATTTTCTTTTTAAAATGGAAGTACAATATTACATTATACATGCCAGGCTGGAGAGGGAGAAAACAATTTAATTTTATTATTCCTACAACAATCGAAACGATGTTTTGGATTTGAGGCTCCCTTTTTTTACCGTAAAATTTCTAATGAAAAAAGTGTTACACACATTCGTGCCACGATGGAAACACCAATTCCCTGTCACTGAAGGTTAGCAGCTTGGAGCGCGGTTTCCCAGGTAGGGATGTGCGCCCATGTGAGCCTGAGCGCCTAGCCGTTTAAAAATTTGATTTGCCCGAACCTGCTACGCATTTACTTTCAAAAGTTTTATAGTCACATTTTAAAATAAGGTACTTTTTAGCTCATTACTAATTGTCAAGCAATATCAATTATTTTTGTAGCGTTTTGGTATCTTGTACATTCACAAAAATTCATGATAGCTTTAAGGAGGAGGAGATAACAATTTTTCTCACCCCCTCCTAGACGTACTCGTATTGGCGCCACTGCGGGTAGGTGACCACTTGTAGGAGGTGGTGTTCCCGTAATATGGTGTCTTCTGTTGTTGTCAACAAACGGCTGACTGCTGTTCGCCATTATCTAACAAATCGGCTGTTGGACATCAAATAGGCGGTGGAAAAATATTATTAAACATACGGAAAGAGCGCGAAAATGTCTTCGCGTAACGCACGAAAACATCCGTATATTAAAATCTTTCCATTAAAGCATTTCGATTGCAGGTCAATTCCATTTGTATAACTGGAGTGTAGGTAGAGATGGCTTTGCCCCTCCCTCGTAAAAAAAAAAATCAGCCCTCCTTAGAGACTCGAAAATTCCAAATGAATACGATATGCCTAACATTAGATTGCGGGCTACAGCCACCCCCACTCTGATTTGAGGCCAGTTCCGCCGATATGAAGTCCATACCTATCATCTTCGTCGGAGCATCTGACCTTCATATCTGTGAATAGTAAATTTATCTTAAATCTGCACTTCGAGTGAAAAAGCTGTTGATTGGGAGGTGTCGGTGGCAATATGCCAATGAACCATTCTGCTTCACGTCCTCTACCTTCGACTTTGTCTTTTCACTCTCAACTATTGACACAGGCGGGAGATGGCTGCACGTAGGTGGATGACACGCGATGAGCGTGTTCAAAACAAACAGAAAGGCGAATTTTCATTACTGTTACACTGCTACCTTTATGACTTTACCATCGAAAAGTTAGCTGCGTTCATCTTGTAAATAATCTGTATTTGGCTAGCAAATATGTTACGGGTAATAAAACCTTTTCTACGACATGGCACCAAAAAAAAAGATACAGCCAATCCACTAAATGTATTTCTAGAGTGGTATGAATTCGAATCTTTACACAATAGCATCAACGCAGAATTTTCAAAATTATTCGGGGGAGCGGGCTGGTGTCCTCAAGGCCTGACTGTACGCCTTGTGATAGAGGCGCAAATACGCCCCTACATTGAGTTTAACATTCCTGTATTAGTATGAATTAAAGTGTCATAAAAGTAAGATATTTGTTCTTTATAATTTAGATATTTTTTCTATGTGCTTTTATTCGCCTACAGAATAGTAAATATGATTATTTTTCTGGTCTAATTTACAGTAATTTTAGTTCGTGGGAATTTCTAAATTTCATGTACGTTCTGGTTTAAAAAATTTTCGCGTTATGTATCGGGTTCATTTGAAAGTTTCAGTTATAGCTTCATCTCTGACACAAACGTTGCAATACAGACATATCACATATCAACGTGTTTTATGCTTTTTTGACTTCGTCAACATAAAAACGACTCTGGTGTGTATGGGGCCTTCAAAAAACCACACCTGTAATGTGTTACTTACTAACCGTAAAGTTACTAAACCGATCATCTTGAAAATATCAACGAACTGAAGAAAATTTCTAGATCGATGGAAGACCGCCCATTTGCCGAAACCGTGTCCTTATTAGGTGGGGGTGTCGTTCCGGTACTTTGTTTTCTATCCGTAATGGTGTGAAAGTAACATTGATGTAAGACACATAATTATGCCACTGAGCATCATTCAAGCATTTACAGGAAAGAGAAAAATCGACCATTTTTTCTCCAATTGGCCCTTCTTTTCGTATACAT
This sequence comes from Dysdera silvatica, assembly GCA_006491805.2. Classification (NCBI taxonomy): domain Eukaryota; kingdom Metazoa; phylum Arthropoda; class Arachnida; order Araneae; family Dysderidae; genus Dysdera; species Dysdera silvatica. The sequence continues at coordinate 26,070,450 of QLNU02014176.1, read as the reverse complement.
ATAAGAATTCTCCTTCACGCGCACACATACCCTGTCTGATCAGAAAAAAAAATTATGGAAGCGTATTTTTATAAAACTATCAGATTTTCTATTTTTATTTATATCTTTGAATGGGTTGGAAACATCAACCTAGTTCTCAAAATTATTAGGGGAGAGAGAGCCCAAGTGCATTTTATGTACGTTTATACATTACAGTATGTGTAAAATCGCAATTTATTTCAGATTATTGGGGGACTTGGGACCCACGGGCCCATATAACTTTACGTCTATGATTGGAAAGCAAAAGTGTACGCATCAAATTTTATCAAACATAGCCTCTCAACACCCTCCTAAAAAAAATGGCGCATCTTGTAAGTTATTAATATTTTATTGACATAATTAATCATTTTTATCCAAAAATGCATCCTAAATTATATTTAAAACTTCCCAAGTAAGAAACTGACTAGACTTAGAAACTCGAATTGTACCTTCCAAAATTGTGCACTGCACATGCCCACGGACTTCGCTTTTGATGCTTCTGTACGTTTCCTTAGGAGATGATATAAGAATTGAGGAAACGTATTTCGGCAAATTAAAAAGTCGGAGGTCACCGACCAAGCCGTCAGGGTCGTATCGGGAAAGGGGCTCGGAGCCCCATCCTTTTTCTAGACTGCTGTTGAGGCCACGATTACGATATTACGTAATCAGAGCTAGTACGTGAGGACACTTGAAATGCCGCATGTCAGGGCTGTTTCGGGTGGGGGCCGGAGCCACCATCCCTTTTCTTGGCTGCTATTGAGGCTACGATTACGATATTACGTAGTCAGAGATTGTACGTGAGGGCACTTGAAATGCCGCAGCTCAGGACCGTTTCGGGTGGGGGGGGTCGGAACCACCATCCTATTTTTAATTTTTGAAGAATTTTTGAAATACAATTGAAAAAATTCTAAAGATTTTTTGCGTTTATGTGCCATTTTTTCAGTTTCAAGAAAGAATATTTAGTTAAAATGTTTATACATATATGTATATAGTCCTTTTTTTTTTGTTTTCTTGAAATTAGGTTAAATCTAAAGAAAACATAATTTTTTTTTTCCACTGTACAGTCTGGACTTACATTAATTTCATTGGGTGTCTATTGGAGAGTGTATTATGATATCACCACTACTTTCTTAATTTATACCTTCCATATCTATACTAATCAATCATTTCTTTTTTTTTTATTATTATTATTTATTTATATATTACTTCCGCTTCTACTAATTATATCCAATTCTGGGTTGCAGGTGCTTTGTCAGACTCCAAAGTCTTTACCCTTTGCTTCGTAGACAGATGACATTAACTAATAAATTGTAAATCACTATCACATCATGTAAATAATTATATGTATGCAAAAAGTTTGATTTAATTAACACAGTATTTTTTTCCTAATTATAATTTCGTAGATGTAAGCATACATCAACATGGTTTTCAAAATTATTGGGGAAGGGGATGCTAAGCACATATTATGAACATTTATACATTGCAATATATATGTAAAATTGTAATTTATTTCAAATCATTGAAGGGTTGGGGTTCCACAGGCCCATATAGCCCTATGCCTATGTAAATATCTATACCCCTACGTAAATATCTATAATTAAATAATGTATTTTAATTTGGGAAATTACCTTGGATTTTTTTTTTTATGTTCTGGTTACTATAGTCTGCATTTGTTAGTTATCTGTACATGATAAGGAAAAAATATAGTACCTCATTCAATTCTGGACATGCTATACTGCATGTACTACTCTGTCTAATGATGTGCACGCTTATGACGCACACGCGTTTTAAAAATTATAAGAATTTTGAAATTGACATGATGTCAGGTATGGTGTAGACTTAAAACACGATAGTGATGCTTTTTTTAATATATATATATATATTCCATAAATAATCACTCTGAAGAAATGCTTAAAACAGAAAACTTAAACAATTTTCCATATGTATGTGCGTGTGTGTATTCATGTATGTACTGTTTGCAGGCGAAATTAGACTCCAGAAAGAGGCCGCAATAACATGAAGGCAAATTGTCTAGAAAGGTAATTGGTGCTAGATAAATTTTTTATATTGACAAATAGAAAAAAAAGACTGAAGAAATAGTATTACTTCTCCGTGGTATAAGGACAAGATTAAACTGACATGTATGTCATTGAAAAGTTCCAATGTGACGTGTTGTTGATGGGCATTATATGCTTGCCATCCAGGTTCTGTTTTCATCAGAATTTGTGTGCTCAGCTGTTGGCTCGTGTGCTGTACAAATTACACAGGTGGAAAATGTCTACATATTAAGCACTTTCTCATCTGTTGCTAAATGCTTGTCTTGATATTAATCTATTTCTTAGAACGTATGTCATGATGGCAGGTGTCCCAAGAAGATTTCGCGCAATTTCGTCGAGACGTCAAATTCTCATCCTTTTCCCCATTTATTTTCTGAATTCTGCTTCCGCGTAGTAATTGACACCCACGGGCGATAACCATCACTTCTCGATCGTTGAGCAGTTCACTTTGCTAAAGGTGCTCTCAGTCTGCTTCCATTTTTCTTTTTTTTTTTAAGCGTCATTTTCTAGTCTGCCTATTTTGCGACGTTAGAACCTTATCTGGAGTTATCGCTACATTCGTCCCCATTTCCTTTCCGTTGTGCATCGTGTCCTATTCGCGTGAAATTGTAGATTGCTTGGTATATTTGTCGATATTTCAATTCATGGGGAAGAAAAGTTCGAGTTCCTCGAAAAGTTGTAAATCCAAGTTCAGCATTGGAAATTTGTCTTGTTGCACATAAATATCTTCACGGAACGTCGAACATAAATTACTCTCCCCAGGTGCTAACAGCTTGTGAATAGTTTACACAAAAAGATGTGAAGGTAAGGAGTGAATCTGGTAACTTGTGAAAAACGGTTTGCGACTAGAAAATTTGAAATTATTATTTTTTTTTTTTAATTTATTTATATTATTTGCTTTTTGTATATGACATCAGACTCTAACACAACCAAAATCACTTAGAAATAAGTAGAACGAATAGCAGATTCAGAAACACAGAACAATAACATGTATCTAGAAACACGCACAACTTGAAACACACGCGCATCTTGAAACAAGACGTGAGATTTGTGGCTCTTAAGATGTTCGAATTGTAACTACAGTGGACTGACTATTTCGCGAACTCTTATGAACCCTGAATAAAAGTTCGTAAATGGGAGTTAACATTAGTTCTATGGGTTACTTTTCGGGACCAAGCTGTATCGGATTTGCATATAAGCCACGTAGACTCGGACCTGGGGGTCCCCACGAAGGTTTAGAAGGGACCTGGTACGATTGAACTTCAAGCATCATTTAATCGTGTTTACTTACAGATGTCCGAGAAATTTTCCTTATTGATATACCTCGATACGGTAGTTAATGAACTTAAAACTCATGATTTATTGACTAAATATCGCGATGGCCACGTTCTTTAGGGGGGGGGGGGCATGCAATCCTTTCTGCCTAGGGCCCGTAAAAAACAATTTGAAAAACGTGTTCATGAATTGGAGGTACGGAAAGGTGCAAATTTACTCTCTCTCTTTCTCTCTATCCAAAGAAAATACGGGCAGAAAAGTAAGTAAGAACGTAAGTGTTGGTAGTTTCGTATATTTGATCACTGACCCCCACGTTACCACCATTTATTTATTTTTTAAAAAAACGTGACGTTTATGGGGCATGCGGAAGTTATTGACCCCACAATGCGGGCGCCTCCAGAAGTGGCCATTAAAACCTTCTTCATCCATAAACGTAATTAGTTATAAAAGTTGGTCAGAAATAATTAAATACAGGGCAGTTTTAATTGTACAGTAGTCTTGTAATGCGTAACATTCGCTAATAAATTTTGCTAACGTCAAATATAGCTACGTACAATAGCAGGATTTGTAGGACGTATTTGAGAACTAAATTTTTGTTCACATTTTCATTAGAAGAGCAACTATTTTGGATATATCTTATCTAGCAATCTTTCAAATGCCATTCGATTGATTTTTCTGTCCTTTCCACGTGGTTGCCATGGAAATATTATTTCTCGGTATTGTTCAACTTCGGCAATATCTGTAAAGATAGTGTTGTGTGCGTGTGAGACATTTAATGTAAGGTCGTCCAAGATTCTGTTAATCTGCGGTTTTCATATCAGCACCGCAATATCTGTGGCTTATTCAGTGTTTTGCCATCGTTTAGCTTTCTCATGGCTTAGAATTATTAGGCTGCCTTTTAAAAATGTTTTCGGTAAAGTGGAAATTAATTTTTTCTTGAAGAATAAAACACACCCATCCCATTGGCTTGATGATTGCAAATTCCACATGTTCAAGTTAAAATAAATCAGAAAAAAAAAAGCAAAAACTAACACATGTTTCGATTTTTTATCAGTGAAATACTTATCAATGAAAAAAAAATTCACTGGGTACTCTTTATCAGCTTTAGGTAGTCAGTCACTGGATTTGTCAGCTGATGGAAAAATGAACATGTGCTGATGAAACGTTGTCCCCCCTCCCCACCCCCATTGGAATATATCACGTTTTAGTGCAACGCTACTTACCTTTTTTTTTTTTTAACAAATATGTGTCCCTGTAGTGGTAATGCGTGTACCTAGCTTGTCGTTAATTCGGGTTCGACTCCCAACAGTAAAAAAACAAAAAAAAAAACAAAAAAAACAACTTACCGACTAACCCCTTGTTGGGGTTCGAGGGTTGATTCCTTAGGATCTAAGGACTTAACATTCGTCTAGAAAATGTTGGCCCATTGCCCTACATTAGCATAGTTGATAACGCATTTGTTTGTCTTGCCATTAACCCGGGTTCTTTCCCGGGAATTTATTATTACTTATTTTGAAAAGGGTATGTATCTGGGAGAGGGGCGCCAATTTTTGAGCCTGCACTGTGCGCCACGTGACTGAAATCCGTCTGTTTTATGTTTATGTCCAAGCAGCGATAAACAATAGCCAGTGTCGGATTTGCGTATAGGCTAGTTGGGCTCTGGATCAGTGCCTGCGGTTATGGGGGGTCCGCAGAGGGCTTCAGGGGGAGCTGGTTCTATTTTTCAATCTTGTTGATTTGCAAAATGTCAGAGATATTTACGTTAATAATACATCCACATATTAAAGATAATAAATTCGAAAAAGAGAAACTCGTGAGTTACTACTGATAATACCGCGAGAGCCAAATTCTCTGGGAACCCGTTCACCTGCCAGTCTAGAGCCCATAAAAACTTAAATCCAGCACTGATGATAACCCTTTAGCCTTCCTTAAATAAGGTTTACAGATATTTCCCGTGGCTACGTATATTGCAAAAAAAATCATATGGTAAAAGGTTTGAGAATCACTGCTGCGAGGGACACTTTACATCCCATCCTTTCCCGGCGTGATGGTGATGATTTTGCATTACTTTAATGGGAAGGGTGTCCGCCTAAAAGACAGCGCTGTAATCTCAGCGGCGTCATGCACTCTTCGATTTCTGTTTACAAATGAGGACGCCCAATTAACTGGATTAACTACACTGTGCTAATAAATTATAAACTCACCCATAAAGCACAGATAACTTACGATTGTAACAAGCATTTGATATAAATTCATGCAAATAATATACCAATGGTGATTACATACATATAATGATTACAACTTTTGAAAATGGCGAAAAATTTTTGTAGTCAGACAACGTAATCATTTTCAACCTGTAAAGAAAATATAAACTCAACATGCAAATTCATGTGCCGCGGGCCTGTTAACTAATTTGCACATGTGTAGTTTTATACACATCATATGATACATGTAGGCTATCATATGGATCCAATGTTGTGATGAAAAGAGAGGTTTGGGACTACGCCCCGAGAAATAGAACTAAATAAAAAGGTCGTCAGAAAAATATATTTGCTGCATGGCAAGGGACAGTCAACAAGAGGACTAGCCCGTAAAATAGAACGCTCACAAACTGCTGTCCAAACTGTCATCGAAAAAGGTGATAATTGTGGAACCCAAAAAAGATCAGGTAGACCACCAAAACTGTTACCCCGGAACCACAGGCACGTTCAAGCTCTTGCCACTCGTGAGCAGGTGTCTACTCGTAAAATTCCACATGTATTGTCAACACCTGTATCCCACCAAACTGTGTGGAAAAGTTTGGAAGTAACGTCGAAAGTAAAGTTCAGGAAAATAAAAGCAAACCGAAACTTACTACTAGTCATAAGTTAAATCGACTCGATTGGTGAAAAAAAACAGTGAAATAGCATCATGAGTGGGATAAAATAGTGTTTTCCGATGACAAACGTTTTTGTTTGGATAGCTCTGATGGATATTTAATTATCAATTTGCATGATCGCGATGAATTCGCACTCGGTCGAAGATGAAGAAGGCTGAGTAGACAGTAGGAAGGCGGCGAAGTGATGGTGCGGGCAGTATTCAGAGCAGGAAGCAAAGCAGACATCGTATTCCTTCGGGGCACTATGAACTCCAAATATATCAGGAATTAATGTATGATCTCTTAATCCCATCTGGGCCTCTTTCAGACGGTCCGAATTGGAAGTACCAACAGGTGAATGCCAGTGTACATGCATCAATGTCCACCAAGGAATGGTTTGAACGAGAAAAGGTTGATGTCATTCCATGGCCCTCGCGTTCTCCAGACCTGAATCCAGTTGAAAATGTGTGGGGTTTTATGGCAAAGGCTGCATATTGGCGCAACAAGCAATATTATCGTGTGAATGATCTCCAAATAACAACTTCGAATGCCCTGATGAACACAGACTTAGGTGTTTTAAGAAAACTACTTCAAACAATGCCTGACAGAATGATACATATTACTGAAAAGCAAGGAGAACCGACTTGCTATTAATTTCTGATTTCCTGGAATTTTCCACATTGAATTTATGTTTCTTTACAGGTTGTAAATGATTATTTTTTTCACGAACAAAATTGTTCACCATTTTCAAAAGTTGTAATTGGTATATATATAATCACCGTTGGTACATTATTTGCATAAATTTATATCAAACGCTTATTGAAATCATAAGTTATTTGTATTTTATAGGTGAGTTTATAATTTATTTACATAGTGTAGTAATTTAGATTGTAAGAGTAGCCAAATACTGCACACACTGATGTAAAATAATGACCGAACAGATCAAATCCATATATGGTGTCATAATACATAATAAAGTTATTTTTGTGTGCATGGAATTATGTAGTACTTGGCATCCCGCTCGGCGGGAATTAGTGATGCCGAAAATAGTAAAGGACTGGAAATTTGTTACGACTTTTGCATTAATTAACTATTATCAAGGTTAAGAACATAAAAACAAGACGCGCAATTTTAATCGGCTTCCAGTATCCACGTTTAATGAGATTATAATGGAAATTAGTGTAGGTGAAACATAACCACTATCTAAAAATATTAAAAGAAAAGAAAAAGGAAAAATTCCGGAAATTGCATCTGTAATCGCACAGGAACAGACTTTTAACAAAAGAAATCGTTGTATGCGGGGGAGATATTCCCATTTACTTTCTGTTCAACACTGAAGTATTCATAGGAAAAAAAAAAAAAGTCGAACCCGTATGTAGCGAAGAGCTTGGGTCTTTGGCAGGGGCGGACTGGGTCCCCTCAAAGGGCGCATACCTTGGATTTTCGGAGGGCGCAAGTCCTTGCCCATTCGGAGGCGGTAGTCCTGTAATGGCCCATGAGGGGCGCACCGGCCCAGTCCGCCCCTGGTCCTTGGGATCAACGAAAATGCTCGCTAAATCTGTTTCGAAGTTTAAATTTCCACGTTTTGGGCATGAAGTTTGTATAGGTACTGTATGTGTATGTAACATACGCATAATAATATTCAGCTTTGGATTTGCTTAAAATTTATAATGAACGACTGAATTACATTATCGCTTGAATTCCAATATAATAAGCTTTATTTGGCAAAGCTTCAAAAAAATTGTCTATAGTTATTTGCTTTGTTTCGCGATATCTATGTACATTGAAGTTTCGTCGTAAAATATTTAGCACATAAGCGCATGGTCATTGTTTAATCAATTGTCTCAAAAAGGCGTTTATTATGAACTATTTGCTATGTATTTTGAAATTTGATTGCTTAAAAATTCTCCGGTTCCAAGTGCTTGAAAATTTGTTTTATCATGTTGTTGCAGCTAATGAACAACAAATGTCTCAATTAAGAAAATATCCTCGATCGCTGGTGGGTTTTTTTTTTAAAAAAAGATTTTTCTAACTTCTTTTGAAAAAGCTAGCCATTTTTTGCTCTTTGAATTCAGAGTTTCACAAAAGCTTTGTTCGCGAAACGCGATTGAATTTTATCGCATTTAACCCATTTGCATCGTAAGCGCTTATATGCGCAGAATTTTTTTGCCCGTTATCACCAATGTGCGCTAGGTTTTTGCGCATAAAAACAAAACACTAGTGTCAAACTAATTAAATTTAATTTCTCAAATTATTTTCAATGTATAACTTCATTGAACTGAATGAAATTATAAATTCTTTGTGTACGCCATTTTGTTTTTCATTTTTTTTTTTTTTTATCATTTTGAAATATTTCTAATCTTTGTATACTAAAAAATTTTTGGTAATATGGGCCAGTTTTCCACTTTTTCGAATGATACAAATGGGTTAACCGTTATACAAAAAAAAAAATCCATATTTTCCTCTCCATTTCCTGAAGCTTGTTGAATGCGCACTTGCTGTAAGTGTTATTGGGAAAGCATCTCGATGTGTTATACACTTCACCCTTAACTGTACCCCCCGATATTTTTTGGAGGTGGGAGGGAGCAAGACCCTCTTAAAGTTGCCCCTTCCCCTTAGGGAATACTCTCCATCGTTGGCTGCCAAACTTTGATAAAGTGTTAATATTCTGTCATTGCGTAATTTTATACAGTATAAGCAGTGTAAGATATTATTACTCTTCACAGGGATATAATTCAAAGGGTATAAGCAGTGCTTATTTGAAGGACTAAAGACCCCCATCTCCCATGGGCGCCTATACAAGTACTTCCGGAGGAGAAGGCTGAGAAAAATCACCACCTCCTTAAAGCTGTCGAAAATTTTAGTGAACGTACAAGATAACAAAACGCTACAAAAATAGATACTGCTTGACAAATAGTAATAAGCTAAAAAAAATACCTCATTTTAAAATGTGATTAAAATCTTCGAAAGTAAATGCATAGCAGAATCGGGCAAATCAAATTTTTTGAATGGCTGGGGGATCAGTCCCCCCGACATTCAAAAATCTGCAGCCCACTGCCCTCCATATGGGCGTCCATGCCCCCGATCCTTATGGATATGTCAATCCCTGTGTTTAAGACTAATATATTTGCCTAAATCACAAGGCATATGAAAGAAAACATTAAAAAAGAATGTGAGATTTAAGCAAATAGTTTTGAAAACGTTGGTTTTTTACCAGTTCTAATTGGCAGCACCTATAAGCATTCATTACACGAGATGCATTCTTCCCCCCAAATGGTATTTTCCCCACAAAAGAAATGGAGCCTTATAAAATGAGATGCGTTGCCAGTTGCATTATGCAGTATTACCACCGCATTGTTCTAAGATATCACTTGTGCGCGTTTGGTAACCTTTCTTTCTCCTAAACCCACCTATCTGTTTTTGCGTGGTTCCCATGCGTAATAATGCTGTTCTTTTGAGTACGGATTACACGGGTTGTTGCACAGTCTAAAAGATCGGGCTTGACATTTTCCATCACAGGTCATCTCTTCCTTTTCTGCTTTGAAACATGGTCTTAAATGAGCCATCGGTTTACATTTGTTTCCTCAGAAAGGAGCCAAAAATGCTTCTTGGTGAGGGGTTCATCGCACTTGGATGTACGTTTTAAGTAGTTATTTACGGTCTCCATACTTTAGAGCCGATGGAGTTTCCGACAAGGGCGATAGTTAACTCGCTAAACATTTAAATAGATTTAACTGATGCATGCCTTTGGCGCTGTCAATCGCGTAGCTTCCGTATGCACATGTTCCAGCACATGTACTCTATACAAATGCACTGCATCTCTGGTTTGAGGAGACTAATGCGTTCCCGACGAGTAAAGTGAATTTACTCTATCGTATCTGTAATTTGGATTAGAATCTACGTGGAATTTTGAGTGAAGAAATTACTGAGGGGGAAAAAAAAAAATATCAAACAACGATGTCGACCAATCAACGTTTATTGGCGTAGTGATACCGACGCCGATGGTATGGCGTGATTAGATGGTGAAACGTTCGAAAGAAAATAAATATTTCTGCCTTCGGTGGGGCCTGAACCCACGACCTTCCACTTGCCGGGCGGAGGCTCTCCCTACTGAGCTACGAAGGACACTACATACTCTCTTTACGAACGTATATATATTGTTGCCAGTTATATCGCAGAATGGTGTAGTACATCGACTACTATTTAAACCAAATTGCAAGAGACTGTTACTAAATTGATCGAAATGCCCGTTGCAGCATATGTATTTATTTTACATAAATAGAACACTACGCAGATTAAATCAAACAACAATATCAATCAACGTTTATTGGCGTAGTGATACTAACACCGATGTTATGGCGTGATTAGATGGTGAAACGTTCGAAAGAAAATAAATATTTCTGCCTTCGGTGGGACCTGAACCCACGACCTTCCACTTGCCGGGCGGAGGCTCTACCCACTGAGCTACGAAGGACAATATATAATCTCTTTACGAACGTATATATATTGTTGCCAGTTATTTCGCAGAATGGTGTAGTACATGGACTACTATTTAAACCAAATTGCAAAGAGACTGGTATTAAATTGATCGAAAAGCCCGTTGCAGCATATGTATTTATTTTATATAAATCGAACACTATGTACTACACCATTCTGCGAAATAACTGGCAACAGTATATATACGTTCGTAAAGAGATTATATATTGTCCTTCGTAGCTCAGTGGGTAGAGCCTCCGCCCGGCAAGTGGAAGGTCGTGGGTTCAGGTCCCACCGAAGGCAGAAATATTTATTTTCTTTCGAACGTTTCACCATCTAATCACGCCATACCATCGGCGTTGGTATCACTACGCCAATAAACGTTGATTGATTGACATTGTTGTTTGATTTAATCTGCGTAGTGTTCGATTTATATAAAATAAAAACAAAATACTTTCAAGAGCGTGTTGAATTACTTAATTGAAGCAGAAGCAATTCTTTCAGAGTCGCGACCCGACTTTGAATCTCCAGGGAGTTTCAGTGGGTCACTTATTACGCTATATTTGAGGTGACCAGACGTCCCGTTTTATGCGGGGCAGTCCTGCTTGGGGCAAATGTGTTCCCAAGCTTTCCTTTGGGACACATAAATGTCCGACTTTGAAGGGTAGTGTGTCTGGCTAGCTAAGTGACGAACTTAAAACTATGTTTCCTAATATTTTCAAGAAAATTCTGTAACCTTCAACACATTAGCAAAATACGTACTGTCAAGTATGTTATTAAAGCAGGGGTCCCCAAAGTGGTCCACATGGGAGGGGGGGGGTCGATGGCAAAAGTTGATTACAAATTACTAATGGCTACGCAGTTATATATAAACATTTTAAAGAATTTTTGCTTTCCCCAATTAAATATTTTACATGAAGATTTTTATGTGCAAAATTATGAGTTAAGAGAGATTATTGCTTTAACGGTTGTATTGTTATGTTACATTTTGTTGTTTCATACAATTACAAAAGCAGTCAATAACAATATTCTGTATTTGTAAATTGAGCCTGCTTTGGTTTTATGTTCTTTCAATTCTGTTCAATTAGTTGTCACAGCTGCATATACTTTCCCCACAATTGTTCTTTGATTCTATTTTAATATTCAAGAGCAACTGATCACACCTCCTCACAATGGCAATATCAATCAATTAACTGACTTAATAAAAGTCTTATTGTGATGCAACTGATTAAATATTTATAAACGACAACTACTGTAAAATGTCAATCGAAGCAAACCAAAAGTTCTGTAAATTCTTTTTAATTATGTAGTAATAAAATAGATGGAAAGGGGTGTCTATAAAAGAAAAAAAACAAACAGAAATTCTTGAAGTCGATGGCAAAGAAAGTTTTGGGACCCTTAGTTTAAAGTCGATGTTGCACACAAAAATTAATTTTAGTTTGACGTTTCCAAATTTTTTCTGCAGTGCTACAGCTCTTGCCAATAGAAATTGTACATGGGCGAAAGAAACTTGGAGAAAGCCCCAGGATCTTGGCGAGTGTGTGACAAAATGAGGCAGTTGCCTCAGATTAAAGGCTCAAAGGGGCACCAAATGAGGCAACGTGCGACTGTGTGACGAACAAAATGAGACAGTTGCCTCAGATTAAAGGCTTAAAGGGGTGTAAATGAAGTAACGTTCGACTGTGTGACAAACAAAACGAGGCAGTTGCCTCAGATTGAAAGTTTAAAGGGGCGCCAAATGAGGTCGTAACGTGGAAGTGTATTGTGCTTCTACATGAGTGTTCACGTGTTGGAATTAGAAAAACAATATATGATTAATAGTTTAAAATAGCCAATGTTAAAAATTAATAGTTTTATGGTGGAAGGGGCGCTATTTTTACATCTTTGTACGTCAGGTACAAAAGTTTCTAGACATGGTCCTGGTTAGTGGCTGTCAAACTGCTACATATTAAATGTTCGGTTCCTTTGTCTTTTTTTTTTTTCTTCTTCAAATGGTACCATTTTCCTTAGCAAAACTGCTCTTCGTAAACAGAAAAAGGACCATGTCTAGCATGGAACACGCAACCCTGTGCAATGGCCAAATGCCACTTTCCTCGTTAATAAGTATCAAATTTTCACCTATTAAATGTTTCGTTCCTTTATTTTAGTATCCTTAAAGAGTTTCTCATTTTA
>QLNU02014176.1:26024512-26057495 GCA_006491805.2 Dysdera silvatica | reverse complement strand
TTTTCATAAGCCAAGGGGGTGCAAGTGTACTCCCTTCGAGGCGCCCGTGGAACCCTCTGAAATCACGAAAAGCCAATATGCCAGTTAATGACCCTCAAAACCGTCTGCTATTGAACATTTATTTTCCTTCCGTCAGTTTATTGCTGAATTTCGTAGTGCTGAACTATAATGCATCCTGAAAGAAAGAAAGAAAGAGAGAGACCCACCCCGATTTCGGTATTGAACTTAGGAACCTATGCAATGACGAAAAGCCACTCTTCTTGTTTATGACCATTTTTACACCTTTACAGGGTGTTTACTAAGTCATGAAAGTCAAGGAAAAGTCAAGAAATAATAAAGGTCACGGAAGTTAAGAAAAGGCCACTAAGTCGATGTTGTAGGCAGGGCTGTCCTGAAGAAAATTATTGAGAGTATGCGGTGCTGTCTTAATTGAAGAGTATTGAAATTGCGGGGTTACTGGACTTGGGGACTGGCAGTTGACTGTAGTCTATCGTCTATACGAGCCCAAGGTGTGCAGTTGCCACTTTCATCAGTTTTTCTTTATTCTCCTGGTCATATGCAGGATATTATTTGGGAGGCTTGTAGGGAAAGGGTTCGGGGGTTTTCCTCATTTGTTTCCATTCAAGTTTGTAAATGACTAGAAAAAAAAAAGGCTGAACTTTGTTGAAAGTTGTCCAAAAACCAGCAAATACAAAAAGTTTCTTGAGACCTTGAGAATATGCAGCGCGTACTCGCTATGTTTCAAACTTTCTTGAGAATACGCGTACCCTTTGCGGACAGCTCTGGTTGTTGGCCGCGGATACAACCATTTTATCAATTTACGTTTGCTTTCAGCTGTAATATTTGTACGATATTTTAACGATTTTTTTACTAGTTTAGTGATGTACAGCTATTTTTGTCATAACATCGCAATTTTTAGTGATTTTCAACTATTTTCCATCATATTTTGGCCATATTTAGGAATTTTCAGCTAATTTTGTAAGTCGTACAAACAAAAAAAAAAAGGCCGATAAACATTTCTTGTTTAGAGTTAAAGAATGTACAAATATCGTCAAGAAGAAAGAGGTCGAGGGAAAATCAGGGAATTGGATTTCTTATTTTAATAGACACCCTGCTTGCCTTAGATACAAAAATCTCTCGGCAAGGTTCCCAAGTTACGCATCTCTGCAAAGAATGATGAAGGTGGCTTCTTCGAGGTTAAACACCCTGTGGTCAATTGAAATAGGATGTTGGTATTTTTTCCTCAAATACGGTAATTTGCTAAAAACAAAAGGCTTTTCCACAACATGGGTTCAGTGCGAGACTGTAGTAACCCAGGTTCTGGAAGAATGTATTTTTGTTCCCTTTCTATCAAAGTCCAAAAATTTCAATTGCTTTCTTGGACTGCACGGTGCCTTCACGTTGCTTCTCCAACGTGAAACGCTTGAGAAAGTTTCCAAGGCAGATTTCATTTAGGCGGTGTTTTTTCATCTGTCCAACCCATCAGCGATGTGCTTTTGAAGTTACAGAACTTGATCCACTGCGCTAACTCCCTTAGAAGCCACTGGCGAAAACTGTTTTTTAGCATCTTCCGCAGTGTGACATTTAACAACTTTTGATGGCATATTTGGTCTCAGAAGCAGCGCCGTGATCAGAGGGTGGCGCGAAACGTCCATGTCAGGGGCGCATCGGCTGCAATAACTCACAAGGGAATACATGTCCGTGACTGGGAGACGCAATCTGGACATTTCTACCATGAGCGCAAGATCATTTAGCCCCAGTCCTGTTTAGATCTATCAACCCGTTGATGCAAAGATTCACTATTGCAGAGAATGGCCATCCATATCGCTTCAATGAACAATTGCTTTTTATGTTACTCGGATTTGTTTTTTGTTCTGACTTTTTGTACTCCACGTTTGTTCCTTTGTTTCCATAAAAACAGACCTTTTTGTCTCGTCCGTTGAAGAATAAAAGCAGATTGTCCATAAAGAACGGTCTGGTTTGTCGGGCAAAGAGAAAGCTAAGTCTTTTATAATAGATTCCTCCTATTCACTTGTATTGTCTCTGTTGGAGGAAAGCAATACGGGCATGAAATGCATATAAACAATCCGTAGACTACTATGTTTATTTTGTATGATAGGGAGGAAATGCACATACCATTCTCTTTATATGTCATCATCCGAGTGAAAACGATAGTTTGGAATGCTTGTTATTGTTTATTGAAAGGTTTTGTCCGTGCGCGAAAAAAGTGATTTATGTTCTTCAATGCAGGAAATGGCCTCTTTTGGTGTTATAAACGTCGTTGTTTGTAAAGTCCGTTTTGAAGAAACTACTTATATCTGTACTTTTTAAATCCTGCTTTACGATATTTTACGCTTCGTGCACAGCAGCGTGTGGTATATTTTTAGGGATTCTTTTAAATAAATAAGTTTTTAGAGCTCTCATCAAGTACAGTAGAACCTGCCTAAAGTGACCACCTTTGGGACTGGACTGCAATGGTCACTATAGATGGGTGGTCACTATTCACAACATACTTTGGTATATTCATGACTGTTTCTGCCGGTTCTCTCATACAAAAAAGGTTACTGTATACAGGTGGTCAATTTACCAGGTTCCACTGTATCTGAGAAATCTCTACGATTCATCTTGAACTGCGATTCATGAATCTGATTTCTTTGACCGATGGTTCCCACAATTTTGCCGCTCCTAGGCCACTTTTTTTTTCTTTTTTGCTGCCCCTAGGTTTTCCGCTCCTCCTGCCCGTCTGCCCCCTCCTAATTAACATTAAAAAAAATTTACATTCAATATACGCCAAAATTCCTCTATTGAGAAGGATTTTTGGTGGCGGAGAATACCACTAAGCCCAGGGCCGGTCCGTGGTTGTGCCGCCCCTGCTAAATATTTGCTTTCATTTTAGAAAATACTGACAAAAAGTTTTATAATTTGATACCGTCCCACAAATTTTATCGTCCTAGTCTATAGCCTATTGGGAAATACGGCACTGGTTCCCACCCCCACCCCTTTTTTTTTCTGTGTACGCCACCCCTAGTATTCGTAAAATCACAAAACATGCATAATGTAAAGTTTCACCGGGAGATTCCACAATAACTTATTTTGACACTGGCGTAAGGTTTGAAAACATTTTGGTAGTTAATTCCTTTTTCAAGCGAAGGCAGAAAACCACATTGGCCAAATGTCCTTTTCTGAGCGTCTTGTTTTGGGAACCATTGCTTTAGATCAGGTTTGTCCAACCTTTTTGGGAAGCAAGTTACTTAAAGGATTTTTCACGGATCTCACGGGCCAGCAGTTTCTTATATAAAAAAAAAGCACTTAAAAGCCTCCCTTTAGAGTTTCTTCCAGTTATTTGTTTGTTCACTTGCACTATAGAAAGGGGTCACCCATGCTCTCCCTACGGTTTTTCCTTATTTCTGAAAAAAAAAAAAAAAAAAAAAAAAAATCTACAATTTTGTTGAGACTTTTTTTTTTATTCCAAACAGTTGTCAGCGGGCCGGATTGTGGTCTGCGAGCCGTATGTTGGACAACCCGGCTTTAGATCCTGTAGCCCAGAGTTTAATCCCTTCCAGATTGTTAAAACCAGAAGTTGCAGATACCTCGCTTCAGCTGAAAGTGCTTGAAATCGGTGGCGCTTGAATGGGGGCTGAAGCCCCACACTAGGGTATCAAAACGTATTTCCTCTAACGCCACGTCATATGATCTCCTTCAAAGCTACTTAACACCCCCATTATTTTTTTAATTGCTATTCTATTGCTTGAAACTCCTATAATTAATAACTCCTATAATTAACACACATGAAAATAATATTTAATAAAAAAGATGCGTTCAAATGTGAGCCATAACAACGTGCACATTTCCTGAGTAAGCAGACGGAAGACGCTGGAGGTAAGGATAGGAATGAGAGCGGTTAAAATGATTGCACTCTTGCTTCGCCAACAACTTCATCAAATACCCAGGAGCACTTAAGTTGAAGAAGATTGGCAACCCTTGACCTAAACAATTTTCATACTTAAATGGAAAAGGGAGAATCATGCCTTAGTTTTCCTCCGCAAAGATTCCACGGCTGTTTTAATAACGCGATGTATATTGAGTAGAAGATTCGAACATCCGGTGAGTAAAGAAATGTTTTACTGCTCCCCACCCCCGAGTTTTGTCATCATATTGATGATTTTATTATCAATTTTCTATTTGTTTTTTAGAGGAGTGTAATTCAAAAATTATGAAAAGGCCTTAAATGGTTTTAAAGGTGATCACGTGATGGGGAGAGTTCAAGTATTACGTAAGCAATATTTTGGCCATTTCACCCCCCCCCCAGGTAAGCAAAAATTAACATTGGCTAACATAGGAAAATAAGACCAACGGCAACACCTCTCATTAAGCAAAAAATAATATTGATTAAAGTAGGAGAATAAGATTAACGGCAACCCACACCCTCCAAGGTGCTTACGTATTACTTAAACGCTCTTGTGCGGCCTTAGAGAAAATAATGTATTTTGATAGACAGTGCATAGGTTACAATCCTTCCGATTTTTTGTCGATCTTTCGGTCGGAAAACGATTTCTTCCGATTTTCGGAGATTTCGTCTAAAATCCCCAGTGTTTTTAAAATACTGGGGGTTTTTTTTGTTTTTTTTTTAAATTTAAATACCTATTTTTCTTGATGCGTATTTAAATTGTTGTACGTATGTGCGTATTTAATTATAAATACGCGTAAATAAGCGCAAATATCAGTAAAAAAAAAAGCTGGAATAATTCGTCTGCCGTTGACGGCGCATGCGTGGCGTGACGTGGAATTTTAGCTCCAGCTATGACGTAGAGTGATGCCCCTGCACAACGAAATCATGCATCTGTATTTGTAGTTGTTGGGGAAGGCAAGAAAGAATGCGCTACACCGTTAAGGTTTTGGTCAAGCATGTGACTTTGTGTAGGGAAGCCATGTGTTAGACATATCTGGTATTTCTTTGCTCCGGAAAGAAAGTTTTGTTTTTAGGTGTTTTTGAAAACAACGTTAACGATGTCGACCGTTAATAAAAGGTACTACCAAACGTTTAAAGCCAAATATATGAAGATGTTTAATTTTATTCAAAAATCAAGACTGGGGCCAAAATATGCTTTCTGCACGTGTTGCCGTAAAGACATAAGCATTACTCACGGTGGTAAACGCGATATTACTTTGCATTCTGAGACTGTTAAACATAAGAAGACGTTCAAGGCTGTAGAGTCTAATCATAGTATCAAACCTTTATTTTTTGCATTTAACAATACTTCCATGATTAACGCTGAATGTTTATTTACATCGTTTTTGATCGAACATAATTTGCCAATGAATTGCTGCGATCACGCGGGGATGCTCTTTCGGAAAACGTTTCCTGACAGCAGTATTGTAAAACAATATGAATCTGCAAAGGCCAACACTTCTGTGACAGTGTGTGTATTATTATTGGGGGCTGAGCCCATGGCTACCACCACCTTTCCCTAACGGCATTGGCTTGCAGTGAAATTCCAGTCTTTGCTGTTTTCTATGTTTTTGTTAATAAATAACGCACGAGGAATTCGGACTCTCAGGCTTGTATGCCCTTTTTCTGATAAGCATACGTTCCAATGTGCCTTCAAAATCTTAATTGCCAAATAACTTTATATAACATAGTATTAGTAGCACTGGCGACAGTCGTAACAGCTCTTTTATGATCTGGTGGTGCAGTGATAACGCGTTCGCTTAGCTTGCGGTTATTCCGGATTCGACTCCCAACTGTGCCCCTTCCCCACAAAAAAATGCTTATCGACTGCCTACTTACCGTAGTCCGTCGGTTGGTTCCCTAGGTCTTAAGAGGTTCGGATTCCTCGGAAAACTGTAGGTCCCGACGCAGAATGACCCTTGCGCCGTAAAGCTGATAATCCTTTAAGAACGATTTTCCGATAATTGGTTGTGCTGCTTCAAAAGCTTTTCTATTACTTTTTTTTTTCACATTTTCGTATTAAAACGTAATTTTATACAAAATATGATAACCCAGTAATACATAATAACAGCTACGTAGATTTCAAAATTATTAAAGGGGAGGCAAGCACATATATATTTATGCATTAATTATATATGTAAAATTGTGAGTTTTTCGAAACGAAAAACGGCACAGGTTGACTTTTTGATGTTCTCGTACAAAAAAATAAATAAATAAATAAATAATGAAAAAAAAAAGTGAACGATCATCAAGCTTTAGTGTCAGTTTTGTTACTTTCTCCTGGAGTTACTCAAGGTTAGATTTTTTTTTTTTAAGGTAAGAAATTATCTCACAAGAAACGCCTACTTTTGTTTCCGTGTTTTTTGTAATGGATGTGACAAATGGGGAAACAACTGTAGTCTTACATGTATCAGTTCAGCAGTCTTCTGCATTGACATATTAGTGCATTGACAATATTAGTGGCAACAAGTCGAGATCAGTATGGTAAAAACTAAATTAGAATTTTATTACAATAAGTAGCATGAACATTGTAGTATGCGAAAAAGTTCGTGATTCTCTTTTAATATCACCATTACGAAGTTGTGCAATCTGTGTGAACCAATAATAGCGGTTCGATCCGGCATTGTTCGATTCGTTTTGTTGGGCAATAGGAGACTAATCCTGGAAATGCCATTAGAGGCCGAGGAAGAATTTAGGGCAACAGGCTTTTCCTATAATCGGTTTAACGCGACGAACAAATGGGTTTAGTTGAAATGTAATTTGTGATAGATCCAAAATAGGCGCCTGACGAAAATAACAATTGCATAGCCCGCGGCGCTGATGAGTGGACAAAATGCCGGAAGCGTAGTCAATATAAAGGATGGAATACAGGCCCACGCGTTGTGTCGTCCTATTGTCCAGCTATGACATCACACATCCAGCAATCGGTAAGGGCAAGAGGAAGTTCACGCGTTGTGGGTCTTTACAAAATTTGTCCAGTCTATTCATAGGGCAATTAAAGCATGGCTATCTGTATGGGTGCCAAGCCCACGTGTAACACTAGGACAGATTTTAGGTCTTGGGCATGTTATTTACGTCCTATGGATAATGGGACCAGCTATATTCTGCCCAAAAGCGGGACAGTGTTTGCGGAAGGGTAAGGAAGCAAGGAGAAAAGTGGTGGAGTTGTGACTTAAAAGTTCAACAGGTGGTTTCAGACGTTAATTCTGCATTCAAATGTGTCAGTTTTAACATATATCTGTCATAGGCGCCCTAGAATTATATGCAAGGGGGTGCATTCAGGAAAAATTCCAATTGAATAATGTTGTTGGACTATAGTTTATTGTGAATTCAATCCGTTTTTCCCTTTTTTCATAAGCAAAGGGGGGTGCAAGAGCACCCCTTGCACCCTCCTCGGGGCGCCCGTAATACCTGTACATTTTTATAATTCGCTTGCTTCAACCCCGTTTGTTTTAAAAGGAGTGGTGAATAGCATAGTATTGCATAAAAAATCTTGGCAAAGGTCATTCCACGCCAAATCACCCAAGCTCACAACCAGACCATTTCAGATTTTTATGAAATTTGGCTCATTTGTTCCACTTGCAGAGAAATGAATAAATGCCCACTAATTAGTCCCTATTGCTATTAGTTTCTGAAATATACAACTTTGAAAATGGGTTTATAGTTCAAATTTTAGCCTTTCTTGTACGAAAAATTTTCTCATAACTTTCGTCCTAATTAATATAGAGACTCAATATTAGTATCTTTAGAAAGTATTTAATGTGGGCTTTCTTATGATATGCCACATGAATATATATTTCAAATTTTTATTTTCAAGGTCAATGCATTTGACCTTTGATCTTCCATATCTCAAAAAAGGGTACTTTAAATTTTTTTTTTTTTTAAAGTTATTTTTCTCATTTTCTACCATATCTGTAAATCTCATTCTGGGACCGCCATGGGATATCGAGTAATTTTTAAACATACTGTGCATGTACCCATTTTCATTCAAAAATTATATAATGCACTTGTTTTCTGCCATTATTGTTATTTTAATATTTTTAGAAAATTATATGTTATTCTTCCATTTATTTTCTACAATATCTGTAACTCTCATTCTGGGACCGCCATGCAATACTTGAATATTCGAATTAGAAATTACATTTATATACCAAAAATGGCCTTGCATGCACATTTCTTAAAAAAAAAAAATACTTACAGATCTTGGCAAATAGATTTTTGGCTGCAATTAGACCTAAACATGTTTTGTTAGAAAGTGTTTTAATTTTTTTTACTGATATTATTTATTGACCCATTTCACATAAGTAGAACATTCTCCGAGGGGAGGGGGGGTATGTAGTAGGATGGACATTTCAATTTGTTCGTTGACCTTGAACGAGGGACCGTTAGATTCTCTTTTTACAAAGCGTTATATTTTCTGTTGTAACTGTTTACGATATCGGACGAGGCAGAAAAGTATGTACTATTTCGAGTTGTCACACTTTCGATGAATGGTCAAAGGAAAGGATTTGGTTACAACTTGAATTGCTCCTCTTTAGCTGAATGTTCAAAGAAAATGGAGTCATCAACGTAAAAACTTTTTAGGAGTACTAGAGTAGAATCTTGACAGTTAGTAAAGGGAATAGGGTCTTAACGCCTTCCAAATCATTTCTACGGCCTCAGGTTTCTTTCTAGAAAGTGTGCAATGACTTTCCAACTAACGGTCTTGCAGGGCCGCGCTTAGGGAAGTTTGAGCTGGGCAGCAGCTAAAAAATGCAGTGCAAGCATCAATAAATAAGTTTTTGGCGATCCTTATCTACTTTTCCTGAATATTTGGTCAATTGACCTTTTGTGTGTGTAACGTTATATTTCCCATAACGCACAAGAAACTTTTAAATCGTGGTCAAAATAAATATACACGTTATTAGTTGTATGTATTGTTCACTGACATCAGTAGACTAGCAAGTTATGTTTTATTGTGGTGGCCTTATAGCCACTACGGAGACCCCTGGTTGCCGACAAAAAAAAAAAAAGGAAATTACCACGAAGCTCAGAGAAGCAGAAATTTATAATTATATTGTACTCGTTTTTCTTTGTGTTTAAAGTGCTTCAGTAGAGCTAAATAAAACCCTTTCATTTGTCCACAACATCGAAGTTAAGCAAGAAATGCCAAGTAATTGATACATCCCTAGCTGTGTTTAGAAATATTTATTCTTAATTTGACTTTATTATCTTCTTGTTACCTTTGGAGTTTAAACCCGTGAAGCACTTTATTTTGTAATGCTAAACCCCGGAGCGTTTTTTCGTCGTTGTGATACGTTAAAACATTTTTTCGAGGGCCGCTAAAATCTGTTTCGCCGTAAGCACGCTCCTGAGTCCTGGCGCCATGTTTGTCAAGCTTGCCCTTACAGCATTGCTTGTGAAACCTGCAGATGCAGATGATCCCTCGTTGACTACTAAACACAGTCACTGTAGGCGGAGCTTATAATATTATTATGGTTCCCGCAGTGAGTACTGAACCTAGCCAGACATCTCCCAGCCATGCCAAGGGGAGCGTTCGATTATTACGTAAGCACTATTTTGGTCATTTTATACTCCCTCCCCTGGTAAGCCAAAATTAACATGGGCTGACATAGGAAAATAAGCATAACAGCAACAACCCCACCCCCAAGGTGCTTACGTAATACTTGAACATTCCCCCCATTATTTCTCTCCGGTTGTAACACAATAACAGGATCATAACTGGTCAATCATTGAAGAAGCTGTGAACCGGATTAGGACCCCAAGGCACCTTTTGCCGCCCCTTTCTACCCCTCCGCCCCCCAACCAGTAGTAGGAACATAAAAATTGCTACACTTTGTTATTGTCAAATATGTTGAAAAACAAACTCATAAACTGAAACATAAACATTAAACAATATTAACTTATATTGAAGTATTATCTCTTCTTGGTATATAATAAATCAAATTCAATTTTATTGAAATAAATTTTAATTTTAGCAAAAAATAAAAGCCTATAGAACACTGGTATTTAAATGGAAAGCATGACGTCTGGCTTTCTTCTTTTCAAAATAGTACTTCCCGTTTTTAGTTCTTGCTCGGCATCAGTAAAATGCAAAAAACTCATCAACGAGATCGTTATAACTCAAAATAGTACATCACCCATACCTTGAACGAATCTCATAAACCTTTATAACTCAAAAAGTCGTGATAATAAGGGTTTTGGTCTAATAAATGAAGCAAATTTTACCTCATCTGGTGTTTCCATAAACTGTTTTTTTGCGTTTCCTGAAAATTGGGATTTTTTGAGTTACAATACTTTTGTCGCGAGGGTGCGACATGTCAAGAAGGGAAGGGCCTGGTACTGACCAAAGTTGACCCAAGAACTGCAACTGGTTGAACCTACGCACTATCCCCTGAAGAAATGAGTTTTGCATCTTGTAAACTTGCTAAGAAAATAACATCAGGATCATGCTACGACTGACAACTTTAGTGAATGAAACTGTTTCTTCGACTTGATAATTTAGCAAAGTCTATAAGATGTAGGTTTTTTTTTCTCTTTTCATAGGTTTTGAGTTTTTTCCTCTCTTTTTTAAGTTATCCTAAGCCATATGTTCAACTACATCACACTGATTTTTACCTATTAGATTCTTCAATACTGTAATACATCAGTTCAAATATAATCCCCTTATTGTGTATTAAAAAATGTAAAGCCATGCTTATTGTTTACTATTAATGACTCATTAAAACCCACCTTTTTACACCTAATGGCAGAAAACTAACGCATTAAACGATTTTTAAATAAAAACGGATGCAAGCACAGTATGTTTAAATTAATTATTCGGTATCCCACGGCTGTCCCAGAATGAGATTCGCAGACATTGTAGAAAATAAATGGAAAAATAACATATACATTTTTTTAAAAAATTAAAATACCTTTTTTTTTTGAGATATGTAAGGTCAAGGGTCAGATGCATTGACCTTGAAAATAAAAATTTGACATATATATTCATGTGGCATAACATTAGAAAGCCCACGTTAAGTACTTTCTAAAGATAACAATATCAAGTCTCTACATTAATTAGGACGGAAGTTATGGGGAAATTTGTCATACAAAAAATGCTAAAATTTGATCTATCCGCCCATTTTCAAAGTTGTTTATTTCAGAAACTAATAGCAATAGGGACTAGTTACTGGGCATTTATTCATTTCTCACCAAGTGCAACAAATGAGTCAAATTTCATAAAAATCTGAAATGGTCGGGTTGAAATTCCCATTTGGAGGGAGGTGAGGAGGGAGGTTATTTGATTTAACTCAAAACTTAAAATCCAAGCTCCGAGCCGGATCTCTTTTGTGGGAAAATGTGTTTGTACAATCGTTCTTTGGTTAAAAAAAAAGTAATAATAATAATAAAATCTAATAATACAGTCAAACCTTGTTAAGACGAATTACTTTTAATACGAACCGTTTTCTGAAGTTCTGCCCGATTGTAGAATTCTACAAATGTGCTATCAATTCAATTTTATATTTAATTTTAATATTTAATATTTCTTTTTTTTTTTTCTTTTTAAATAGTAGCCGTCTCATGACCGCAGTTGGGAACCACTGGTGTAAACCCTCTTGCTGCCAACGCAGCGGTGGAAAAGACAACTTACGTGTGACCATGAAAATCTAGCATTTTACAGTTGTATACACTACCTCTTTATTGTTATTATAATTATAATAATTAAGGAAGAAAATTAGTAAAATTTATTATTTTATATTATTTTAAATTATTATTAATATTTTTTATTTTAAATATAATTAAAAATTTAATTTTAAATATAAATATTAAATTTTAATTTTAAATATTATATAATTAAAATGTTAATTTTAATTAAATATAATTAAAAATTTTAATTTTTAAATATAAATATAATAATTAATAAATAATAATTAATATAAAATTAATTAAATTAAGAAAGAATTATATATAATATCCTTTATTGGTTGAAATAATTCTAAAATTCATTGAGGTTCGTGCAATTAAACAACAATATAAATCAACGTTTATTGGCGTAGTGATACCAGCGCCGATGTTATGGCGTGATTAGATGGTGAAACGTTCGAAAGAAAATAAATATTTCTGCGTTCGGTGGGACCTGAACCCACGACCTTCCACTTGCCGGGCGGAGGCTCTACCATCTGAGCTACGAACGACAATATCCAATCCCTTACGAACGTATATAAAGACTTTACTGAAGCCGGTTATTTATATGAAAAAATATAATGTTGTGTCTTCTATAAGAAATTAACCGGCGACGCATTCCAATATTTTAAACAGAACAGGTCTATTAATTACCGCTTCATGAGACAGGGTTCTGGCGTAAAGCGTATACTATAAATTCAAAACTCGTCCAGATTTTATAATTTTTTGATATTGAGTTCAGTTTTAAAGGCAATGAAAACAGCTAAAGTAAATAAGCGTAATGAGTTTGCCACAGTTGGAAACCGTTCATTTTATTTTATATTTTACCTAAAGATTAAAAAAATAAATAAAGAAAGAAAAATAAATCCTTATTAACTAAAAAATACAATATTTTTTTACTCATAAATTTTGTGGAAAATAAACGAAGGCAGAGGGGGGCGGGGCCGCCTTGCGGGAGTTATCAGTACGCCACTGGCTGGTTGTATCTTCATGGCGCAAGGTCATAAAGGGCCAATTTGCGCAAAGGATAATTAACACATCTTAAGCAGGAAACGACTAAACTCGTTTTATACATATTCTTATTAAAGCGCGGGAGACGACAAAACTCATTTTCTATGAAAAGGTGTATGTATATACAAAAAAAATTAAATAAATAAACTAAAATAAAAAATAACAATAAATAAACTAAAATAAAAAATAACAATAAATAAAAAAGAAAGTATATCATATATGAAAAGGTATATGTATGGCGCCTGCTATAAGGTGAGAGTTTGGCGAGAAAACACCCACTTAAGATGTTATTATAGTAATTATAGATGTAGTTAATGCTACGGTTTTTTTTGAGGAATCCGAGGCCGTTGCCCAAAGAGCAAAACCCCTGACTATGGTGGAAAGAAAAACCGGGAAGTATTCTACGGTAGTATTGGAAATAAACCTATGTTGACGGCACTGTAGGAAAAACAGTTACTGCCAGTGGTACCCATAAGAGTATTTATTTTGGGGGGGGTGGGGGGTGTTGAGAAAAACCATTACGACTTTCAAAGCTGTCAAACATTTTAGTAAATGTATACTGAAGTGCCAGAAAAATTGGTACACCTACGTAATATCGTGTAGCCTCCTCGTCCACGCACGCAGAAGTGCCACAACACGACGTGGCATGGACTCGACTAATGTCTGAAGGTATCCTGGAGACAATTCACACCAGGAATCCTGCAGGGCAGTCCACAAATCCATAGGAGTGCAAGGAGGTAGAGATCTCTTCTGAACAGCACGTTGCAAGGCATCCCAGATATGCTCGATAATGTTCATGTCTGGCGATTTAGGTGGCCAATGGAAGTGTCTAAAGTCAGAAGAGTGTTCCTGGAGCCACTCGGTAGCAACTCTTGATGTGTGGGGTGTCGCATTATCATGCTGAAATTGTCCAAGTCCGTCGGAATGCACAATGGACATGAATGGGTGTAGGTGATCGGACATGATGCTTACGTACCTGTCAGAGTTGTCTCTAGACTAGTGGTTCCCAACTCAATTTAAGCCGCGGACCACTTTTCCACTTCAATTGTACCCGCGGACCACTTTGAAAAATTCTCACGAGCTGATTGCAAGACCTTAATTAAAAAGGGAACTGGGTCTTTTTTGGGGAAAATGTGTTTGTACAATCTTTCTTTGGGGGGAAAAAAAAGAAAATAAATAATAAACAGGAAAAAAAAAGTCCTATGATAATACACTCGAACATATGAACCATAGGCGTAGAGTTATATGGGCCCGTGGGGCCTGAGCCCCCAATAATCTGAAATAAATTGCGATTTTACATATACTGTAGTGTATAAACGTACATAAAATGTGCTTGGGCCACCCCAATAAATTTGAGAACTTTACATTGATGATACGAACCGTTTTCTGACATTCCATCAGATTGTAAAATACTACAAATATACCATCAATTTCATTTTTATATTTAATTTTAATATTTAATAATAATTTTTATAAGTTTTTTAAATGACCTGTCTCGCGGACCACCAGTTGGGAACTACTGCTTTAAACAGATATGCGACAGTGCACATTCTGCGATTTTGCCAGTGTGCTGATCAGTGGCGTAGCAGTTTAAAATTCATGGGGAGTGGTCTCAAGTGCTTTTAAAGGAGATTTTGCAGGGTGTCTACTCATCTGGAAAAGTCAGGGAAATTTGAAATACAAAGGCCAAAGTCAGGGAAATTTGAAATTCATTGTTATAATAAATAACTTATTAAAATAATTTTCCTGAACTGTGCTTTTCATACCACATTACCTACTGAAAAATTTGAAAAACTTGTACTTTTGACTAAACTTCTTCCAAAAGTTACCATTTTGCACCAAAACTAATATAATTTATATAAAATTATTAAGCCTATATATTTTTCAGAAGAAAATGTTTGCCAAATATATAACTAAAACTTGAAAAACAAAAAGTGTTTTTAGCCAAACTATTTAATCTGTAAGGGATTTTGATCATACCAATCTCCTTTGCCTTATATATAGTCATACACATTTTAAATGAAATAGAAGATGAAGCATCAGCTTTGCGATTATATAGTTAAACTCTTTTATAATGAACTTGAAAAGGGCCGAATGGAAATGTTGCTGTAAATATTTAATTTGTGCAAGTTTTCTGTGTAAAGAAATACACTTTTTAATACAGCTTTTGAATTTGTAAATTCACTATAATTGAGTTATAAATGGCTTTGGGGTTTGCGTTAATCGATTTCATGGCCTTGAAACTTGCTTTGATTGGGCAAATTTTCGCGGGCGCATTGTGTGTTGTTTACTGTAATTAGCGACAGGAAATCGATTGGTCTGGAAAAGTCAGGGAAGTTTGAAATAGAATTTAGGTAGACACCCTGTTTTGCATTGCGGTCTATGAGAAGATAATGTGTTGTGATATGCAGTGGGATGGCTTTAGCCCCTCCCTCTTGAACGTCAGTGGTGCTGATGGTTTATAGAATTTTTCAGAAATGCCCCAACGTTTTTAATTACTTAACTAACCAGACGGACTAACCTCCAAATCGGGGCAATAATGCGCCCCACAGGGGTTTGGAAGATGGTGGGATACATAGATCCAACGCAAGATTGTCCAGCGTAAAACTTTCATATCTATAGTATTAATTTGTTTTCGTTTTAAAATTGTATGTACGATCTCTGTGTTTGGGTCAGAACGACAGGTCTTATCCTCTCATCATAAAAATTCAACCAACCCATCTAAAACGGAAATCTTGTCGCCTTATTCCGTTGTGGATCTGCTTGTCGGGTTACGTCAGTGAAAAAAAGAGGAAATGGCCGGAACAGTTGTCTAGTGACCACCCGCTACCAAAAACCTCCAAGTGATGTAGATCTTTCTGGATGTAAAGCCAATTTTTTTATTCGAATTAGCAAAGAATCCGTGCGATAAAATTTTGTTCTCCTGGGAAGCTAATAATAATAAATTTTTATTCAACCCGATATACAATATTTCGTGATACATAGCTTGAGCAGTATAAAAATTATAGAAATGTAAGAGAAGATCTATATTAAATTATTTTAAGTTTTGAGGTTAGAAATGGAAGAGAATATAAAGCCGAAGCTTGTTACGAGATTCTCCTCCAGAATGCGGTGATGTTGACAAGAGAGAGGGTAAATTTTCATATTTCTGAATTATGCTTATTTTAAAGAGTTCAGTTGTTGTATATCTTTAGCAGAGGGACGTGGAAAACCATTGTAATAACTTAAGAACAGACTGAGCGTCGTTTTTACGAATTAATGAGCAAGAAGTATTATTGTTATTTGGGATTTTTCATGGGCCTCATTTGAGAAAATTGCGGCACACATCTGGATAAAGCTTACGAAATTATGTTTATCAAGATTCAAGACAGAAGTGTATCTGAGAGTCAACATATCTTATCTGAAATTTTGATTCAAAAAATGTTAAAATGTTTGTAAAACAAACGTTAATTAACAAGTTAGTTGTACTATTAAGAGTTACATATATGAAATTATACTATTGTATAAGAGATTATATTTTGAAAGTAGTATAAAACTTGGGTCCAAAATACAGAATAGCTTAAGGAGGAAAAAGAGAGTTTCTATCCAGCAGCTATCACAATTTTTCTTTAGGGAAAAAACGCAAATGCCATCGATTCTTTATGACGCACGTTTTGGAATATATTTTATAGATAAAAAAGTTTCAGGAAAAACAAAAGCAAATTATTTTGTAAAAAAAACCTAAAGAACCCAAATTTACATTTTGTGAGTTCAGATGGTGTTTGAAAATTTTGTCTCTGCTTTTGTATCTGCGCAGATATTGAAGAACGTTCCTTTTTTATATATTGGAGTGATAAGTACTTGATAGAGGGAAAAAATGTTCAGTGTTAGTAGGAGTTCCCAGGTTGAAAAAAAAGGTTATATAATCAGTTTATCTTTGTAATGAGATGTATTCGTAGAAAGTGTCCGTAGAAAAGATCCTAGGAAATACTTGGAAGCTCTGCTGTAACAAAGGACTTGGTTTCTTTTTTTCAGTGCTTTCCAAAGCCTTTAAGCCTTGCCTAATACAGTGGCGGATTAAAGTTTTTGAGACCCCGGGGCTACTGTGAACACGAGGGCCCCAGTAAAATAGTTCAAAAGGATCGTCTACAAGAGAACACGCCTCTAGAGGCCCCTGGGCCTGCAGCCTCTAAAGCCCATGCGTTAATCCGGCACTGGCCGGATACATAACTTTTCATTTTGGTCGTGACCAATTTTTATATACAGTGAAACCTGGTCAAGAGACCACTTTTTATAAGAGAGAACTGGAAGTGACTTAGTTATGCCTATGCCAAAGTTTGTCGTGTTTAGTGACCACCTGTCTATGGTGACCATTGCCAGCCCATTCCCGAAGGTGATCACTTTAGACGAGTTTTACTGTAATTATAATTTATTCACGTTAAATAAGCTATCTTAAGGTTTACATAGTTCTGTTTAGCGTTAGCATTTACGTGTTAATTTCATTGGAGCAATAAGACGATAGCATTCCTTACACCATCAAATGACAAGAGACTATTTTAAATCTAGTACTTCTGACCGCTATGTGTAATGGAATGTTATATCATCTCTCTGTGAAAGTTCAATTTGAATGTTTCCAAAAGAAAAAGTTATTGTCATGGAAGGAATGTGTTTGATTGACCCACATGTTCACTACAGTGGTCTACACTGCGCAAGTATTTCGAATGTCCCATATTTGTTACGACCATACCTTTCTTTTGTGGTATCCAACAAACGCATTGTGATTTTGGATGGAGTAAATTCATTCGAGGCCCATTTGTAAAGTTTGAGGTAATGCAATTCATATTTCTGTTTTCCATGTCGGCCTTCGAAAACGCGTCTTCAACCTCCTAATTAACAATTACCATCCACACAAAAAGGGTTTTTAGTCTATTTTCCGCATCGGTGGTGTTGGAAGAAGCATTGCGGAATGTATCCTGTCAAAAGCCTCGCATCGCATTTGGCCATTTGAAAGACGGATGACGTTGCCCTTTTTATTCTATAATGTGGAAACAACTACTGACCTATAGTTGATCTTTGTCATTGGACGCTTACGATGAGTTTTCATTACATTTTGAATAAATGCCGGATATTTGGTTTTTCATGTGAACCTTTTTGTTCTGCGTAATAGCGTGCGTGTACTGAATGTGATGGTGGGCTCATTGGGTGTTCCTGACAGCGAAACCTTCACGCGAAAGGAAGTCCTCTTGACCACCATTTTGTTCCTTCGTGGCACGAATACTCTCTCTTCCTTCCACGTTATTGAAATTCCTTGCAAACAGAAATTAGGCAACAGTGTTACTACGGTGGCTTACACTTTGGTGGGATGTTACTGTGGGATGCTGAGGTCGGAAGAGGAGATCCAGTGGCAGTTTGTTAACCACGTTTATTGCCTTGAGTTAGTCTTGATGTTCATGTACCGTGGAAGATTTGTTTGTAGCTTTCGTTATTAGTGCCAGGAATGAGGGCTCCGTTAACTTAAGTGTTGTTGTGACTGTTCATTAATGGATGATACTTTCAACTGAGGTATTTAAAATAGCTTCTTGCAGTAGTTTTGCCACAGTTCTCTCCATTTCGGCCATCAATCCTCCGACGATTTAAATAGCAGTAGATACGAACGGCAAACGGTTTCTTCACAGAAGTGGGCTAATGGGAACTTAAAGAATATCTGTCACATCTTAGTTTCGTTGAAGATATGCAATTGCTTCTCCAAGACAATGTAAACGCGTTTGTGGAGGTAGTAATGTTTATGAGGTTCGAAAATAGGTATATCTTGTTCCTTGAGGAACATGTTTAGGATTAATTTTTCATGCGTGTGTGGGTGTTACGGTGTATGAGATAGAGATGTGAAAGCCAACCGTGTATATATGAGTTTGCGTGACTATTAACAGTTTAAAATTTTCGCTGCTATGGTTACAATTTTTATGGCGGGTTCTTTCTTTCTGGATTTATTTTCCGTGGAGGAAGCGAATAGTTTGTGCCTTTACATATCAATTGAAAACAGTGCTGATGAGAGTTCAATCTATTGCCACGAAGGTGGGAAACAAAATCTTAGGATACAGAGCGGAACATTCCAATTATCGTTTTTTATGCAAATTTGTTTACTAAGTTTCGACTGATTCTGAACGATAGTGTTGTGGTCAGAAATCCGTCAAATGCGACCCTGATGTCGGTCTACTCGCGTAAACGTTTTTGCAACGATATTCTCCAAGTTTAAAATTTCGCATCTCTTTAAAATGAGGAATATTGTCGCAAAACTAAATTATAAGTATAAAAATATATCGACATTTTTATAATAATCAAAAGTATTAGAAACAGTTCTTATCAACGTTTTTTAGGCTCAATAATAGTAACACCGATGTTATGGCGTGGTTAGATGGTGAAACGTTCGTAAGGAAAAGAAATGTGTTTTGCATCTGGTGGGGTCCCACGACCTTCTACAATCCGGGAAGGTGCTATCACCAACTGAGCTACAGACGACCAAACAATCAATTCCCTACGAACGTATTTAAAGCGTATTTTTCGAAACCGGTTATTTCTCGGAATGGGCAGTACATGGATTGCTTTTTAAACCAAATTGCTACGAGATCGGTATTAAATTCGGCATCGTTTCTAATTTAATCTGCGTAGTGTTTGATTTGTATAAATCAAAAGCAAGTTAATTAGAAAAAAAATTGTAAGTGAATCTTTGATAACTAGCAGGCATGTTGAGTGTGAGTTCAAGTATTACGTAAGCACACCTTTTGGGGGTAGTGGTCTTATTTTCCTATGTTAGCCAACGTTAATTTTTGCTTACCTGGGTTATAAAATGGCCAAAATAATGCTTACATAATACATGAACATTCCCCAAACAGTCCTTGTTTGGCGCATAATTGCCCTTGCTGTCCTTGCGCCATAAAAAACACAACTGACCGACCCTAAGCAGCTCGCTCACGTAATCACGTTGCCAGTCACTGATCTAGTGTCAGGAACATTGTCTGGAGTTCTTTTTCACCCACCGGCCCCGAAAAAAAACCATAAAATCGAGTTCATAGCCGTGGAATTGGTGATTGAGATTAACTATTATGTTATCGAAATGACTGAAAGTATTCCATCCCTGTTAGTGGAGATACCGAAGAATGCATGTGGGGAAGGAGATCGTACGTAAGATTGGAGATACCCTTTTCTGTTAACTGTTTACACGGCGCACTGTCTGCAGCGAGATTCTTGAAATGCCAAGATGTGGAATGCGAGGCCGAACCAGTGTCGTCTGGTTGTCCAAGTGTCTTATGTATTTCTAGGTGGCGCTGGTTATGTCCTCAAGTCAAAGATGGCGACAACTGATTCCTCTTCAGCATCTCATACACTCCACCGTATACATTAACTTTGATTACTTTGTAGGGACTCATTAATCAACGATCATTGATACATGAACCCACATTTCCAAAAGGTTTAATCATGATTTAATGTTCACCATTTTGTTTCCCCGCACATACGCTTTTCCCATCCAGAATCCAGATGGACCGACTCATCAGCGGTTCGCTGTGTTCCCGGCGACGATTGGTAACCCTACACATTCATGCGATGATTTCGACTCTTCTCTCTCACCTTCAGAACGCTTGCGTTTCTTTGCTCTTTCGAACATCGTACAATTGTAAGTCAATGCACATTTCTTGTGCCACTTCGCTTTTTTTCGTAAAAATGTTACTATCTTTGTTAGGGGAAACCGAAAATTAGTTTTTTTTGTGCTAGACTGACAGGTGATTGAAGGTCAGATTTAAACAAACACTTACATAGGGTAAAATTCCACTTCATTATCTATCAACCAGTGGCGGCTCGTATGTCTAGAAATAAGGTGTTGCCACAAATTTTTGCCCTTTAGAAAGACAACTCATGAGTGCTGTTTTCCTTTTCATCTTTTCTCTTGCGTTTGAGGGGAAATGGATGGGGAGCTATCCAGGCCTAGGGGGCCCATTCAAGTATTACTTAAGCATATCTCTGGCCATTTCATTCTGTTCTCTAATGTTTTGATACATATTAGTTTTGAAATAAGAATGCAACGTGTGATGCAAATTATAATACTTATTTACATTTTTACTCTAATATTGAGCATTTATTTATAAGTTCGCTATAATATTAAATGCTTATTAATAAATAGAGAGTAATCACAACAAATTATCGCATTTAAAAAAAAAAAGCTTTAATACGCTGTTAATAGCTATTTTGGTGCCGTATGCTCCCATCATCAAAAACCGTACATCAGCTTATAACAACGTGTTAAAACTTACGTTATAAGCAAATAGTGTGTAATTAAAAAAAAAGAAAAAAAAAAGGATTTGGAAAAATATATTTATCAAAAATAATACGTTCATTATAATTTAAAAATGTGAGTTTTAAATAAGTTGAAAAGAGAATAAGTGGTATTTATTCATTTTAGATTCATGCTTATTCATTCTAAGTGCATATATATATACACATGTATATTTTTGGGGGGTTTTGTGCACATTTTTGCTTGCTTTTTAGTTCATAGAATCTGGGTTCTAATCATGACTTCCCATGAAGTATATATTATATACGTGCCGCATTTGATGTACGTAATGTATATATAAAATGATACCCCCTTTCCTTATAAACCGTAAAGCCTTATTAAACATGTTACAATTCAGCGTATCAATCCTTCTACCACTTTTCACAATTTGACTAGATCTTTTTCGAGCACCCTGTATATTGCTGTTTTAACCACTTAGTTCAGACTTTCCCAACCCGCAGCTCAGGGGCCGCATGTGGCCCAGGACAACTATGAATGCAGCCCAACACAAAATCCTAAACTTACATAAGACTTTTTTTTTTGCATGATTCTTAAGTGTGAACTTCGTAGACGACAATGGAACAATTCAGGAGAAGCTTAAAATTGTAAAATGATTTGCAAAATGAAATCAAGTCCTTTATGGAATCAAAAACAAAATTTGTGCCAGAACTTGATTAAAACTGGCTTACAGATTTGGCATTTTTAGTAAACTTGACCACTTTTTTAAATAAGTTTAAACATGTGTCTTCAAGGTAAAAACTAAGTGATCAATACTGTGTTTCAAACTATAACAGAGTTCGAAATAAAAATAAACTATAGCAATCTCAAATTAAGGTAATTTTATGCGTTTTGGTACGTTGGCTAAACACGGTCCTGTGAACATCGAAAAATATGCAGCCTTGTTTCCGATCTGATACAGGAATTTGAGAAAAGGTTTATTGATTTCCGTAAAAATCATCAATCTTTTGACGTATTTGCGACGTAGTTTTCAGTCGACGTAAGCATATTATCTGCTAATTTTCAAATGGGATGTGTAGAGCTACCATCTGATATTCAACGTAAAGAAAAATGTGATTATATCTCTTTACCGAACTTCTATAAGATATATTTTCCCATAGAATAATATCCCTCGCTTCATAATCATGTCTTATTCATGTCATCGCTATTTGGAGGTACCTATATTTGTGAGCAGCTATTTTCAAGAATAAAGTACACGAAGAATACAACTAAAACCTTGATAAGCACCTTGAGAACGAGAATTGTAACTATTTCCATCGAACTAAATATCGAAGCATTGGTGTTTCAAAAGTAACTGTAAACATCTCACTAATTTCATGTTTGCTTGCTTGTCTTTTACTTTTATAAAAAAGAAATTTAAATATGTTAATTATATATTCTATGTTATTTTGCTTATCAGCTATCTTTAGTGTTGCTGCATTTTATGTATGCAGCCCAAAAGAATTATTTATTTTTCTTCCAATGCAGCACAGAGAAGCCAAAAGGTTGGACAGCCCTGATTTAGTTAATGTATTTTAATGCTTCCTTCCCGTATAAACCTTCTGCGTGCGCTATTGCTCGGAGGCAACGCGTTAGTTTATGGTGCCGTTGACCAGGGTTCGAATTCAGTGGTACAAGGATCACGCCTTTTTTTTTTTTTCACTTACTAAAATCCAGAGTTTGGTTTGCTTACAACACAGATTCAATTCCTTGGAAAACTGTTGGCCTCATCACAGTATGACTTTTAGTTGTCCTTGCAGCGTAAAACATAAACAAAAGAAGTAAATTCCCGCGTAAAAACCCATATAATTTTATTGCGATTATTGCTAAAACATATGTTGAAAGTAACATCAATTATCCCCCTTTTGTTTCGGATTAAGAGCGTTATTTTTCTGCATTTTGATATTCTATGTTGCTTTCCTTGACCTCAGCAATCAACATTTCTACTAATAATTTGAGAAAGCCGCGTGGATGTGACAGCTCTCCAATATAAGCTATGTATGGACAATTCTAATCATACATCAAGCGTAGAAACTTTTTTAATCGTCTTTTGTGAAATCGCTAAAAGAAATAAAATTTATCTGTTAATAAAATTGTAAATAAAATTTATCTGCGTGGTAAAATTTCCCAAGGTTATGTTTTTTCCAGATTTACGTTCTTAACATAAATATTTATAGTACCTATATATGCACTTCATACTATCTGCCATCGCTCAGCTATATCACATGAAATAGATTAATTATCTCATCGTATACGTAGTACTTTAAGCAAAGTTGTTAAGGTTGGTGGGAGGCTTTACTAAAAAAACATCGCTTACTAGCATCAATCACACTGTTATTAATTAGAAGGCGAACGACAATCTGAAATCGACAGATAGGAATTTTAAATGGATTGAAACGAATTGGGAAATTTCATCAATGCAGTAAAAAAATTTGGAAGGAGGGGGGGTGCGATAAGAAAGCAATATATATATATATATATATATATATATATTTTTTTTTGTAAAAGAAAGTATGGTGGAGTGATTTTTTGTTTTAATTCGAATATTGCAAGTGATGTGATGGTATATGTCAAGTGATACATTCGAATAAAATATTGGAAGTGACAGATTTTTGAATACCATAAATGATTAGTTGTGTTTATTGGAATCCTCTTAAAATCTACTGGATGTTGTTATCTATTTATACGTATATATAGAAAATATATATATATAGATGTAAACGAAACTATCAATAGGACAAATTCGAAATGACAGGCTGCTTTCATTTGACCCGCGTTTTAGTTTAAATTAAGCATTTATATGCAGGTATCATCACAATTGTCCGGAAATAATTTTACATTCAATGTCAGTCCCCAAAACGAACTTTATTTACTGTGAAACTTTCCATTTTTTTAAAACAACTTTTCGTATTTGTGGACCGTGGTATTT
This sequence comes from Dysdera silvatica, assembly GCA_006491805.2. Classification (NCBI taxonomy): domain Eukaryota; kingdom Metazoa; phylum Arthropoda; class Arachnida; order Araneae; family Dysderidae; genus Dysdera; species Dysdera silvatica. The sequence goes on along the minus strand of QLNU02014176.1, from coordinate 26,033,642 downwards.
TTATTTTTTGTCCGAAATGCAGTCTTAACACGAGTCCATTTCCTCGAACTGCATTAGGAAGTACTGCCTTGTTTTATGAGGTCTTGATAATACGAGATGCGCTGCACGCACCGGAGGAGCTAAACAAGGGAAAAATTAGAGTAGCAAGGGAAGGTCTCAAGGTCCTGTTTCTTCAACCTGATATTTCCGCTGTTGATAAAGTTCATTTCATTTTTGAACTTCAGTTTCCCTTTTATGTAAGCTCTTTTTTTTTTTTTTCAATTTAACCCTTTATTGTCCTCTTGCCGGGTCATGCGACTTTTGCTTGTATTGCTTGCTAACTCTCAAGCCTCGATTGTTTTCAGTTTTCTCATCGTGTAAGCCAACCTTTGTCCTCGATCCTTGGCCTCCTTGTAACCTCCGTCGCCTAATTGGAAAATGTACCGTTTCCGCATCATTTTCAGTTAAATGTTTGTAAAAATTTTATTGGGAAACGCGGCCAGTAAGTTTCCCTAGGCGTAAACCGCCCTCATGTTCCCTATTTGCGAACATTTCCGTGTCATTCAATTACAAGCTGGCTTTGTATTGCAGCGAAACTTCCCTATTACGGGCACCGAAGAGGTCCTAATTTCCGGCCGTAAATTGGGAATCCCTAGTAAGATCTCCGCCTATTTTGGACTAAACCGCCATCGATTATTAATCCTTATGTATTCACAACCTTTGAAACGGTTCCCAAATTTCTTTTACATGCGTTAAATGTTCTCGGTGGCGACCGGTTTTGGTCGTTACGAAGGTGGTCATAATATAAAGGTTGACGTAACATTATCAGTAAGTAGAAATTGATATTATAAGCGTAAAGCATGTACTTTGGTTTCGACTTACGTTTCTAAAGGGGGAGTGTGGCCATCCCTCGTCAAGAATTTAAGAACATGTTAGAATATTGTATTATCTATATATCTAATGTATCTACATATCTAATGTATTTACTTATCTAATGTATCTATACTTCATAGTTATAACGCTTACTTCAACTTTCTAATCTACTCTGCGTAGTAGTGCTACGCTCAATTAACTTGTATCATTACTATTGTCCTGGATTTGAACTGTTATAGAAAATGGCCTTTGTCGAAGGCAGAGGCGTAGCCAGGGGGTTGGGGTTGTAACCCCCCATTGCAATGAAATTTTGTATATTTAACATAGGAATATATGAGTTGTAGCTCTGTAACCCCTCCCATTAAGCCTATAACCCCCCTTATGAACTTTCTGCCTACGCCAGTGGTCGAAGGTATACAAAATAAGAAGCCCTACTGAATTTACAGTGTTGATGAAGTGCGGTTTACTAAAGTAAGGCAACACATCCTTTGTTATCCTTGCGCCATAAAACACAGCCTTCCAAGTGCAGCTTACTTCGATATTTACGACTCTACCGAGCTTCGCACGGGCGTTGTCGACTCTCCCGAAATCTGTGGTTAACAGTTGTGGCTATAGATATACTGCTTAAAAGAGCTTCAAAAAGCATTTCTTTATTTTTTGCTACGTTGACATGGTTTTCACCATCGCGTGTACTTAAACACACACGTGCCGCGTGACAGTCTACATGCGACGCATGACGCATAGGACCTAAGAGTCTAAAAACGTCATTTTGCGCTTGTTTCAAATTTATGACCGGTCATGGCTACCTGCAGCAGTAGCTACATATAATTAATTTAATTCAGCTACACGTGCCTCGTATGAATTTCATGTAATGATGCGGAACCACAATTCTCCAATTAATGTCCATGCCTGTAAGCTGACGTGGATTCTATTGTGAAACCTTGTTATGCTTTTCTCACCGGGTCAAATCGCTTTTGGGTCTCTAAAAAAAATGATGTCCAAATGGCGGAAAAACCTATTTTTCGCCACCATATGCCATCTTAGTTGCCTATGGCTCTAAGTAAGCAGAAATTCAGGATGTTCAGAAGCATCCTTCAGAATAAATTTCAGGTGACGCTTCCATTTTGTCATCATGCACTGTGACGTCATATAGTTAAAGGTTGGCCCTCCCCACCGTGTTGTACGTTCATATGAGTCACGCTGGGCATAGAAGTAACATTGATAACGTTTCTAGCCACATGCCCATTTCGAAGAAGTGGACATTTTTCTACGATATTCTTTGCCTTTCGGCACATTCAGTAACCTGATTAAAACGCAACTGAATTTCGCAAACTCGTTGAACATCCCTGACCTAGGTGTAAGAACGAGACCAGTTTCTTCTCCTTACGACTGGTGGGGAGTTTTTTGCTTTGACATGCGAGCTCTAATAAATGATATGGAAGCGCAGAGGCATCTCGAAATGAAAAAAAGGCAATGACTCGCTATCCGTTGAAAGAGCGAACTCTTATTAATTACTTTCGTTACCCCAGTCTTTCAATAATCTGGCTCTGGCGTTAAGGAGGCCGAATTGCACTCGCGTGTGATGTCACGAGCGAAATATTTAATGGAATAAGAAGTTTTTATTTGTTCTCTGTAATTCAGCACTCCTGTTCGTAAGGAATGGCCGGATTAATGGGAGTTTTCTGCATTTGCTATCCGACGGGATGATTCGACAAATTCGAATTGCCAACGAGTCGTATGGACCTTTGTTCCAGAGATGAAGCGGTCTCGTACTCTATATTCCATATTGTTTGCGGCGCGAGCTCATCGGACGAGTACAAGTGAAGCCGAAATCTGGCTTTTCAATGTCGAAATTCTCAAAAGAATGCAATCGTGTGATTCATTTTCAAGGATTGTAGAAATATGCATGGGTCTATATGAAAATTCGAAGGAAATTAAATGGTGTAATTTAGCAATTTTTTTTAAAATGTAAATCGTACATCAAGGAGTTATATTTGAAATTTCGGGCTCAGACTCAAATTTTCACGAAGTGTTGCAGGCCCGGGCCTCGGAAAAATGAGCCCGAACTCATCTCTACTAGGTTCCTATGCCTGTTTTCTGCTAATTTGCATTAGTATGAAAAGCAGGTTACATTTCCAATGTATCATATTGCTATGGCAAGGTATGTCCAGCAAGATCAAACTCCATGCGAGATAATGTTTGACCCTACTGTGCGTATTTCGACATAGCTATTTTATACAACGAACATGCAATTTGCCTTTTACAATCAAAGTAGGAAACTACCGGTTTGCTTCAACCAAATACATATTGGGGAATTCATGTGCTGAAAGACTCCAATGCTTACTTCATATGGATTGCGTATGCAAATATAAATACAGGAACTTGTGACACACAAATGTGTTTTTTTAGTTACAGGGCTTCATTCATGTTCCTTCGTTATCATTCTCCGTAAAACTAATAAGAAACTGAAAAAAAATGCTCTCATTTTCAATGGTCTTCACATCAAGGTTTGCAGACTACTGTTGGTTCTGTAGAAAGTTGCACTATGCTTCTATTTAATATTTTTAAATACACTGCTACACATTGAAATTGCCCCTCCGGGAGGACAACTTTAATGTAGGCTAGTGTAATGTTATCGTTGAGGACATCGAAATTCACCACCCAAGGGAACAATTTGATTGCGTGATAGGGCAATTTTCATCCGCCCGACATCGAAATTGTCCTCTGCGTGGCGGCATTTAGATTTGTTCTACATTGAAATTGTGCTCTGGATGGGACAATTTTGATATGCTCGACATTGAACTTGTCCTCTGATTGGAGAAAATTTCAATGTCAGTGTATTTTAATTGCAGGCTTACTGCAAATTTAAAAAGTGTCTACGAGAGGTTTGGTAACCATTGGATTACTAATTTCTTCGAAAAATTCGATTGTTTGCCCTTTAAATAACTAAAAACAGCAACTTTGAGATTGTAGTAAAAAAGAAGTTCAACTGCTTCTAAGTCTCTGTAATGACAGCTGCTTGAAATCGAAAGTAGCCTGACCGTTTAAGCTCAATCATTTCTGCTTCCGCTAACGCCTTCCAGTTTGTTTAACAGGGACTTAAGTTATTTTACGCACGAAAGAGCAAACTTCTATTGTTATCGTTTCCTTTGTTATGGGTATTATCCTCTCATGTTTCTTTAGATATCAAGGTTCGCTGTTATTTTATCTACTAGCAAACAATCATTGATATCGTTTAGGAAGTAATGTGATATTTTGGTCTTTGTTATAAGTTCATAATGCTGTCCTCATGACCCAATGTCATATCCTTTTTACGGACGCTGAAATTTTATAATGGGAAAAGTATTGATCCCTTAGTTCGATTCCTGAGAGCAAAGGTTGATATTTTTTTCCCCTTCCTCATCTTAAAGTCACGTGATGATTAAGGAAGTACTTTTTATTTCCGTAGAATGCTCCAGTGATTGCCAATTGAAGGGTTCGCTGCAAAAAATGTCGAAGATCATTTTATTAGTGCCCAAGTTGGGAAAAAAATAGACGCAGCTTCTGGTGCAAGAAGGATATAAATACCTTTATAATTACATGCTGTACAAGGGTTTAAAAATTTATCCCTCGTTTACATTTGGTGCAAGAAAGAGGTAAATCCAAAAGTTATCCCCCACTTCTTGCCCAAAAGTATTTTACTTTCTGGTCAAAAGAGGGTAGTCGATTGTTTTCTTCAGATTTGCTTGCAGACATGCTTGCCGTCATATACGGGAAGTATGCAAAAATCTTCTTTCGTAATGTGTGCTTGAAGTGTGCACATCAGGCATATATTGTTCATCCACTCCCATTAGTTGCATTAGTCGCATCTTGTACATTTTTGTCAGGACATTCATCTTGAAAACTGGGTGTGTTTCATTTGAATCCTTTAAAGATTTCTCAATAAAATGTACTAATTTTGCAAAAACCACTCCCTCACATATATGAACACCACTGCTTGTTGTTTGCATTTCACTACACCGAGACTTGTTGTACAATCTCGCTAAAGACTTTGCATAGTATTTGGCGTCCAGAGCAATCATATCCCCATCACTGAGTTTTGATGGTAGAACATTATTTCCTTGTTTACTAGTAAACTTCCTCACCTTCTGATCTACAATTTGGAATATCGCCTCTATTACTGCTATTTATCGAAAGACTTCTTGGCAGTTTGGCGAAATCATTGGCGATCTTTCTAGAAAGCTGGCTGTTTGCGTTTGTATTATTGAATATGCATGAAACATATAAAAGGAGGTTGAAATGTAAATTCACACATTAAGGATACAAATTAATGATCGAAGATCTTACTGCTCATGGGAAATATCGTGAATTTATTGTTTATAATCATTTAATGTCTTTTCATACGAAGAGTAAAATCTTCGTTCAATAACTTGCATTCGTAATACCCCAAAAACTACCTTGCATCAGAACAGCGGACCACTCAGAATTCTCCGAAGAGGGAGGGAGGGAGGAGGGCAGTGGCACACAGAATTTTTTCAAAGGTGTATGTATATGATTTTGGGGAGGAAGTCAACACCCAGAAATTCACCGAGAAATTTTTTTTCAACTGTCATATTATTTAGTAAGGCGATTGTGTTTCGTGTATTTTTTGTTTTTCAAGAGCAATATCAAAATAATTTTTCTGTTTGGTCAACCCAAGCCCTGGCCCTTAGATTCTGGGCACCATCGCTCCTCCCCCCCCCGTGGGTGCGTCACTGCGTTAGAGTGTACTACTTTCTTCATCATGTATCGCTCGGGGTTTTTTTGGAATAGTAAAAGAAGGATTGCATTATTCTACAGAAATAATTTTAATTTTTTTCGTGTTATATTATAGGATGAGCATGTTGTGTATGAGTAATGTATATGTGTGTTTGAACGATATGAACTACGTTTATACGTTTTATTCAGATTGATATTAAGTTACAGAAAACTTGTGTAGGAAATTATAACGTCTTGACAATTATTATGACTTTAGTTGCAAAGAACGTTAGCGAAAGTGAATATTTGTTACTTACAAAAACAAAAACAGATTTCTCAAAAATATAAAAAAAAATCGGATAATTTTTTATTCTGATCAAGTAATACATGTTAAATTTTACTGCAAGAATATGCAGAAAAAATGCAAATGTTAGTCACTGAGTTTTCCGTAAAATGTAACTCTACTCTTACAGGTTCAGATGAGAAAAATAAGAGCAAGTTTTCTGGAAATATCGCCAATGATTTCGCCGAATTGCTAATAAGTCTTTTAATGGATATCAATAATAGAGGCGATGTTCAGAATTGAAAAATTAGATTCAATAATGTTTTATCCGAAAAATCCTAAAACGCGTATTCAATATATTTGAAAGATGCGTACAATGCATCAAAACTTAATTTTTAGCTCTAAATTTTAACCGAGATAAAGCCGTTTGAAATCTTCGAAAATGCCTCTAATTTTGCCCTTCTTTGGCCCCTGACATCTGTATTAAGGCGTATGCTGAAAAACGCTCCAATATATGCCTAACAATTTTTTGACAGCTTTCAAATGAGACCACTCCCATTAAAATTGGCGTCGTCCAGCTCGGGCCCTTCCCTTGTCAGAGTGCCGCGTTTGGTTAACACTTAACCTCTGCTAGAGCGCTTTTATTGTGTTGTGGCAGGTTGACTCATATGAGTCCATCTCAGATGCCTTATCTTAGGTTGTTAGTAAGGGGGGTTAGTAAATTATTATTATTTTTTTTTTAAATAGAAGAAACAGGGGATAGTGTTAGTGGGAAGTATTATAGAGGGTGAAGGAAAGAGTTTCATTAATGTTAGTGACTAGAAGAGAGAAAAAAAGGGCTATATTCTCCAAGAAGCAAGATACTTCGCTTTGAGGCGCAGTATAGCCCAGATGCTCTTGCGCCATAAAAAAGCCAAACAAACAAATACTTCGCTTTGGAAGAGAAACGTTAACGAAGTAAAGCGCATTGAAGTTGAGACGTATTCTGCGTGGAGAGGGAAACTTATCTGCTTAGAAGGTTGCTACACCTTGCATCTGTAAACAGAACTATTTAGGAAGATATCAGATCTTCAAAAAAGTACATTTTTTGTCATCTTTTAATGACCTAGCTGATCAACAAAAACAAGACCCTTATTTATTTGGATTAATTACATCACATCCTGTTATTTGACGAAAACGTTCTAGAGATGCTGAAGCTCGTAGATAAGTTTTCAGTAAAGGTAGGACATGATGATTTCAATTTTTCTATACTCTATTACATAAATAATAAGATTATTTAAAAAAAATAATTTATTTTCCTTAATTTACCTAAATATTAAAAGAAATGACAAATAATGAAATTACACAAATTATTTTATGCTATTTATTTTATTGCTTAGGTTAGTTATAAAAATTATTATTTAGGTTAGGTATAAAAATATTTAGGTTAGTTATAAAAAATTATTTAGGTCAGTTATAAAATTCATTTAGATTAGTTATAAAAATTATTTAGGTTAGTTAAATTAAATAATTTTAATAATTTTTATATCATTCTGGTTAGATATGGATCAGAGGAGTTTAAGCTGTGCAAGTTTGGTTTCAGCCTGCTACAAGGTATTGGCAATAACCATGTTGAACGTATTGCAAAAACATTGTGCACCGGCATTACACCTCCTTCTGGTAAACGTGGAAAGCACAACACTCGCGCTAATGCTATTCCATATGATTTTGTTCAGAAAGTACGTGCTATACTTAGCTTTTCAAGACGCGCATCTCATTACGGTAGAAGAAATGTGCAAATTATTATCTATCTCCAGAATTGAATGTCAAGAAAATGTATAAGGTGTACTTAAAGAAACATTAACTGGAGCGATATGATATGTTAGAAACCGGAGAACAAGGGTACACCATAAAGTCAAAACCGTTGTCAGGACTTTATTTCGGGGGGGTGGGATTCAAAAAATTCTACAGCATGTATTGATACAAACATGCAAGACAGTAGACAGGTCTCATTAAAAATTTAGCTTCGGTGTGACTGGTCCCTAAGAAACATCCCCCGTGGATGCGAGCATGCATAAAGTACAAAATTATTAATTTACTAATTCTTTTTGACGACGTCAACTCATTTGTTCCGCAAGAACAAACACGTTTGCTCAAAAAATAACTGATTGTCTTATTCTTTGATGAGCCATGCAATCAACCTACATCTCTGATGTTTTGTTAGATATTGCACAACCGCAACTGTATGTCAATAAGCTGTTACCTACACTCATACACAGAAACATACATTTTAAAAATAAATAAGGAAAATAGTGCTAAATTGCGTTTAAAATAACATTTAATCGCGTTTCAGTTAGTTCATATCGCTCTGACAACGTTTAAATAGAAAGTTTTTCTTCTGCAAGGTATCCTCTATTCCCTTTGGCAAATTCTACTATCGCTTCATAATGCTTACCGATGGTAAACGGCCGTCGAAGCTTGCTTTTAATGTTTTTCAATTTTCGTTGGAACGTTTAATTTGAAGTTCATTCTTTTCAAGTAAAGATCGACAAAATACTCAACCTAAAATCCTACACAATGGCAAAAAACAGATCTTAGGATCGTTCAAGATCGACGAAAGAGCAGATCCTAGAATCCCGAAAGATCTCAAAAGATAGGTTCTAGGATTCTACAAAGTCGAGAAGCTGTACCGTAGGGGGAGGGTTAAGGCGGCTATCTACCTTGCACAAGATTGAGGTTTGAATTACACACCGATTCTGAAAGTTTTTGCTGCCGAACCGTATTTCGGGGGGTTTGATTCCCTCGGCGACAGAGGTTCGGATCCCCTTGAAAACTGTAAACCCCCGACCTGACATGACCTTATCTATCTTTTCGCTAGAAAACACGAACAGACGGGAAGAAAAGATGGTTTGATTTGCCAACTATCAAGACCGCAGCCAGGGTTGAATTTTGGGGGGAGGGGTCAAAATTTTTTACCGTATGTGTCGATACAATCATAGCATGCAAGGCCGTAGCCAAGTCCCATTAAAAATTTAGTTTCGGAGGGGGGGCATCGGTCCCTAAGATCCCCCTCTCCCTCTGGATACGGGTATGCCAACCCTACATACGCTGAAAACAGTAAACATCAGCGAACTATTTTCATTGCTGTTTTTCCAAAGCCTACCTTACGCATGAAATACTAATAGAGAGGTCACATATATTCTACGTCTTGTCGCATTCGTTGTAACACTATTTCTAAATTATGTAGGGGGAAAAATCCATTCTCTGAACGCGCTACCCAAAACTTACCAAGAGTGTTCG
>QLNU02014176.1:25996279-26014553 GCA_006491805.2 Dysdera silvatica | reverse complement strand
CCCCCTTAAAAAAAGACCCATCTCCCTTTGTTTATTAATGTCTTACAGTCAACTCATGAGAATTTTTCAAAGTGGTCTGCGGGTACAGTTGAGGTAGAAAAGTGGTCCGTGGGTACAATTGAAATAAAAAAGTGGTCCGCGACTTAAATTGAGTTGGGAACCACTGGTGTAAACGATGGGTCCACCTTCAGAACGAAAACGTTTGGTGTCTCGCAAATAGGGATGACGCCAACACTGAATGTCGTCGCGTTCTATCAACACAGACTTCCGTTTTCGTTTAGTAAAACTGAAACCCAAATCTATCAGTAGACGTCTTGCTGTACTAATATTGACGTTTGGCAAATGTCTTCATTAATGGCAGCCATAACTTTTAGGTTTGTAGGAATTTCGTTCCTGAAAAAGAAAGCGTGAACTTTTCTCCGTACTGCCGATAATATAAATTCATCGTAAATTTTTATCCTCGTACGCATGACTACTTTTAGTGGACGTTTTTTCCCCGGAGTTGAAAACTTCCCTTTATCTTTTAATTCAGCTTTCATTCTGTGTATGCTGGAAGGAGAAACCAGTTAAGCTGGAAACGATCGCTATGACATCATTGTCAGATTTTTTTGGGTAATATTGGTATATTTTGCAAAAAACATTCATAACAACCTTATCGGAACTTCCAAGTGGTTTTCCAGCCTTATGCGGTTAAATGTAAAAGAATCATTATTCGATACAGGAGCAGTATCCATTAGTACGAGTATACGAAAATGCGAAGTCCGAAAGAAAGAACAGAGAATGAATCGTCTTCCCGTTCTGGGGTGGAGGGAAAGGGTTGCTGCAATTTTCACTTTTTCCAAATTGTGCCAAAACATGCTTTGACCCTATTGGATATCAAAGCGATGATGTAATAAACACATCTTTCCCTAAATAAAGACGAAATGTAATATTACTGGGTACACATTATATATAAAATTCTAGATTAATTATATAGACATGTTGTTTGCATTTGACGATGAATTTAACACAAAAATGTAGTACTTAACTGACGAACTATTTTGTAAGGGCGGAAGGTTACAAGGCATAGCCTTTCCTCCACTGTCAGGTTAAGTTGAACAGGAGTATGGTAAAAGGGTGGGGGTAGCATTTTTCAGTTTTTGCCTAGGGCGGCAAAGCAACTGGAAACGGCTCTGCTTAAATTGCTATTCTTTATCACAGCTTGAACTTATGCTTAAAAATAAACCAGTATACAAAAGCTAGGCAATACCTTTCTACTATCGCGAGATATTGGTTATGGTTAGTTAACTATCCAAGAGATTGTTAAGTTGGGGGATTAAAGAAATTGCAGACTTTCCTTGAAGCTTGCGGAACCCTTGCAGCATCTTCTTCGAGAGAAATATTGTACGAGAGCAATGTTTCTCTCAAATTGGATCTATGGCGGCCCATGATGTACTCCACTGATAAGTCTCAAGAAATTCCAGAATTAAAAATAATGTATTTAATTCTTTGAAAAGGTGCTGGTCATTAATGAATAAAAATTAGATACTGACAGTAAAATTTCTGAAAGTGACATCTTGTCTCTGAGTACTTGTAATTCAAGAAATCTATATTGGGTGATAAAGCCCGATCCCAGCTGCTTTGTGTTTTGCTGTTTTATTAAAGATGCGCAGGACAAAATTATTTAGCTTTCGACTGAGATAGTGGTTAGTAGAGCTTGAAATTATTAACCATCGACTGAGAGTAACTGGTCGACTGGTCAGTAGGGCTTAAAATTATTAACCAGAGTTGATTTTAGTTTTGGATAATATATTTTTTCACTTTTCTCTCGGAAAGGGTTTCTTGACTTCTCCCCCACCCTGGTGAGCTCGTGGTAGGTGAAATAATACTGAAAATGGTTCGTGAGCTATCAAAGTTTGAGGTTCGTTGCATTAAAGTTTGTAGTTTCTTAACCCTTGTGATTGTTATTTGCAAGTTGTAGAGTTCCTGAAAATGATGACGCAGTGAATGGTTGCTTCGTTTTTGTGTGAAGTTAAAAGTTATTTGTTTGGTATGTGTTACCAGGAGCTGTGTAACATGTTTTTCTGAATGTTTCGTTAGTCAAATTTTTGTTCTGAGGTAAAGTATTAATTCATAAATTAATGTGGTCTTATTGCTTAATGTAATCATCTCAACAATTCCATAGGTGATTGGCTATGGCACGATGCAAAATTCAAAGAAACAATTAATCTGTTTAAAATGCATTGAACATTCAATCCAACCTTTCGTCAAATGAGTAGACTAATCCAGCATTAATGTAATTTCGTGCATGCGCCCACGTGTTTCTTTCTCGGTTGAGAGCCAAGAGAGCTCTTGTGGATCTTTTTTTTTTTTTTCTTCGATTCTTATATGTATTCAAAACACTATTGTACGCAAGCGGGAGGGGTTGACGGCATGGGCGCCCATATAGAGGGACAGGGAGGGGCTCGATCCACCCCTAGCCATTCAAAAATTTAATTTCCCCTATTCTGCTACATATTTATTTAAAAAAATTAGTCTCGTTTTAAAATACGTACTTTTTAGCTCATTACTAATTGTCAAGCAGTATCAATTATTTTTGTAGCATTTTGGTATCTTGTATATTCACTAAAATCCTCGACAGCTTTGAGAAGGAGGTAATAATTTTTCTCAGCCCCGCTAGAAATACTCTTAATGTTTCCCAACCCCCGCCTAAAAGTACTCATATGGGCGCCCATGTTTGATGGGGTTGTAACTCCCATTGCAATAAAGTTTTGTACATATCCATATGAATATCTAAAATTGTAGCTCCATAAAATCTCCAGTATCAGCCTGTTACCAACCGCTTATGAACTCCTTGCGTTCGCCTATGATTTAAGAACTCTCTTCTGAGCCGAGGAACATGTGGGTATATGACCGTAATTCTCTTAATTCCCACCGCAAACTCTCTTTTAATAACCGAGTTAATATTAGATGATAAATTGCTCTCAAAGAGTGATTTCTCGGTGCCTGGCGGGAACCGAACCCACGATCTGTTGGTATCCGGACAAGTGCTCTTCCAACTGAGCTACAGGCGACCGATCATCCTCCCCTCGCGAGCGTATACACATAGGTACCGGATACCAAGAGGTTTTGGGGGTCTGTTCCCACCAAGCACCGTGAAATCACTGCTTTCTTTACAAGCAATTTATCATCTGATATTACCACATCATCGGCAAGGATGAGAAAATTTTCCCTTTCTCTAACGAGGTCACTATCTATGTGAAGAGAATTCGTATTTTTTGAGAAGTAAATGTATCTGATGACTACAATGCGGCTGAATAGAGCTCTTGAAAGCAAGGGAAATTGGCTCTGAGTATTACAAAACGTAGATCTTTAGTTCCGTCACGCTCTTCGTCGATTGACATGGCTCGCTTCCCCCCAATAGTGGGAAAACGTGAAATTTTTTACAAATTCGAGGACCCTTTCATTAGCGACCAAATCATCAATGTGGAAGGAGTCTGAAATATTGAGTTTTTTTACCTGTATATGTGAAAACGAGTCGCTTTAACAAAGGTCTTTATTGTGTTCGCTGCCTCCGGGCCCTCTTAGTTAATCTCGACTCAGTAAGCTTGTCTGTGTTTAAGGGGACTTGGTGGTTTTAAATCTTCAAAGAAAAAAAAAGCAATTTTTTATTTAAAAGTATGGACATTTCTGAATATTTTAAAACCAACAGCTAGGTCCTAGCGCAATTAGAAGCCGAGGTACGGGCAAAACAACAAACGCTGTTTGAATAATTGTAGGATTTAAAGGGACCCGGTTGAGATATCTTGTGTTCAAAATCCAATGTGTATATATTTTTTTCAAATGTTGTGTAATAATGATTGATTTTTTGATATGATTAATTTTTTTGTGATAATTGAGTTTGTAGTAATGATTAGATAGGGATCAGGCATCAATACACACACACACACACACACACACACACAACAACAACAGAAGGGAAGTAGATAACTTTCATCTCCTATCGCTGTTACATTTGTTTATTCGTTAGTTTATTGTTTATTATAGTTGTGTCGTTCGTTCGTATAGTCACTGTGTACCAACAGGACTAAAATAATTATTATAATAATTAACTTGATAAAATTTTATCCATAAAACAGTTATAAAAAAAATGCGTTAATTCATGTTTTTTAAAAATTTCATAATTTAAAAATTCATATTTTGAAAATTTATTGAAATTTATATGATGCTAGTCGAATTTATAGATGCAACTATTATACTTCCTTTAAGCACAAAGATATACTGTATTGATTTAGTGAATTTTAAAGGTGTGGAACTAGTTGTTTTTTAAATTATCTATAAACTAAACTTTAAACACGAGTTTCTCAAAATGTAAAAATTACATCTCCCGCACGCAATATTTTATGAACTATTCTTAGTAACCTAATAAAAACTGCCAATTTCATTTGTATGGTCACTGTGTACAAAATAACCTAAAATAGTTGTTATAGTACTTAAATTGACGAAGTTGTACTCATAAAACAGTTGAAAAAGTCACGAACATTTGCATTTTTGCAAATTTCATAATTTAAAAATTCATATTTTCAAAATTGGTTGAAATTTTTATAAGATGCTAGTTCAATTTATAGATGCGACTATTGTACTCGCTTTAAAATAGTTTTTGCTATGCTGTGTATCTTTTAAATGAAAATAGCATGCGCAGTGGGAACTTCTAATATAATTTTTTAAAGGTGTCTGGTTTTTTGGACATTAAAAATTTATATCCCTAGCATATATTATATAAGCACTGTTATCAAGAAATTAAGTATTTATTATATATATGGTATTTATTTTGTATTTATTTGTATTTATATTGCATTTATTTTGTCTGGTGTCAAAATTTTGCGTGTATCATTTAAGTACTTTTTTATGTCCACTTTTAAAAAAGTGTGCATTTTGTCTCTATTTTCAGTGGTTTAAAACCACTGAGTCCCCTTAAATAGGTCGTGATTTATAGTACCCGTTGAGTCATCGATACCGTCCCAGATTTATAGTGAAGCCTTGGGACTTCAAATATGCAATTAAAAAGCAATGGGATCTATATTACCTCAATTGGATTGGCGTAAAATGACCTTTGCTGTCTTTACACCATGATATGCAATCTTCAATTGGGAATTCGTCAATCATGTGTAGTCGTTATACTGTTCGTTCACGAAAAGAAGTTCAATAGAACATTTAGAAATAACGGGAGGTGACATCACAAACGGGCAAGTTAATTACAGCAGAGGAGGACTACAATTTCAGAACTGGCTTTTGGTGAATGTTTGTCGGCGCCAAAATCAAGTTCTGAAATTGGAGTCCTCCTCCTCTGCTGTAATGGGATAGGCCGTTTGTAACGTCACCTCCCGTTATTTCTAACTATTCCATTGGACTTCTTTTCGTGAACGAACAGTAAGTATAAGCCAAGACATCTGAATAATTCAGACATACCAGCAGTGGAATAATGCATACAGCTGCTGTTTAGGTTTAGAAATATTTATTTTATATAAATCGAACACTACGCAGATTAAATCAAACAACAATGTCAATCAATCAACGTTTATTGGCGTAGTGATACCAACGCCGATGGTATGGCGTGATTAGATGGTGAAACGTTCGAAAGAAAATAAATATTTCTGCCTTCGGTGGGACCTGAACCCACGACCTTCCACTTGCCGGGCGGAGGCTCTACCCACTGAGCTACGAAGGACAATATATAATCTCTTTACGAACGTATATATATTGTTGCCAGTTATTTCGCAGAATGGTGTAGTACATAGACTACTATTTAAACCAAATTGCAAAGAGACTGGTATTAAATTGATCGAAATGCACGTTGCAGCATACAGGTATGTATTTATTTTATATAAATCGAACACTACGCAGATTAAATCAAACAACAATGTCAATCAATCAACGTTTATTGGCGTAGTGATACCAACGTCGTGTTGGCATATACCAACATAAATTAGTAGGTTTTTATTTCTTCCATATTCATCTTTTTCTCCCTCATAATTTGAATCTAAAATTTGACGCATTGGTGGGAATAGCTTTCTTAAGCCTAGAGCAATAAATGACAACTCATCGACTGCGATTGGCAGTAACCATGCCACGTGTTGTTAAACATGGAAATATTATTGAATGATCAGGAATTTTCAGTCATTGAAATCTTTCCCATTGTCAGTGAGAATCGGTACAAAATAATTTAATGCTGTTTGTCTTCGGAAATTACAATATGCTGCAAGGTTTCGTTAGTCCAGTGATCAATAACTAATTTAAATTTAATTATATATCTGTCACAATGTACCACACATTATACATAAGTGCACTAATACTCTTTATATAAATAATCTTTATATTATGTTTATACCATAGTTAATAATTAATGGTTATGTTAGTTTAATATATGAACTTTAAAAATGTTTGGAGAGATATTTACGAGCAAATGTTTTGTGACCGCTCTTTCTGTTTTTTAAAAATAAAAATTTACCAGAATGAGGTCTCACAAACGTCACCAATTACTGATCTAAATAAAGTAACTGAGATTTTTTTTTTAAAATGTTTGTAATGGTGAGGATAAAGAAGTAAAATATGAACTGTTCGATAATTTCGCTGATGCTATTCATTAATATACTTAAAAAAAAAAAAAAATGTAGTTCGTGGAAGTTCGATTGTCGTTTAAATGTAGTGCCAGTGTTTTCATCGATTAGTGACAAGCACGATTTGTGGAAAGCCCCGGCGCTGTAAGTGAAACTTCCTAACCCTTTCGGCTGAAAATCCGGAATTCTCTTTGACGGAATCCAGAAGACTACGTTGTAAGAGTGACGATTCCTGTCTCTTTCGCACTAGGGGGCCCATCCTCGTGTGACGGAAACATTATTTTACGATACGAAATGCAACTTCTTCTTCTTATTTTTTTTTAACCATTGTTTTTATCGAGTGTTAGTATTTATCTGGACTCGTTTCATAAGTGGCTAAGCTATAGGTAGCCATTTTGAAATCGCATAGTTTTTCTATGTATAATGCTTGAACCGGAACGCTTTAATTTTATCCGGTTCGTCCAGGATGGCTTTCCGGTTCAATTCGAGAATTACTCATTATTATCTTATTATTTCTAATCGTATAAGCGTGAATTAATAAAATTAATTACAAGCTAATCATCATTATAGCAATTCAAAAATTACGGGATGGGCTCAAGTGGTTTTAAAGACGATCGTGATAAAATGTTTAGAAACAATATGTTTTGAAATTCAATTGGGGCTTGACCCCTTTTCCTAGACCACTGGAAGTCACCCGTGTACTGAATTGTTAATTACTATGAAGTAAATTATCAAGAGTCCATCTGGGTGACATATTTAGTAAAAGAACAAACCTAAATAATAGTAATAATTTAACCAAGGTGTAAGCGCATCTGGAAAAGTCGGGGAAATTTGAAATTCATTGTTATAATAAATAGCTTATTAAAATAATTTTTTTGAACTGTGCTTTTTGTACCACATAGCATGCTATAAATTTTGAAAATTTTATGTTTTTAATTAAACTTCTAAAAATTACTTTTCACAATAAAACTAATATAATTTATAGAAAATTAAGCCCATATATTTCTCAGGAGAAAATGTTTGCCAAATATGTAACTAAAACTTGGAAAAAAAAAGTTTTTAGCTAAATTATCCAATCTGTAAGGAATTTTCCATTATACCACTCCCCTTTCCCCTATACGTAGCCAGCACACTTTAAATGGAATGGAAGATGAAGCATCAGCTTTGCAATTATATAGTTAAATGCTTTTATAATAAATACAAAAAGGGCTGGATGAAAGTGTTATAAATATTTAATTAATGCAAGTTTTTAGTGTAAAGAAATACATTTTTTAATACAGTTTTTATATTTGTAAATTTGATGTAATTGGGTTATTTGGGGGCTTTATGTTAGTGGATTTTATGGTCTTGAAACTTGCTTTTATTGCACAAATTTTAATACCTTAGGTGTTGTTTACTGTAATTAGCGATTGGAAATCGATTAAGCTTTGATCTGGAAAACCTTGAAAAGTCGGGAAGTTTGAAATAGAATTTGGGTAGACACCCTGTTTGACGTGAAATTTTTATCCATATATCTTGCTATAACAAACATGATGTACTCATTACGTTATAATTATTATTATTAATTTAAGAGTGAAAACCCTGGGCTCTTTGGACTTGGTAGATGATGCATTTATATCGTCTTTTTCCAAAGGGCCCCGGACCATGGCAATATTATTGTATGGTTTCACATGTAATTTATGTGCAAGATATGCATCCACTGATGGCCTGGAAAGAAATAAATGAAATAATTTAATATGTTAAGGTTATGCATGGTAAGCGTTATAAGAATGTAATTATAAAATTAAAGTAAGCACATTGAATTCTGAATTTTATTTCAGAAAATATAGTTTCAGAATCTGTTGCATAATTTCGTTTCTCAATCATGTTTAGGTTCGGCTGGACAATATTTCTTTTTTTAAATGTGATTTATTTATAATGAAAGAAAGCTAGGTGGAGCTGGGGTCACGCATTCATCTATTAGGCCATGGACTGGGAGTTCGATTCCAGTAGTGCCGTAAACCACTTGCCCCTTTATTTTTTCCGCCGTAGACCGGAGTTTTGCACCCAAGGCAATAAAGGTTCGGATTCCATAGACAACAGTAGATCCCGGCAGTGGCGTACTGATAACCCCTGCAAGGCGGGAGGGTCCCCAGGAAAAAGGGGGCCCCCCTTTTGTCTTCGTTTATTTCCCATAAAATTTATAAATAAAAAATATTACATTTTTTAGTTGATAAGAATATATTTTTTTTAATCTTTAGGTAAAAAATAAAATAAAATGAACGGTTTCCAACTGTGGCAAACTCATTACGCGTATTTACTTTAGCTGTTTTCATTGCCTTTAAAATTGAACTCAACATCCGAAAATTATAAAATCTGGACGAGTTTTGAAGCTATAGTATACGCTTTGCATCAGAACCTTACTTCGTGAAACGGTGACTAATCGATATGTGTTCTGTTTAAAATATTGGAATGCATTACCCGTTAATTTCTTCTAGAAGACATAGCACTGTTATGTATATTTATATGTAGATTAATTTTCATTAAACGGAGACCCCAAATAAATTAGTAAAAGGTTCATTTAACAACGTTTTTTAGCACAATATAAACAATTATAAAATCGACGATAGTTTCGGACGATTAATGGTCGTCCTTCTTCTAGGATAGTAAAATGTCGAATAACAACAAGTGCGTGTTGCCGATTTCAGGCTGGTTAAGTTGCCACAAAAATTAACAAATATAGAAACGATTAATTTTTGTGGCAATTCAACCAGCCTGAAATCGGTTTAACCTGGTGTTATTCGATATTTTACTATCCTGGAAGAAGGACGACCATTGATCGTCCGAAATGATCGTCGATTTTATAATTTTTTAGTTATATTGTGCTAAAAAACATTGTTAAATAAACCTTTTACTATCTGTGCACAATGATTATCATTTCTTCGTCCCAAAAAAAGTTATTGCTGGGGGCGGGGGAGGTCCGAGATTTTCCGTTACGCCACTGGATCCCGGCGTTAACACAACCGTGCACCGTAAAATGTGCGTTGTTTCATTGTTAAAGACCTAATTTGCTTCTGACTATCCTTGCGCCATAAAAGTACAAGCAACCAACTTACGATGAAGAAATTAGCTTAATAGCATAATTTTGTCAATGAATAGCCACGTGCACATTTCCTTGATTAGTGATTTTAAGTGATAGAAAATAATTATCAAATGCATGTTGATAATCATAAATTATCGTGGATTATCATGTAAAATATACTAACCTTCATAACCCAACATGTGTGATAAAGTATAGTTCGTTCACGAAAAGTAGTCCGATGGTACCGTTAGAAATAACGGGAGTTGACATCACAAACGGCCTAGCCGATTACAGCAGGGGTGGGGGACGTCGTATCAGAACTGGTTTTTGGCGCAGACAAACGTTCGCTAAAAACCAGTTCTGAAATGACGCCCTTCCCTCTGCTGTAATCGGCTATGCCCTTTGTGACGTCAGCTCCCGTTATTTTCTAACGGCACCATCGGACAACTTTTCGTGAACGAACTATGTATTAATGTTCTTTGAAAATGTTCTTGCGAACTTTCTTTATCTTTCTCTTGCTTTTGCGTTTATTGATGCTTTTTTTTATATATTTTACGGTGCAAGGATGGAAAAAATCATACTGCGCCGTGACCTGTAGTTTTTCGAACCTCTACTAACAAGAGAACCAAACTCTGGACTACAGTGGGCCGAAAAGCGGCACCACTGGAAGTCGAACCGGGGTTTAATGGAACGATAGACAAATACATTACCGCGGGCGCTGTAAGATAGTGGATCTACATTTTCCAGAGGACTCCGACCATCTTAAGACCTAGAGAATCAACCCCCTGACTACGGTGAGCAGTACTTTTTTTAAAGCACCGTTGGGGTCCAACCCGGGTCAACGGTTCGCTATCTGAGCACGCTACCATTGTGTCAACGCAAAGCCGTGTTAATTGATATACCTTCTCTTTTATTAAAACAGTTCAATGGAAATGAAATTAAACAGATTTTCTTATACATCGTTGAGATGCTATTAATGTTAGAGAGCTTACAGCAAGCATGTCAAACTCGCGGGCCGCCCGGAACAGATATTTTTATGCGGTCCAGCTAACGTAATATATCAAAAATACGCGGTAAAAATTTAAGACTTGCAGCTTAATTTGAAACAAGGTTTGCAAATTTTAAATGTTTGGGAGGCTTGTTTTCTTTTCTTCCTTTGATTTTTTTTTTTTTTTTTTTCCTCAATAAGTGTAGAATCGCTTCCTAAACAAATGCAAATGGAGGTAATTGATGTCTAGTGCAATTTAGATTTGAAAACAAAATTCGGCGAAGTTGGCGTACCGAGATTTTACGATTATTTACCTTCCAAGTTTGAAAATACTGGAAAATTCGCGTACAAAATTATTTCCATGACTGGAAGTACTTAACGATGTGAGCTGTTATTTGCAATTATGAAAGTAAATAACTCTCCTGCCAGATCCAGAACTGCTGTCGTTCATCATAGGTCACTTTTCAAAGTGATCACTGCAAACAAAATTTTCCTCGAAACAGGAAAACTAATAATAGAAAAGACATGTCGTATCAGCAGAAAAAATCGTTAATTTTATCGTTGTTCGTATTGTTTTTATATTATACTTTTCGAAATAAATCTACTTTTGTATGAAAATTAAAGAGTATTTTTTCCCCTGCACGCATAAACTTAAACCTTGTCCATTTGGCTCATGTTATACTTTGAGTGTGACAAGCTTAGCTTACACTATAAAATGCTAATTTACATATATAATGCACATTTGATCAATTCAAGTCAGTTTTTTCTTGGACATCATTCAAGCGAAAAAGAGAGTCCATTACAAATAATGACGCAGTGAAGACAAGGTGGTGATGAGAATAAAGGCACACATGTGCCTGATGAAGTTCTCTTTGCCAAGGACGACAAAACGGTACATACAGGCAGACACATGATACAATACACTGATGACATAGCAATAACAAACAGATACATAGACATATGAATGTCATAATACATCGTTGACACAATAATGAGAAAGAGAATACATATAGATGGACGTAAAGTCAATAGAACATTGCAAAATTTTGAAGTAAGAAAAACGTCGTAAGCACTGGAGCACAATCAACTAGCCAAAGGGCGTTTTTTAGTTTTGACCTAAACGGAGTTAAACTATTGATCGATTTCAAATCAGTTGGAAAAGAATTCCAAAACTTGGGACCCGGAACTGTAATGTCATGGTACAAGAAATTAGTATGAGCAAAAGGTATGTCTTAAGTTGCTTAAGTTATGGATATTGTAGGTGGAGCGGCATTGCAAACGCTGATAAATTTCTCTATTCAGGCCAAGTTTAATGCAGTTGAACATAAATATGCCAACTTTAAGTTCCAACAACTTATTTATAGGAGGAATATTTAATTGGGCTAATGAAGTAGAATTTACATTAGATCTTCTCAATCTCGGTTGTTCAGTAAATTCTCCCAATAAAATCGTTTTAATCAAGAACTATTTCTGTTCAACAACGGTATCTTGTGGCCTGGAAAATGCTTTGTAGAATTTCACTAATTCCGAATAACGTCTTTCCTGTTTAACGACGTTTTTTCTCTTTTCCCCTTGAAGACCGTTAATGGAAGATAATACTGTATTATGTAATTAGGAATAAAAGAAAAGAAAATGATAGCATAAAGTCAGCGCTTCTTTATACGTGTCAAACATGGAAAGTTACCAGAAAGATAAAACTCAATCCAAATGTTAGTTCATAATATTACTTGCGTATAAATATTGAACATACATTGACTAAAAAAAAACAAACTTAACTACAATAAACTCTTCTTTTAACAGCTGTCAAAAAAAAAATAATAATAGTCGGAATATGTGTAATACTCTAAAGCAGCAGTTATTTAACTTTCTTAAACGTCTTTCTTAAACGACTACGTTTAGAAATCACTAGCCCTCGTGGATCCCAAGAATTAACTCAAAGTTTAAAGCCCGGAATTTGCATCATACATATTTATTTCTAGTGTTTTATCACTAATTTTCACCATTTAAGGAAGGAATTTTTCGTTCCCTCATAATTTATTCTTAGCATTAAAGAGTAAATGCTTTTGTCTTACAACGGGAACCCATCGTAAATGCGTCGCCGATTTTGATGAAAGTGCAGCCGAAATCAGGAAATACGTGTCTCGGCATTCTGCATGCCTATTTTCGCGGCTTATTTTCGGAGATACGGATTTTTAAAGAATTTAAAGATTTTGATTCTTATATATGAGCTTAAAATACATCTTCTGCAAGCCAGTCGGTAGCTTAGTTGGTTAAGTTAGCGGCTCTGCGCTTCGTGTTTTTGCGTTCGATGCCCGCGAAAATCGGTCTTTTTTTATCTTTTTTATATATTTACGCATTTTTATTAGTAAAAATACTTTTCTTGCAATGGGATTTTGTTCGGGAACTTATTTTAATAAAATTCGTATTTATGTAGTTATCAAACAACAATGTCAATCAATCAACGTTTATTGGCGTAGTGATACCAACGCCGATGGTATGGCGTGATTAGATGGTGAAACGTTCGAAAGAAAATAAATATTTCTGCCTTCGGTGGGACCTGAACCCACGACCTTCCACTTGCCGGGCGGAGGCTCTACCCACTGAGCTACGAAGGACAATATATAATCTCTTTACGAACGTATATAAAGACTATTTACTAAAGCCGTGGGTTCGGGTCCCACCGAACATAGAAACATTTTTCTTTCGAACGTTTCACCATCTAATCACGCCATACCATCGGTGTTGGTATCACTACGCCAATAAACGTTGATGGATTGACATTGTTGTTTGATTTAATCTGCGTAGTGTTCGATTTATATAAAATAAATACATACCTGTATGCTGCAACGGGCATTTCGATCAATTTAATACCAGTCTCTTTGCAATTTGGTTTAAATAGTAGTCTATGTACTACACCATTCTGCGAAATAACTGGCAACAATATATATACGTTCGTAAAGAGATTATATATTGTCCTTCGTAGCTCAGTAGGCAGGTCCCACCGAACGCAGAAATATTTATTTTCTTTCGAACGTTTCACCATCTAATCACGCCATAACATCGGCGCTGGTATCACTACGCCAATAAACGTTGATTTATATTATTGTTTAATTTAATCTGCGTAGTGTTCGATTTATATACTTATGTAGTTATGTTAATTGTATGCTTATTGGCAGTGATAATTTCTACTCGAATTTTAATTGTTGATTATTAAAAAGTTGAAAAGTAGAAAAAGTTTTGGTGTAGCCATCCAGCCTGTTATGTAGTTAAGTAGATCCAGCACACTTTAATAATGTTTTTACAAATGACGACGGCACCTCTTCTTCTACTGTTGAAGTAATTCCACCTCATTGTACCCCATACTGTCAACCTCGTGATGTGTACTTCTTCCGTCAAGTAAAAAATTTCATTAAAAGGTTACAAAATTGTGTTGAAAGCTTACAAAAAAATAGTCATTTAAACACGCGAGCAGATAGATGCTTTGAAGATCCATTCACTTATTCACAATCAACTTTCGGCGCCGAATTTCAAGAATACATTACAGTACTCTTGGTTTGTTGCAAAGTTAACAAACGAAAGAAGAGTCTTTGAAAATGTAGATGGTATTTGTTTTCCAGATGATATTAGACAAAGAAAATCAGTTGTTCGAATAATTCATTTATAAAATGCTCACGTTGTAGAATTTTTTTATGTTTTTATGATAATTATCATCCAAAACTGTGTACCAGTATACAATTCCGACATCTCCGACAGTGATACACAAAAAATATGTTCACATCAGTCAGTTTTAAAATAAAATTGATTGCATTTTATAAAATAATGTTTTATAAAAAACATTTTATAAAAGTTATATTCACATAAAAACTTACAGCTAACTCCTAAACTTTTTGTACCTTTACAACTCTTCAATAAAATATTAAAATTCGTGTAAAAATTATAACTGCGAAAAATAGTATCACAGAATTAAATATGTAAATATGAATTTTATTAAAGTAAGTTTATGAGCAAAATCCGATTGTAAGCAAAGTATTTTTACTAATAAAAATATATAAATACCTTAAGGTATATAAAAACGATACATAAAAAAATGATCGATTTGCGCTGGAATCGAACGCAAAAACACGAAGCGCTAGCCCGGTAACTTACCAACTAAGCTACCTATTCGCTTTCAGAAATTGTCGTATTTTAAGCTCATATACAAAAATAAAAATCTTTAAAAATTCGTATCGCCGAAAATAAGCTGCATTGGCATGAATGCCGAGACACGTATTTCCTTATTTTGTCTCTACTTTCATTAAAAAATTTCATCAAAATCGACGGCCCACTCACCGGTTCTCCTTGTTAGTAGTTTCCCGAACCTATGTGGAGGGTCTCGCCGACCTCTAGGGGGCCGCAGTTAAAGAACCGCTGCTCTAAAGTATTTTCCGGATTACAAAATATAGTTGTTAGTTATAAAGATGTTAATGAGATAGTTTGCTGTAATGTAAAACTATGGAATATTTGTAGCCAAAACATTTGTGTTAGAAATAATTATGCAAAGGAAATATAAAAGGTTAAACACTCGAGCTTTCGGACGCGTCAGTAATTGCGCGTCGTTAGAAGGGCATTTTTATTTTTATCCCAAAGAAAATACAGTTGACTACACCAGGAAAGAAATCGAATGCCATGCCGCCAGCTATGTCTCAATGGTTCAGTTGATAGAACGCTTGAGTTCCAACCGAGAGATAGCAGGACCGAACTCAGCTTGAGGTCAACCTCTCCGCTTCTTCTTTCCAATCCTTGCGATAAAAATTACACGTTAAGGCTCCATATCTTCAGCTTTTCGTGGTAATCTTGCTGACCTCGGGAAGGACAATGATGTCCTATTTTGTAATATGTAGTTCAATGAACTCTACATCAGGAAACACGTGGGTGCTGAACTTTAATTTCATTGATTATGATTCAGGGATCACTCCAAACTATCGATCCCATCTCAAACGATTCTACAACTCCTTCTAAGTCCTCAAACTCCAAATTATCGGCCAATCATATTCCTGTTGATGGAAAAATTAGTATATTAATTTTCATTGGAGTCACGGATGACCCACCTTCGGAATTTCTCGATGCTTCAATCGAAAAATTTAAAAATTTCTTGTGCTACGTTCGCATGAATAATAATTTTTTCCCTTGATTTTTGTTGCAGGTGAATCTATAATTGCGGACAAAATTGCCAAAAAAGTGCAGGTCCTTTGTTGGATAATGACTGGTCCTTCCAATCATCGGACGAAGGCCCAGCATGTGAAAGCTACGTGGGGTCGTCGCTGTAACATCCTGCTATTTATGAGCTCGTCCGCCGACCCCGATCTTCCTACGATTGCCCTGGACGTTACAGAGGGTCGCGACTTCCTCTGGGCCAAGACGAAGCTCGCATTCGCCCACATCTACAAGCACTACCTTGACAAGGCTGACTGGTTCATGAAAGCGGACGACGACACTTACGTGATTGTCGAAAACTTGAGGTAGTGTTATTTTCTTAGCAATGATTATACAAATGATGACACAAAGCACACGTGGATTCTTCTTCGCAAAAAAAAAAAAAGCATTGAATGAAACTTCTTTTGGAAAATAACTTCACGTAAAATTTAGCTAATTGGAATAGAGGTTGGGAAGATTTTCCTGGACTTCCCAGATTTGATCAAAAAGTCTCATTTCCCATGACCTTTAGTGACAATTTCAAATCCTTTCACCACACTGGCGTACACAGCGGAGTGGGGGGGGAGGTAGTAACCACCATTACAATGCAATTTTGTATATATGCCCAAGAATATATGGCGTTGTATCTTTGTACTTTCCCCTTGTTAACGTTCTGCATACGCCTATACTCTGACAATTCTATGTTCGTGGGAATCCTGTTATGTGATACAAAATGGGGGCTTGTAATCCATGTCTTAACTTCTCCGATCTCCCTTCATATATCATACTTAGAAACAGCTTTTCTAGAAGAATTAACCGGCGTTATATACCGTAACCCTTGCGAAGTCTGCGATTAAGAACAGACACACACACACAAAAAAAATAAATAAAAGGAACTAGGAGAAAAGAAGATAAACAAGCAAAAAAGAATATCTATTCATGTTTGGTAGAATATGCACTACGAATCAACATGAACTCAACCGAAACTTAACAGAAATACTACAACTCATCACGTGTAAAAATGGTTGACTATTTCTAGAATCCTGGAGAACTTGTAAGTTACATGAAAAAGCCATCAACACATATCATTAACTATCTTATTTTCCTTTCCTCCTTCCATGTATGAACATACATTAAAAATCGAAATTAGCCTTCACTAAAAAAGATTGTTTTGTTGGATAATTAAAGGATATAACATTTAAAGAATAGAACGTTTACTCTTTCTGAATTCTGGGAGAGATTTTACAGTCGACGTCGTTAAGGCGAACGTTGACGTCAACAAGGAATTTGTTTTTGTTAAAAACGTACGAATTAAACGAACATTTACTAAAAAAAATCGTAATAATAAAAGTAGATGCAGCAGAAAGGGAGCGTTACAGTTAAGCGAAGTTCTCATAATCGAGGTTCTCTTGTATACTAGGTTTTTGTATATACATATATGTATACATATATTGTGTAGCTCTTTATCCCCCCCCCCTCCCCCAACTTATAAACTTTCTGCATACACCAGTGGTTGGAATATGCTTGTGTGTCGCCGTGAAACGTATTTTACAATATGAAAATTTTCCCCCACATTTCCTTTGCCCAGCTGTGGATGCTGACAGCACTTGTAAGAACAAAAGAAAAACCTTTTAACAATATTAGTTTATTACTGCCACAATTGTATGCAGCAGGCACCTTCATTAACCATTTTCCGATTTTTTTCTTGTTTCCTGTAATGAACGGTTGTGTAATGGCAGCACGCTTGCCTTCTTGTTTAAAACAAACGGTTTGAATCCATATGTGGACAGAACACTTATTATTTTTCTACTCATCTGTGTGTGTATGTAAGCAAGATGGCGTTAGATTCCGCAAATGAGAGGGTATAGTTTGAATTCTTCGAAAACATGCAAATCTTGGCATAACATGGCCTTAGTTGAGCTTAAGCCTTAAAAAAACATAAGCCTTTTTTTGTATTTAATTAATATTCAACAACCTTTTAGTTGTTGGGATTTTTCGTTCATGAATTATTCATATTAATGAAAAATAACTCGAAACATGGTCTCCAATACATTAGAATTTTGAATTAGAATTTTAGCTATTAAAAAGTACAGGGTGTTTCAGAATAACGTTTGGAAAATTTCAGGGTTGGAAAAGACGTTAAATAAACAGTATTGGTGGAACTCACACGGTTCGCAAAGAAACCAGCTTGTCTGTATAGAGAATTTATGTTTTACGTACGTCTTTGTTGCTGCGTACGCAATTATATGAATTGAATGCAATTTTTGACATAGCTTTGAAGTTATTAGCCTAATAATACAGCAGAGACAAAAAGAAAAATGAGAAATTTCATTTCCTGACCGTGATCTGTATTGCCCCGTAATGAGATAAAGCATGAAAATTGCTTTTTTTTTTTTTTATCATACTGTACACAGTTGGAAATTCGTAAGCATGTGCAATCATAATAATGCATTAATG
>QLNU02014176.1:25971388-25996179 GCA_006491805.2 Dysdera silvatica | reverse complement strand
TCTATGTGGTAGTCTAGTTTAAAGGAAACAACTATAAATGATGATTTTGTAACTTTTGTTCACTCAGTGATAATATTGCCTGCAGTATTGGTGGGCTTGGAAAAATACTTCTTATGCTTTTCGTCTATTCATAACAGTTTGCCTTAGGAAATCGCACCAAAACTGATATTTTATTATAGACTGCTATGAAAAATTATAGAATAAATATATAGAATTTGCTTTGATGTAACCTTCGAATAAATACTATACACATTGTAACTAAACTTATTTTACTTTAAATAAAATTCATTCCCTTTTGCAAGTTGGGGTATTCTGATAAGTTTTTAACGCATGAAATAACTATTTTCTGGGTCCCTGCCGGTTATTGCCACTTTTGTGGCAGAAACTAATTTCCACCATGCTAGTTTTAACCGGTTATAACCAGCGGTTTTAACCGCTTTGGCAGAAACTTGCCAACCCTGTTTCTAACCCTTAAAACATGGATTGAAAACCTGTGATTTTCTAAACGATAAAAACACTGTAAAGTTACGATTAAGTACAAGCCATTGGTTTTCAGTAGAAAAAAAAACCCTGGAAGTGGTGCCCTGCTAACAGAAAAGTACCCAGAATTTTAACCTTTATATTTGTGTTATGGTGCAAGGTCATGTTGTGCCAGAATTTAATTTTTTGAGGAGTCTGAACCTATGTTGTATAGAAAACTAAACCTTGGCCTTGCTTGCTTATGGTGGGCAGAAAAACAGAACCAGTTTTACAATACTAGGGGAAATTGAATCGGGATTAATGGTCTGATCAAAAAACGTATTCCTTCTATGATGTCATAGAGCTTATTTTAATATTTCAAATCAAATAATCTGGATAGAATATATTCCTTTCCAGGCATCTAACATACATTGACAAAATGCAAATAAGAACCAAAAAAAAAAAAATATATATATATAAGAGTGTCAATGGATGGGCAATTATTCAAGCTTAAACATAAAATTGTCATTTTTAAAATTCGGTGCCGTATGCTGTCCACCTCAGAATATTTTTTCTACAAGTTACAAGAAAATTTTAATGATTTTCTTTTTTGCCATGATTATTAATAGCCAGTTGCCAATAAAGAAAGAATAAATAATACATTAATGCATAAAAAATATATTTTTTAAAGGAATTAGTTCAGGGGGAAACCTAAAAACCACTGTCCAAATCAGAGAACAAAAAATCTTTTGTCGATTTACTTTCTTAAAACCGCAATTTCTTCTCAAACATAGTTCATAATTGTGCTATGTACTCTAAATTACATACTAAAAAGGCTCTAATAACCAGGTAAAAAGAATGAAAATTTTGTACTAATTAAATACCCTTGTCCCGAAATTGGTGTAATGTCTGTTACCATACATTATTTGAAATTTTTCGGATTACAAAATTAAACTTTTTGAATGCCAACACTTCTTTTCCATTGAAGCAAGCTTTGAGAAAGAAATAGAAACAGCCACTTGGAATTTTCTGTTGTTGAATGAAAGACAAAAAAACATTTTGTGGTAAGTATTTTTATTGTATGTCATGCCTGTTACCCTAATTACTTACATACATAATATATATATTTATTATAATTCAATTGGCTAATTTAGTTCATAAGGCGTTTAGTCTGGATCAAAATTATTATTCCTGTTTTGGTTGAATTTATTTAGCCTCATGAATTTTTCTTCCTTGAAATGTCACGTCTGTTACTATATTTAGTAACAGACAAGACAAAATTGGTCAATCCACTTCTTTAAAAAAATTCTTTTTCATTCAATAATGTCCTCTAATTTATTCTTTCTTTATTGGCAACTGTCTGTTAACGATCATGATAAAAAAGAAAATCTTTAAAATTTTCTTATAACTTCTAGAAAAAAACAATTTCAGCATATGGCATATTATTATTCAGCATATGGCAATGAATTTTGAAAATGATCCAAATACCAATTCAATACAAAACACATTGGATTGATATCGTAAGTTTTCAGATTAAAAAGTGTAAAATTTTTAGTTTACGGTAAAAGCAAAAAACTGGGAGGGGGAGAGAGAGAGAGGATGGATTAAAAAAACATGTTAATCATGGAAAATATGAAATATAAAAATTACAGATTTTTTAAAATAATGTAGCATACGTTACACATTGTTTTTATAAATGGGTTATATTAATTATTTAAAAAAATGCATAAATAAATTGTACAGAAGAACGATGTCAGATGAGTGCATATTAATGATTATTATTACCCTCCATGCATTCATTGACAGACTCATAGTCGCAATAGGATCTCGTTTCTGGTTTTCCCGTCTGGACGAATAATATGGTGTGCGACTGAAAAAGAATTAAGAAAATTATACAGCATAGCTTACAGCTTTGAAGTAAGTAAAAAACAAAATGATAATACGGCAATTCGGATCAATTCCAACAAAGAATAAACAAGGGATATCTGTGTTTTACGGTGTCAGGACCTACAATTTTCTGAAGAATACGAATCTCTTGTCTATGGGACTAAACCTCTAGCTATTAGGAGCAGAAAAAACTGCACTGTTCTATAGTACCACTAAAATCAAATATTGGTTAATGGCATGATGGAATCAAACATTGGTTAATGGCACAATGGAATCGAACCTTGGTAAATGGCACGATGGAATTGAACCTTTGTTAACGGTACGATGGACAAATGTGTTACCTCTATGCAACTGTAGGGCTTCTTAATTTTAAGCTACAGTCACATTAAAGGTTAAAATTCACGAATTGTCACCGGCAGCAGGGTGATTAAATACCAAAAAATGGTGATTAATAATATGTTTTCGGTCACCATCACACTTGCTGCTTTATTATTCCCCAATGCAATTCTGCAGAATATGGACTAGTAGTGAAACATGCAAAAGTTTCAATTGAACACTTTGATTCCATACTTGCAATTAATTTGTAGTGACAATTAATTTATACACATAGGAAGTGTAAAACTTTTTATAAAAGGAATGGGGATGGTAAACACTTAGAGATGGCTCACTTTTGAAGTCATATTACGTCACTGCTTGAAACCGAGCACTATTTGGCAACTTTTTTTTAAACTTCCCATCATGGCAGATCCCAATGAGTATCATGGGTATGCCATGTTCGAATGTCACTTGACTGAGGATTTGAATGTTTTTTAAAGTTCTTGAAATTGGTTGTTAGTTCAAAAAACGTTGTCTCCCCCACCTTTCACGATTTCCGGCTAATACTGCATATACAGGCTACATCGACAAAATTTTCACCAACCACCAAACAACTCTTGCCAAAAAAGTAATAATCATAAATAGCATCACTTTCGGAAGGTGGATGCCATTTTGTTTTTTCTGCAGCAAATACTAAATTATCCATTTCTAATGTAGAATTTGCAGAATTTTTCAAGAAAAAAATAGTATTCATACTTTTAACAGTGATCACTGCCATTTCACAACAGCTTTTTCTTGCAAAGGAAACAAAAACCCAAGTTTAACAAGTTTAATAAATGCTGGAGAGGCTACATAAGACCACGCCATCGAACAACACAGGAAAATCGCAGAGAAATCATATTTGCATCAAATGGCCATTAATGTAAAAACAAAACTCCAGCTATGAAAAATTCAAAATTCCTTTAATGATAGAGTTTTCTCAAAGTCCCAGAAGGTTCAAGAATGTTTTCGAACACTTTGAATTGCCATTTTTGAGCTATTTCAGGAAAAAAAAAAAAAAAAGATTCAAACAATACTTATTCATGAGGTTGAGCTTGCTTACTTTCAATGCCAGCATCCAGAAGTGTGTGTGGGGGGGGGGATGAAGTCCCCCTCTACTAGGCACCTGCTGATGCAAGAAAAGCGATCTCAAAAATATTATAAATAGTTTCAAGAAAGCCTAAAGAATATGGCAATACTGTTGGGGAATTTGGCAACAGGAAAAAGGCTTAGGAAACTGTAATGGCATAAACATCTACAACTTCGCGAAAATTTTAGCAATGTGGCCTGTATATGCAATATTTACCGATTTTTCAAAATGACTGAGGAGATACAACATTTATGAGTGTCCACCATGTTGGAAGACACCAAGGTTACTGTGTTTCATAATAACACTAAATCGTTAAGAAGAGTTTATTATTATTTCTGCTACTTTCAGCCGTAGCTAAGCATTTTAACTGAAGTGCACTATCGCCTCTTCAGCATTACGTTATTTAATTTCTTTGGAGTAGTATTTCCAACTTGGTCGTCAGTGCATATTACTTCATTGTCTCTGTCGCCATTCTGGGCCATTCTACGGAAAACAGGACATCTTAAAGGGAAAAAAAAAAATTGGAGGGGAGATCTAAGCTGCTTAGTTCATTTTTAAAAGTTTAATATATATCTAAGAATACTTTCCATTACTTTGCTTTTTTCAAATGGCAACACTGATTCCAAGATGGCCACCATCAGCTGAATCCCATGTAGTTAAAACAGTGCTGACTTCATGAGCTCCCACTTTATTTTGTGTTATACTAAAGAAACCTTTACTGCTTCAGTATAATATGCAAGTGTATTCTCTATTAAATGCATTGTTTCAAAAGGTTTACTTCAATTTACACTATGCATATTTAAAAATTTAAGTTAATGCAAATATATGTCCCACACGTAACAGAAATTACAGTATTTTTTGCAATTAGCATTGAATCAAGTAGTTTAGCTTGTTGCTATGCAAGTTCAGTGGTGGATTAAGCGGCTGGCAGCCGTCAGGGGCCCCCGAGCTCAAGAGATTCCCAGTTAAAAATTATAACACAAAAAGAGAAAGATACAATACATAATATTATTCTCACATTTTAAATAAATATAAGTACCAAACGTTCTTTTTTTAAATTAAAAATCACGTTAGTTCAAATATGCATTGGCGCACCTACATAATGAGACCACAACCCCTTGGGTTAACAAAATGAAAAATTATTACGCCAACAAAAATTCAGTTTTTGAAAGTAGTAAAATTGAAAGTAATGACGATCCCAGCAACATTTCCCTGAACTCTGTGACATTGATGAGACTGCTTTGAGACAAGCAATTACAGTCGCTAGGGCTGTGTTCAAACGCTTTCTAGGAGGTAAAGGTAGACCAAAACAATTAAATTGGAAATTCTGACTGTAGAGATTTCTAATTATGTCAAGAAGCCTAACCTCACCGATGAAGATAGAAATATAGAGATATAAATTACAAAGTTATTGTCGAAACATTGCTAAAACATTTTCACTGCCTTGGCTGCAACATGTGCATAAAACTTCATTTTCTCCACAACAATCTTGATGTATTTCCTACGAATCTAGGTGATGCTTGTGATGAACGAGGAGAATGGCTCCACCAAAACATCAAAATAATGAAAGGGCGATACCAAGGAAGGTAGGACACTCATTGATGACTGACCACTGTCGGAGTATTAAAAAGGACTGTCGAAGTACAGTGTATGAAAAGAAACCTTCCAAGCGAAAATTTCTTCCATGAAAATGTGAGTCGTTTCCACGCTGAAGGTTATAGGCAAACTTCTTAATATCAGACACTCACCAGGAACGAAAAAGTGTCCGTTATTTGGAAAAAAAATATTACTATGTTAATGCAATTGTTACATTCTTAATAAGACTTCTCTATCATACAATTCTGAAATATACCATTTGTATGCCTCAAACCACACACAAAGTACCCACTTTTTGCTCATTTTTTTGGACATTCAAAATACTTTAGAAAAAAAACTTGACATGATACATGAAAACTAATATGATTTTTGATTTCGGCACATCAAAAACCTTAAAATCAACTCTCAACTGTAAATCAACAAAAATCGTGCTGGCCTGTGTTATCATACCCATTGCTATTTCCTGCTTTACTTGTTCAACCAAGGACAAAATGTCCTTGAGCCATAATGCAACATGAAGTCAGATATATGCCGAGGACTAGAAACGAGGAATGAATTGAGGTGAATGGACTTTCTCCTAATTAGCGAAACTGAGCGCTACTATGGAATGCAACGCCTATTAATACTCCTCGATAAGGTGTCGTATCTGACATATTTGTGGGTACACATTCACACACATGCAACAAAAAAAAATGAATAAAGGTCAGTACTTCCTTTCTTTAAGTTCACTGAATCGAGGAAAGGGAAGGGCCTTGTAACATGACACCAAGTCATCATACTGTTGCCATGCGTGTTGGAAACACTTCCGGCTAAAAAACCGGTTTGTGACAGATTCTGTACTAGCGTACAGTTATTATCTGATGTGTGCGTTTCGTCGTCCAACGTTCTTTCTAGCAATGTTTTAAAAAATAAACGATGATGTACGTATGCTGTGATAAGCCCGTGCGTCGAAACGGCCCAACGTACAATTCTCGGACCAAGTTTTGCCGACATCCGTGGTGATAAGGACGTAATATGCGCTGTTCCTCCAACTTGGTGCTGGTTTTGGAATTGGCGGAAAAGCCGTCGGCGATATCATTATTTTATTTCACCAAGATTAAAATCACCAAAAAAAACTTTAAATCCGAATGAAAATTTTTTTAAATCGAACTTTCACAAACTTTGAAACACTTCACATTTCCTAAAAAATTAAACATTCTATGCATAATGCTTTAACGAAATGGTAACAAGCGTCAATTCTTATAGAATCATTAGAAACAAGATCACACCAACGTTATTGATATGTATTTATGAACTCGGAGAAAGAAAATTACAGACAACACTCACCATCAATAACACACCTACATCAAAAACGCTTACTATCGAAATAGTTTTATAACACTTACCATCTTTTTCCCCCTCTTACAAAAATTAAAAAAGTTCGGCAAATTTTCACAACAAACTGTAAATTGTGCACATGCGCTATACTCTCATATTCGTAATATTGCCAAAGCGCTTAATTCTCGGGTCTGTAAAACTAAGCCCAATTTTGTGATTGGTAAATAACATTCCAATTAAATTTTTAAATAAGTTAAACCTTCGGCGGCCACCATTCCCACCCACCCCCTGCAAAATACACCTGGGGCCAAGCAAAAGAGTTCGGTCTCAGCTCTGGTGGCGTGCGGATGTCTGTTTCCGGGCTGGCGGGTGTTGGTTCCAGCTCGCTTAAGACGGAGTGCTTGGGATATTCACTTTGGCCGCCGGGCGGCGGTGGATGGATGCCTGCTTCTGCTATTCTGGGACCGGACTCCGCCCTCCCTCGTAATTCGGACTTCGTCGCTAGGGCCGTGCTTGGCCTTCTGTCCATGACGGGCGTTCGTCATTGTCTTCGTCCGCTGCGATCGCGGCACCTCACCCACTCAACGGTGTCCGGTGGTTTCCTGTAGGAATACCGGCCGGCCCGGGGTGTTCTTCCGCGCCATCCATCTATTTCGGCCGCTCTTCGGGGCGGACTGATCGTGGGTGGTCTCCGGTCGACGTTGAATGACGACAATCATGTGAGCTGTGCGTCTCTGTACGCCTGTTTCGATCGACAATCCCCTGCAATGCCCCCTCCCCCCCAGTGTCCCTTCTCGGTCCACTGGTCGTCATTTTATGTGACAAAAGCCAGTCTGGGAATACAGCGCTGCCCCATTCGGCGGCCACCTTTCCCATTACACTTCTTGCATAATTCACTCACTCAAATAAGTTAAAAACGATTAGCAGTAATTCTGGTAATTCTGCATTTTTATTTTTGCATACAAATGAACACCAGGTAAGTTACAACAATTAAAATTATCCTTGAAAGGTGGCACACTATTAGTATGCATACTGTGTAAAATTATGAGGGATTTTAAATATTAGTAAAATATGACATTATTATATTTTACCAATTATATCGTGTAATTATTAATATTAAGTAATATAATCTGCCTGTTTCCAACCTCGTTAAGTCAAAAGAAACAAAACAGTAGTTTATTTAAGCATCTCAATCATTACAACAGAAATCCAATGCAGTTCGGATTCTAGGTACAGTTGAAGACATCTCTGACACTGAAAATTCAGCTTTTAGTTGATACTTGGGAATAAAAAGGCACTTAAATTATATACAAGCGAAAAAAAACAAGCAGTCTTCTCTTTTCACCTTTAATTTATCTTAAATACCTGCTAACAATGTGTTTTAAACCTCCGATGTCCGTTCATTTCTTTCTATTAGATCTGGTACGGTAAGACCGTCATCCTTGAAATTGCTGAAGAGGATTTTTCTTTTGCACCATCAAAATAGCTTCAGCTATTTCTCCACGAATTTGAAAACTGATATTTCAGTTTTATTTGACATTGCTTTTTGATATTAGATGACACTACGGTGTCGATATCATTGCGGGGATTTTGGTTTACAGCCCTGGTCAATCTCCACGCCTTGTTTCTTCTTGTTAGATTTCTATGAATATTAGATATAAAAAGCCTAAAAGTATCTTGTATTCAAGTGTTGGCCATTGTCGAAAACTCCCCACTGTCCAAGAGTTAATTGCTGATTTTGTTTTATTTCATTTTGGCAACAACGTCTTTATTTTCATTTGATTTTAAGCGCGTTTTGTTGTTGTTGAATTAACGTTCAATTCATGTTTCCTTAAATTAAATTTTTGGATTCTTTTTTTATGCCATTAAGGTAGACTAAGGATCTTTTATGCAAGATGACATCCACAGATATTCCAACAGAACTCCGGCGATGGGCTGTAACTGAGTTGTTCGCAGTTTCAAAAAGAGTGGCTAATGCTGCTTCAATGCCGCGCAGACCTTCCCTCGAGAAAATATGCTGTGGAAAAAATAAGCATATTTGGCTTTATCTTATAGAGCACGTGCGCTCGCGGGCATCCGTGCGCAAGATCAAAAACGATCTTTATGTGTACAGGAGTAATGAAAGTGAAGCCAGTCTCATTTCTAGTTTACCCGATGACAGAAAAAAGTGTGAGCACCAGATCTCTGCTTTGAAAAGTAGGCAATCGTTTGTCGAAAACCAGGTCATAGATCTCGAAATGAAGTTGAATTCTGCCTATGTGGAGATGGAGAAACAAAAGGCTAAATTAGCGGATGATGGAAAGTTTTTAGGTTTATTAATATTTACGACCCAGTCTTTTAATTACAAAGAAATGCAATTTCGATCGCTGCTGAAGGAGATTCATTTCAACCTTGAAAAAATACGACAGGCTGAGGATTTTGCATTTACGTCTACCATAGAACCCTCAGCTCGCGTTTCAATCAACAACGATTCTGAAAATATTCTAAAAAGCATCAAATGCACTTTTAGCAAGTTGTCACAAATAAATTCAAGTTCTTTCCATCAAATCAAAAGAGACATTTGGGATAAAATAGAGCAAATACTTATGGCACATTTGGCACTTGATTTAATCGTATGTTTAAAAGAACGTAGTAAAATGAGCATGGAAATGGTAAAAGGTTTGAATTGTGGAAGGTTAAATGTAAATGAATTGAATGATAATGGACTATTTGAAAGTAGCATATTTTTACAGTCCAAAATCAACTCTAGGACATCTTTGGAATTGCAGCATCAAAGATCTTACCATATAGGCAAATTCATGCAAAACATGAAGTTGCAAAATCACATCAAAAGTCTTAACGAAAGAACAGTGGCTGCCTCCCTTGCATTGAGACATCAACTTGAGTCGGCGGATGTTAATGACGATGTTAAATCATTACACTGGACACTGTTGGCCACTGAATCAAAATGCAGCTCTTCAATGCTGGCAATTCAGGATCTGCAACAAGAGATATTGAATATGGAGAGTGCAACAAAACACATCCAAGAAAGAAACGATAATGAATTATTTAAAACGCAACAAATCCATTATTATCAGTCATTGATTGTTTTAAAGCGAAACGCTATGTGCGAATTCTTGAAGCAGAATGGAAAACTTATCAGTCAGTTATCTGGAAGACAGTTGAGTATGAGAGAAAGCATGGCAAAACACTTTGCATCTGAAAAAGTTTTGGTAGAAAGTGCGATGCAGATATTGACTGTCAATCTAGAAGCAGAAGCAAGCACCGTAAACAAAATGAGGAAGGAGTTTCCTAAGCCAGACTTGAACAGCTACAGGTTTCACGATAGAAAATTGTGTAGTACGTTGAAAGATGTCTTCAAAGTTTTACCATTCCAGAGTCAGTACAGCATAATTCAAAACTGTTTAAACAGAATAAACCACATAAATATATTTGATGCGATACTGGAGGACAAAAAAGAAATACTGCTAATGATGCAGAACAAACAACAGCAGTGGAATTTGCAAAAAAGCACTGAATTTTATGACACAATGTCCAGAAAACAAAAGTCTGTTCTTAATCAAGCTGGTTCGATGATTGATGCCGGAAATCAGCAGATCAAGTTAGCAGAGTCGTGTTTAGCGGAGATAGAGCAACGAATCATTGAGTGGTGGGAACAATCTGCACAATATATTCTCCCGATACAGAGTGATAATAGAACTCTAAAGGAGTGGGTGGACTTATTAACCATGTTGCTTAAGTCCTAGTAGTAAACTATTATTTGAATCGAATTTTAACAAACATTATCTAAGGGTAAATGTTCTATTTACACATCTATAATTATTTATAAAGGAGGTGTTAAAAGTGGTTGGCATTTATTTCATATGTGGATTTATGTAGTTGCTTCAGCCTATTCCCCCATAATATTTGCATAGTTGTAGAAGTAATTAAAAATATGTATACATATTTAAGTGGTTTTATATTATTACATATGTATATAATGGGGATTATGGAATATTTAGTTTTTGCATATTTTTATTGAAAGTTGTATGTTCAATAATAATCATCTTGCAATAATAAAACATTTATTTTTTATGATTGCATGCAAAGAGATGTAAATTATCAATTGGTCTGCTATACCTTTTTTTTAAGCTTCAAAGTAGCCCCAAAGCAGAATGTGCTAAAACATGCAATGATGTGATGAACGGCTTCACTGCAAAACAATCACAGGGTGATTTTTTTTTTGTCTTAAAATAAATGAAGAAATAAAAAAATCATTCCGACAAATGCTTTCTGCATTTATATTAAAAAAGAATTTGTTCCATAGAATTTAAAAATGTATACAACATATATGTATATATATGCATCTCCTGCAGAACATTTTTGATCAGCTGAAGGCTTGTTGCAGAACATTGCAAAACATTCTGCTTTGGGGCAAAGTAATTTCAGTTTTAAATACATGGATGAAAGTTTTAAAGCAAAATTGTAATTTTAATCACCCTTGTTCAATACCGTAGACAGGAAGTTTATAAAAGTGGAGGGGTTACAAGACTCTCTCTCTCTATTTATATATATACCCTTTTTATAGCGGTCAGGGCGAGAAAGGGGAATTGTCACATTTCCGCCTTGTTAAGAATCTGTTTCACAGTAGATTGAATAGTTAAAATGTATAAAATTTCCACATTTCGAAATAAAATTTTGGAAACTTTATTTTAGACAAATAAGAGAGTATATACAAAAACTCAGTAGCAGTTTTCTAAGTAGGCATACAAGGCACATAACTAGAGGCAGCATTTGTTGGAGTCAGCAGCAGAAAGCCCAAAAATAATATTTTCACTAATAAGTTTGATACCTTCAAAACCAGATGAAGGTGCAATATTTTAAAATTGAGAAGATTTTATCTCCTGTCATTGCTCGTAAGTTTGCTTTTTAAATTAGTCATTTAAAAAATAAATTAAGCCATTAAACAAATTAAGAATGTTCTTTTACAATATGGTACAGGCTTCCGTTTAACATTTTGGCGAGTGTTTCCTTACCTACATTTTTCTCCTACTTTTCGTCAACTTTTGCACAACTCTGGTAACCTCGCTGTGATTTTGCCAAGTACGGCAACCATGCTGCAATTCTGCCTTTTGAAAAATGAGTTTATTTTTGGTATAGAAAAGTGTTTAAAAAAATGCAATAAGCAGGATAAATTGGGCAACAACCATTACAAAATAATCTTTCATCAATAAAAAAAAAACCCTAATTCTTATATAGAAAAACTCTTTTGGTTCAATTCTTATTTTTGTGACAGTACAGATGTATCCCCTGCTTTGTTGCCAAAACTCATGCTATACTTTTAAAACGGATGAAAGATTTTGTGGAGCATAATGTATGTGTGTGTGGGGTAGTTGTATTGTAGTATCGCAGCGTCTGTTACCATTTTGTTGTTGAGTGTGTTTCATAGCGGTAGTTGTAAATTGCAGCGATACGATGAGCAAACGTTTAATTTTTTTTCATGGATTGGAATTGTTTGTTTGTTTTACGGCTCAAAGACTACAATGGTCATGCTGCGCCGGTGTCTAAGGCTTAGGGGATTGGAATTGAAAGTATGTTTAGGACAAAGAGAAAGTATGGGGGGAGAGGAGATATAGGGGGAATGTGGAACATGGCAATGTCAGCAATGAAAAGCTGTTTGACTCGTATTTATTTCGCAGATTATATGTGGAGTGGAGATGGCATCACAAAGACGAAGTGGAGGAAATGACTCCAAAGGCAATAAAAAATCAGACGCTTAAAGACAGAAGTTTTGTTCATTAAAAAAATTTGAAAAGGTTATAATAGGTAGTAAACTAGTATAACAGGTAATTACTCCTTAAAAAAACATGGCGGCCGGGAAGCAAATGCATGATGATGTAATCCAGGAAGGAAGTTGCCATGCCTTGGCGATAAAGCAAGCAAATACATGCATATTGTGGCCCTTATTTTAATACATTCAAACCTCATTAAGACAAACACCAAGGGGGAACAAAATATCTGTTCGTATTAACTGTAATTCGTCTTATCTGGTAACGATAGTATGCTATACAATCTGATGTGACTTCATGAAGCGGTTCGTAATAAAAGTGATTCATGTTAAGCATGTTCGTTTTAATGAGGTTTGACTGTATTGGATTTTGTGTTTTTTACTGCAAAGCTGGTTTTACTATGGAACTGGTCATTAAATAATCAAGCGGCATCAGTTAAAATGGTAGTGTTTCCTCTGTGTAATTTGTGCACTTAATTGTAGTGCATTTGGGGAGAGGAATATTCTATACTCTGACTAGTTACTTTCAACTTGATCTACGAGGGTGTGGCCTATATATAAAAATTTTTTACAGGGTTAGTATTTACTTTTTACAAAATACACACCTGAAAACAAATTACTCTTACCTGAATCAGAGAACGGTTAGTGAGGGGAGACCCTCCCTCCCCGCACACACATACACACTTTGGGGTAAATCTGTCACTGACCATTTGGACAGACCGAGTTATTTCTGAATAGTTGAAATGTTCAATTACTGATT
This sequence comes from Dysdera silvatica, assembly GCA_006491805.2. Taxonomy (NCBI): domain Eukaryota; kingdom Metazoa; phylum Arthropoda; class Arachnida; order Araneae; family Dysderidae; genus Dysdera; species Dysdera silvatica. The sequence goes on along the minus strand of QLNU02014176.1, from coordinate 25,982,949 downwards.
ATTAATTAATCTCTAAAAATGAAAAAATTGTGATATGCATTCCCTGTCATTATGGCAACATTTCTGAAAAATTTTCAACATTTACAGTATTTTGCACTAGCGCCTGGCAGGGCCAGAAAAATCTCCAAAAGTTTGCATGTAACCTAAAATAATATATTCCCAAACTGAAATTTTATATGCCCGAAACGTATCACTTCATTTCTTTTGCTCTATTTATAAATTTTGTGCTTTATCAATTAACGTCAAGACAAATTAAAAAGACAAGATTTATTATTTTGTAGGTTAACTTTTAGGATAGAAACCATGGGGATATTATTAACTTCGGTAGGGTGTCCCGATACAAATGCATTTTGAAGTTAAAGAAAATTTCTAATATCTATTACTAAAGTAAACGAGACGAAAAAAAAAAAAAGGAAAATGAACAGGAGCTTGACAAATGGCAATGAGTTGTGAGCTGCAAGACTGTTGTGAGCTGCAAGTCCAGTGTTCCCACAGGACTTTTTGAAAATCCTCAAATACATGTGGAGATGGAGTTTTTACCTTTTCCACTATTATTGGGGTTCACTATTAAGTTTACACTATTGTTAAGGTATAGGACGTATGTATAGGATGAATTGCGAGATTGTCACTAGGACATTGATAAAATCACTGAAATAAAAATGGAAATTTATTTTTAATTTAAAAAAAACTAAAAAACCTCCAGAGGTCTGTTAAAAGCTTTCGATTTTTTAAATGCCCGGTCGGGCATGTGGCCAAAAAAAATACATGCCCAGCTGAAATTTTTACATGCCCCGGGCATGTCGTGCAATAGATTTTTTTGGCCCTGGTGCCTGGTAAGAAATTTATTAAAGAAGTCTTGCAAATAATAAACCTTAATTTCAGGTCAAATGTTTAGTGAATTTTGAATGAACATCAGTGATATAATGAATTCTTAGAATTGCCATTTTTTTTAACACAAAGCAGTTGCCAAAGTATTACTCTATTTTTATGATGAACTGCAACAAATACATCACCAACTTGATGCACACAACAAAATAAAAATTTATGACCAGAAGTATTATTAAATTTATTTCGACTACCAGAATTCCTTTGATTAATAGCTGTTAATACATTTCTGTAATAAGAAAAAAAGGTGTATACAAATCTAACATGAAAATGTACTTTAGTTTTCCATGAGAAAATTATATAAATGGATTATAATTATATTATTTATTTATCAAAGCTGTTTACTTTTTTTACATGAGCAACGATATGTAAATATAGTTTAACAATTGTGTACGATTTGAAAATCTTACTTAATTTTAGGTTCAATTTTACTAATTGTAAGATTTGAAATGTAATAGGCATGAACTTTAAAAATGGGTTGCAAACCTTTGTATGAAATGTAAATTTAATGCAGATTGATTATCGGTTTTTTTATACATTTGGTTTTGAAACTTTGCAGGATTAAAATAAGTTATGTTGGTAAGAATGAATTTTGTAATCTTAAATAGAATTAATAATTAAACAAAAATTAAATATTAATTATTGTGTTTACTAAGTGTATTGATTTTCCATTTTGGGCTTCAGGTATGGTTGCCACTTAAATAACTGGATTAACACATATTTCGTTATTGTTTTAATTGTATTTGGCAACAACAATTAATTATTTAGAATCTAAAAATAAAGTCATTCTATTAGTTGTCATCTTCAAATGCAGACTTATTTTCTTTAAGCTCTTTAGTAGTAGTCATTGTTTTTGTCTATAAAACATGAAAGTTACAACACTAAGGTTATTGCTTTTTAGTTACCTTTTGCAACATTTATTCCAACCGAAGCTAATTGATGCGATTTTCACATATCACTGTATATTGTACACACAATGCCATCTGGTTGCCCATGGTTTTTAAATTTTTTTGCCAAGTCGGGAGCCCTTAAAAACTGCCAAAAATGTGGTTGGTCCTTGAATTTTTCCCAAAACCTTTTTTCAAGTTTTGGCAAAAGAAAGGGGGAAAAAAGGTACTTTTCCTTATTTCCGGAACAAAGCCAGTAGTGCTTTGGACATGTCCCCTTCCTCCCTTAGCTGCTGAGCGTGGTTGATAAAAGGGAGGTAAAAAAGATAGCTTTTGCTGGCAATGTGCCGAGTTGAAAAGGAGAAACATAATTAAACACTCTAATTTCAATATCATGCATATAATGTCTCTAATTTTTAATTATGTATATTGCGATTGACAATGTATGGTCCTTGAAAAGTCCTTGAATTTCATCAAAACGAAAGAGTGGCAATCATGTTATCATTACTTTGTAATTTTATCTAGATTCAAAAGTGTTGCTAAACCATCAATTTCTAACAATCGGTCTTCTGTCTGTATATGGTATTTAATTTATTTTTGTATAGTAGTGGAAGATGAGTGTACAAGTACTGATAAACACCTGTACTTTCATGTGCATTATATAATTACGTTATATAGTTTATAGATATGCTTTTGTAGTAATTTGAAATTTTTATGAAATTTTCTATGTTATGGTTCTATGGATAGTTTCGCGATCTGACTGCACTCTGATTCGAGTTTAAATGAACTTAAATGTTTACAAGGGTATTAAGGCCTTGAGGTTAATCAACTTTTGTTGGTCTCGACCCTTTTAAATAACCAATGAGTCAAAGCAGAACATCAACTAAACCCACCAGCATAATTATAGTTGTATGATTAAGGATTGCACCAGCATGGCAATAAAACGACAATTGTCGCAAGCTCGTAACCAATCATCGCCAAAATCGTAAGCATGGACAACAAATTTGTCATCTCTTTCTATGTAGTATGAAAAGGGCACAAGTTTATTTAAAGACAAATTAAAATAAAATCGATGTAATTGAGGAAAAACTAATAATTAAATAATTTAACTAATTACTTTAAACTTTATGTAAAAACATATCAGCACACATAAGCACAAAGGGGTTTAATTTTGGTGGTTACTATAATTATTTTTCTTATTAAAATTGGGTATGTACTGTTTTCAACATCTGACCATTTAAAATGTGAATACTTTAGTGTGTGTTGTATTGTTTTTTCATAAAGGCATACATATATATGGAATAATAATCAATATTACATTTAGTAGTAGTATAAATATGACAATTTTAACTTGCGTCTTCCAGGGCTTTTTTTTGACCACCAGTTGCTGCCCAAGGTGGTCCTTTTGAACCACCAAATTTCCTTCGCTGGTGACATCATTATGCATAATATATAGTAATACATTGTTTTCTTCACTTCAAGTTTAGAAAATAAGCACTAATTAGTTTAATAGAAAATTGCCACAACATATAGTCAAAGTAGACCCTGAAAATGAAGCACTGTGATGACATAAAAGTAGAGGCAAGTGGGGTATTGTTTAATTCTCCCCTCCCCACCTAAAAAACATTATTAGCTTCAAAATAATATTAGTTATGAGAGAAAATTTGTTGACTCCCCCTTTTGCCATCCCGCCCCATTTTGAGATTCTGTTTGTGGGTCCCCGAGTAGAAGTATGTGAAATTATTCATTAAATAATTTTGAATATTGCTCTATTAAAAGAGTAGTAACTACAGTAATCCCTTCTGTTAACCACTTTCAAGGGACGAAGAAAAAATATTGTTAATTTTAAAAAATGTTGTTACCTTGGAGTATGTGTAATTCTATGAAGCATTTGCCAACTTCAAAATACCATCATTAAACAGCCCTGCGGTGGCGCAGTGTGGTAACGCGTTCTCCTATTGCGCGGCTAATCCGGGTTCGACTCCCAGCAGTGCAAAAAGAACGCTTACTCAGAGATCTCATAAAGATCGCACTGCTCACTGTAGTCCGGGGTTTGGTTCCCTAGGCCTTAAGAGGTTCGGATTCCTCGGAAAACAGTAGGTCCCGGCGCAGCATGACCATTGTAGTCTTTGAGCCGTAAAACCAAAAAGAAAGCGAAAAAAAAAACCATCATTAAACAGAAATAGCCATTATTTGGAATAATATTATTGAGAGATTACTGTAATTCTTTAAAGTGAATGAGAATTGAATTCTCATTCACTAAGTGTCCAAACATATTCTTTTGAAAGAATGTTAATGAAACAATACATTCATCTGCATGAATGGCTTTGTCCATTTCTATGATCTAGTGAATTACAGTCGAACCTCATTTAGGCAAACAGGAAGGGGAACAGAAAATCTGTATTAACAGTAATTTGTCTTACTCGAAAAGGGTAGTATGCTATACAATCTGATGGGACTTTATAAAATGGCTCGTATTAAAAATAATTTGTTTTAACGAGGTTTGACTGTACTGGTATCACAGATTGTTGAGCTGTCTGATTTGTAGCAAATTTTGTCTATCATGGTCATCTATTCGTGTTAATTTTATCAACTGAGGTAGCTTTGGGATATAAAAATGTAATCGAAATGTTAATATGATTCAAAGTGGGGAGGGGGAGAGAGAGCATAATAAGGCAACAGAGTACAACTTTAATATCCCTTTATATATCCTAAATCCTCCAAGGCGCTGTCTTATTATTCATTTAAATTCGAAGTCTTCAATTGATACCTTAAGCAGATCTACTTTACTTGTTCAATCAGCCGGCCTTTTTGCCCCTTTTAAATTACTTCGCTTCCCCATTGTTCTTCGGGTTCTCTTTCTGTTGACCTTAAGTTTTAATTTTTTATGGTTTTTTCTACAAGAGTATCTATAGCGAATTTTTTTTTTTACTTGCTTATATTATTTATATCTGCATCTTTACCGTTTTATATGATTGTGCAAACTCGCCAAATATGCATGTTTCGTATTTCTTAGTGATTTCATCATAGCTTCATTCTTCTGTCATTGTAGTAACTTCTTCTGGATTAGACCTTACGCTTAAAGATCTAAAGTTTTTATGTGTGATATCCCAGTATGTGCAACTTTTTGTAACCAGTTCTGAGTAATACTTGCAGATCAGTTTTTACATGTTCGTCATACAGATTATGAGTATAATCTTTTGCTTATTCTACTAAAAAGAGTCTCGTTACTAACTTCGATACTTCTTTCTTCCCATTTCCTTATGAATAAATTTCATTGTCACATACTATCAGATATAAATTATTATTGTTAGTTAGATCCCAAAATTAATCATGTAATGCCAAATGTAACAACTATGATGTTTACGTATGTGTGATAATTTCTGTGTATTTATGTGCTAATGTTGTAGAGCAATATTTAATGGTCATAGTATTGTTATTTAACCTTTTACAGTGAGATATTTAATTTCATAAACAGCATGCTTTGTATATTTATGGTTCTTATTGGTTTAATGCAAGTGTAAAATTCATCTAAGAAGTGTGTGAGTAGTACTTTATCAATTATTGTTATATTCTAACGATTATTATATAAATATAGCAGAATATCAATCATTGGAATTTATTTGGACTGAACCAGGTTCTGGTAACTGTCAACTGATATAATTGACAGATTTAATATATATATACCGAGTGAAATAAGAAAAGCCCAATAAAAATGTGTGGAACTTCAATCAGGGTCAGTCAAAAAAAGGCTGACAAAATTAAAAAAACTCCAGTCCAGTTTCATCCGGATATTGTTTTTTTGTTTTTTTTTATTTAATTGGATTATTTTGCATTACTCCTCATATCTTCCATGTTTATATTTGGAATCTAATTCTAAAAGTATGTTTAGTGCATTTTCTTCATAAAACAGGGTGAGTAGGGGAGGCCAGCATTCCCGCAAGCGGATTGCCCAAGAAAATTCTATTGTAAGAATGACTGGTACTTACGTATTATCCCGTCGACAAATTACGATTTTTTTATCGTAACTTTACGATATTTTTGTTGTCTAAAAAATCGTAAGTTTACGATCTTTGATTATTTGCAAGATGCCATTTTCCCCTTCTCATCGCTTCACGACTCGTGACCGTTCATATCACATTCGATGTACGCTGCCTGAATCAGTAAAAGGCTGAATCAATATTATATTGCAATTAGTATTTTTCATGCAATTAGTACCTGATTATTTTACCTGAATCACAGGGACCGAACTGGGAGGAGAGCCCTCAGACCCCACCTGCTCGTTACTTTGCGACTTGTGACCATTTCCATTACATTCGATGTGCGCTGCCTGAATTAGTAAACGATGAAAGGAGAATTCATTTTTCCTGTAAAAACAAAATCGCAGAATGCTCATAATTTGGTAATTACCGAAGAGTATAATCCATCTAAAATTATTAAAAACAAAAAAAAACAGGGTTCAGGCATGAAACAGCACTCATTCTGCAAAATGTCAACAAACAAACAAAATGGCGTCTCGCAAATAATCAAGGATCGTAAATGGTCGATGGGATAATACGTAAGTACCGAATGACTTAGGGCAGAGATTCTTCAAACTGAGGAATGACCCTCGTGAGGGGTTCCTTACAGTTATTTCAGGGGGTATAAGACAATTTTCATACATGAAATTATAAATATGAAATAATAAAAATAAGGGTTGCCAGTTATTTACTGTAGATGAAAACTTGTTCATAAAGTTTGTTTGCATGTATCCGGTTTTAAGTCCATAATAAAAACATCCGCGTTTGGCTTCATAAATACCTGCATGTATAAATTATAATTAACCAGGTTTAAATAACGTTAAAAGATAGAAAATTTCAGGCTTCGATATTTTATGCATGTGTGCATGCTGCATATATATATACAGGTTTGACTGTATGTACTCTTACGGAGTCAGTCTTCTTAGTTTCTTTTTCTTTGTTCAGTTTATTTTTATTTATCTAACTTTGAAAGAGGTTAATATTATATTAACTTTGAATATTATATTAACTAATCAGAAATTGAAAGAATCCCACAAGAGTCCAGTAGAAGAGGATCGCCTTAAAAAGCAATTATTTAAAATGGAAGAGAAAGCTAAAACCTTGCTCAGGAAAAGAAATTGCAAGTTTCTTCAGATACTTTTAAGGAAGCCAAGAAGTTAGCTGTGAAAACAAATGATCTTCTGGAATACAAATTATCCAGACACTACTTGAAAGTGCTGAAAAGTTATGAAAAAAAGGGCTTGACAAGAATGAAATGGAGACTTCTAAAATCAAAAACTTGTTCAAAGTGAAAATCACTATTAATAGATTGTTTATTAAAACACACAAACTAAAAATCTTACTGAAAATTTGCAGACATCGAACTAATGCTTTATATACTATTCTTTGACTTATTTATAAATAAGTAATGTTCTAATCAGCATTTTCTGGTTGATCACTTGGATGATCCATAAACATTCAAAATTTGTATAGTATAATATATGCATTGTATAAAAAAAATGGTGTTGATGATAAATATGTTTGATAATTGTTTACGTATAATTACTTAGAAATTCAAGATTTTGCATGCGGAAACACTAAAGTGTCAAATAATAAAATTTCAGGAGAATAATAAAACCACTATATTATTGGACTTGACTACTATGATACAATCTTTTATCAATTACAGTAGAGCATCGATTATCCACACTCTGATTATTTGGATGTTCGATTATCCGAATCATGACCACCTGTTTATTTTTCATGTAAAGGGGTAAAATCGTTTACAAATCGGAATTGTCGTTGCTAACTTACTTTCGATTTTGAGACTGACATTAGTACAAAGTGGGGGTGGGGTAGCCTCCTATTTTAAAGCTATTATTAAGTAAAATAAAATTCTTTGATAATTTTTTTATCACTCCTCATTATGAAATCTTGTGCCCAGGCCCGATTTGTTTGCGACAATGGTTCTGATGATATTTACTGTATAACATGCTAGCAGTCACTTTAACAGTATATATCAGTTAACACCCCCATCCCCCAAAATTTGCTTTGTAGCACAAAGAACTTTTGTAGAAATAATTGCTTTTAGTATGTGTGAATGTGATTAAAACATAATATTGCAATATTACTGAGTCTGTCTGTATTCTATAGATTATAAAGTGAAAAAGAGTTTGACTGAAACTTAACAGCACTTAATTCCAATGGGGTAGTTTAAATATTATTTAGTATGATATATCAAATGATAAAAACTCCAATATTCAGTGCATGTCGGAATAGACCATCAGGTGTCCCAGTGGTGTAGACTACTTCATGCTAGACCGAATTCAACGTCTAGTAAGCTTGAATGTGGAAAAAAGTAGTATAGTTTAAAAGGTTGTGTTAAGCTATAAGTCTCATTACAGATGACCCTTGACCCAGCCTTAGGACCTAAAACACAAGTAAATATAAAATATACTTACTGTGTGAATGAAACATATCGCCATACGCCCAAGACTACATGTTATTTGAAGATACAATTGGTTCCACTAAAATCTGTAATAATTGTTGATCTAAAAAAATTTTTTTCAGCCATGCTACATCAGCTGAGATAGGAAAATTTAATTTATAGCACACAATGCACATTAAATGTTGACTGTCATAGTCATTATTACAAACTTTTGTAAAAGTATGATGCTTAAGAGATAGCAAACAGCATTTTTCGACATCAAATAACCTTTTAAAGAATTAACTTAAACTTTCCTATTTACTTATGACACCCCTCCCCTTACCATCATGAACTGTCTTTCCTTTATAGGGGAAACTGATTTTCATGTCATTACGAGTCTCCAATAATTGTGTTTTTCTGGCATGGCATGAATGCTTGAAGGATAAAGAAAGTTCATTTGGAGAGTTGACCTTGACTGTACGGCATTACTTCATAGTCCATCAGTATATGTTAGAGGCAATACAGAGTTGAACCTAATTAGAATGAACACTAGAGTGTCATCATCATCATCAAGTGCCTTCTCCAAATCGGAGGTTGGCTACCAAAATGGATCACATTTTCCTGTCTCTACTGGCATGGATAATGTCTTTCGTGCTTAGCCTAGTCCAAGCCTGTAAGTCATCCATGTATCCTCTTCTTTTTCTGCCTCTGGATCTCTTCCCCACGATGTTTCCTTTCAGTGCCAGTTGGGGTATTTTGTATGTTTATTTTTCTCCCTTCGCTATGTGGCCGCAATAAGCTTTCTTTCTTCTCAGAATTGAAGTGATGATAGTTTTTCTTTTTTTGTGTTGGATCTGTTCAGCACTTCCTGATTGGAGATCTTGTCAGTCCATTTTATTTTCAATGTTCTTCTGAGGGTCCACATTTCAAAAGCTTCAGTTTTATTTCTCGGGTCTTATTTTAATGTCCAGGTCTCGCAACCATAAAATAGTATAGGCCAAATATAAAGTTTTAAAATTAAAATTCTGAGATGTAAATTTAATTTTCTCTTGTACAGAACCTTTTTGTAATTAATTGAATTTTGTTTTTGACACGCCAATTCAGCACCTTATTTCTTTTGTTTACACACTAGAGTGAACCGGGCCAAAATAATGTAAGCTTTTTTCATGATCTTAAGGTTTAATATTGTAGAGGTCATCAAAAAACTTAGTAGCTTTAATATTAAAAAAATGTGCAAAGCAAAAATGGTCAGTGCATGTGCCACTTCGCCATGTATTTCATATGGGATTGACTGATATGCAGCTTGTAGTAGCTAGCGATTTTGTTATACAACTGGAATTAAGCTGAAAATTTACTGAGGCATAGTTGAGCATGTGCTCTTTCATTGTTATAAAATTCGAGTTGATCCGATAACCATAAGTTGATTTAATCATTAGCTATATCTAATATATATGATTATATATTTGATATAATCATTAGTTGATTTAATCCAAAATTAATAATAATGAAATAAATTTGATGAAATAAATTTGATGAAATATATTTTTCTTGTGAAAAAATTAAGCTCAAGTTACATCAGTTTTTAATGCAATTGACATTGAATTTTTAATGGCAGTTGTGTTGATTTTATTAAAGATGTCAAGTCGTCAACATCTGTAAAATTTATAATTTTTATTGTGTAATTTCCATCCAGTAACCACTGCTTAACAATAACACACAAAACATCAACCATCATCAGTGGGGCTATCACAATAGAATACTAAATTTTCAACTGTTGGCTTTGCAGGCTGCCTTGACTATTGCCACTTAGAATAGCAAGTTAAGAAAACTTAATAAGTACAAGTTCTAAATTTAAATTATCTGTATAAAAGTTGTTAATGTTTGTATAAAAGTTTTAAATAAAATTCCTGAAAAATGTATTTAATCAAATTTATTTCATTATTATTAACTTTTGATGATTATGATTATCAATGATTATGGTTAACGGATCAACTTGAATTTTATATTGATGGAAAGAGCATGTGCTTAACTGTACCTCAATAAAATTTCAGCTCAATCCCAGTACCATTTGTAACAAAATTGCCAGCTGCTACAAGCTGCACATCAGTCAGTCCCATAGGAAATAATGGCACATGCACTGACCATTTTTGCTTTGCATATTTTTTGAATATTAAAGCTGCTATCTAAGATTTTTCACATCCTCTACAATGTTAAACCCTAAGATCCTGCAAAACGCTTACGTGATTTTGGCCCAGTACACTCTAATGAACACTCACTATGACAAAAAATTAGCACATGGTAAAAGTTGTTTATGTTCTTCAGAAAGGAGGCGGTCATTGCTGTGAGTTCTCGCATAATTTTGTATATAACAGTTTTCAGTGGCAACACTTCTCGCTTCTTTTTATATTATTTATTGATTGCTAAACGAAATGTTGCTGCTTTCCGTTTAGTTTTATTTATAGCAGTTTTCTGTGGAAACACCTCTTAAATTGTATCTTTATATTGTTATTCGATGCTAAGAATGTGTTCTGTGGCTTTACATCTAGTTTTGTTTATAGCAATTTTCAGTAGCAACGCCTCTGACATTGCCTTTCTCTGTTGTTTACTGGTTGCTAAGCATGTTGTAAACATGCTAGTTGCTATGGAAAAATCCCCTTTCTTTTTAGTCCATACATGGATACCAGCGAGCTAGAATGCTCCAAGTAAGAGAGCTATTATGCTCCATTTCGAATGTAGTAATTGATGTTTATGTTATTAGATAATTTAAATATAGTCTGCTATCAACTTTCAAATTCTTATTTGTAATTTGAAGAATTCGATAACAATGCAAACTATGCAAAACATGGTTTGTACAAGACGGACTCCAAACATGGTACGTTGAGCCAAGAAAATACATTACAATCATATTACTAAATTCACATTACATTATTTACATTAAGTACAAAGGGTGTTTACACATTTTTAGAATGATTTCGAAGCCATTTTTTTAATGTTTAAAATGTAAAGATTATTTTTTTAAATATTCCATCTGATAACCTTGTTTTTGAACTATAAGTCTGCATCATGCTTTCCATGATAGAAGGGCTTTTCGCAACGTTTCCAGAGGTATTGCTTGCCATTGTTGTTCCACAACTTTCCAAAGTCCATCAATGGTAGTAGGTTTGCGCTTAGAGAGAGCTCTTTTTCACTTCGCTTTCTTTTTGGTTTTACGGCTCAAAGACTACAGTGGTCATGCTGCGCCGGGACCTACTGTTTTCCGAGGAATCCGAACCTCTTAAGGCCTGGGGAACCAAACCCCGGACTACAGTGAGCAGTGCGATCTTTATGAGATCTCTGAGTAAGCGTTCTTTTTGCACTGCTGGG
>QLNU02014176.1:25951961-25971288 GCA_006491805.2 Dysdera silvatica | reverse complement strand
TTTTTTAATAATGGAATAAGAATATTTCTCCTCTGAAAGAACAAAAACGTATCCTTCGACCCACAGCTTGTTTACAGGCGCCATTTTGAATGAAAAATGAATTTGAAAGTAGCAGACGATAATCTTAATTTGAAATAATAACATGTTGCCAGATCCATTTTCCCACAAAATATTTTCATTTTTTAATCCTCTATTGGAACTGTATTTTTTTGTGCATTGTTAACACCAAAGACTACACCATAATAAATATTCTTTTTATTCAATAAATTATTCACTGTCTAAGGTAGTAAGAATCAACATTTGGAAGAAAGCCATGTTTACTGAAGATCGGTTTCGGTAATTCACAGTGACAGCAGGGCAATGGTGGTGTGAAGAAATAATCATGAAGCAAAGCCTAAAAAAAAAAGTTTTATTTCTCTAAATAAAAGTACTACAGGAAATATAGCAGGTTTCCCACACAACTTGGAATTGTCACGGAATTTGAAATTGTCCCTAACGGTCAGGGAAAAACGGTATTTTTTGGTAAAACCTGGAAAAGTCAGGGAAAATCTTCCTACCATGTTCTGAATGAACATGAAGCTCTTTTCCACGAAACTGAAGTTTAATTCAAAATTTTGTTTGTGATCAGTCAGAGAATTTTTTTCCCTCCACGCTGAGTGGGAACCCTGTACAAAATATGAGCAATTTCATAGCAGTTTACAAAAAAAAAAACTCTATTAAAGCAATATATCCAACTATTAAATAAATTACAAAGAAATATATCAAATTATTAAATAAATTACAAAGCAATATATCCAATTATTAAATACATTGCAAAGCAATATATCCAATAAAAAATTAATTATTTTATTTTTGATGGTTTCCTACTCACATCTGATGCTACAATCCTTGCTTTTGAAGAATAAACCAGGAATTTACTTAATAAATCCCGAGCAACCTCACTGCAGTCAGGAACAAGTTCTTCCATTGGTATACGCTCATATACAGGGAATGATATTTTGTTATAATCAGGAAGCTCGCACATACCCTAAAAGTATGAATATTTAAATACGAAACACTTTGATTATAGATAAATTAAGAAGAAAATTAAGTATCTCTTACGGGCCATGTTTCTTCGGTGGGTGTTCCAAGAGCTTTTAATACGAGGCAAAGCTGTTCTATATCATTTTCACCCTAAAAGCCCACAACATATCAGTTTTATTTACTGGTCAATTTTGTATTACACATAAACAGATTTCAAAATATACAGAAATAATTCTCATATGAGATATGCAGCAGGAGTGCTTGTTTCTTTACATTTTATCTTGCAAGAACGGTTAAAAGTCATGTTGCACTAGAACTGATGGGTAGCTTTCCTTCTTATCAGACTTATTCATGTATTTATTCAAATGGTGTCTACTCACATTCTGTTTCAAACTTCCTTGACGTTTCCAGACCAAATCTTAATCGATTTCCAGTCGCTAATTACAGTAAACAACACACAATGCATTAAAATTTGCGTAATAAAAATAAGTTTCTAAGACCATAAAATCCACTAACACAAACCCCAAAGCCATTTATAACTCAATTAAAGTGAATTTACAAATACAAAAGCTGTATTAAAAAATGCATTTCTTTACACTAAAAACTTGCATTAATTAAATATTTACAGCAACATTTCCATTCGGCCCTTTTTGAGTTCATTATAAAAGAGTTTAACTATATAATCGCAAAGCTGATGCTTCATCTTCTATTCCATTTAAAGTGTGTATGACTACATATATATAAGGGAAAGGAGATTGGTATGATCAAATATCTTATAGATTAGATAATTTAATTAAAAACACTTTTTTTTCCAAGTTTTAGTTATATATTTGGCAAACATTTTCTCCTGAGAAATATACGGGCTTAATAATTTTATATAAATTATATTAGTTTTGGTGCAAAATGATAACTTTTGGAAGAAGTTTAGTCAAATGTACAAGTTTTTCAAAATTTTCAGTAGGCAATGTGGTACAAAAAGCACAGTTTAGGAAAGTTATTTTAATTAGCTATTTATTATAACAATGAATTTCAAATTTCCCTGACTTGGGCCTTTGTATTTCAAATTTCCCTGACTTTCCATGTTTTCTACATATGCAGACACCCTGTTTAAAACATGTATGATTCTTGAAGGAAGTTTTGTGTTTTTATGGTGCAAGGACAACAAAGTTTTTTTTTTTTTAAACAAATCCTATTGTTTGCATCTAAATTGAATGGAAATTAATGGAAGACCCATTCATGAATAATGGAATGATAAACACATCGGGAATCAACAATTAGAGATCTAATAATCTTCTAATTTGATCATTTGTCCTTAGATTGTAGAATGTCATAATTTATATACGATGTTTTTCTTTTAAACTAAAAGCACTACTGGTTAATAATTTCTGTACATAAGAATTATATAGATATACCGTGAAACCTCGATCCATTTTTCAAAGGGATGGAGAAAAAAAATGATATATGCAGGAAAGCCGTAGTTCCAGAAAACCATTCAAAATTAGAGACAAAGGTTGAAATTCATGGTGGCCACCGACCCCAGGGCGACTAAATAAGAAGGAATGGCGATTAAAAATACGACTTCAGTCACCATACACACTCGCCACTTTATTGTTTCCCAATGCAATCTTGTCCATTTTGACTCTGCAGGGAGGTCTCATTCTGAATCCACAAACTACTTACTATTTTTTTATGAAAAATGTTGATCAAACAAACCCTCCTAAGGCTTCAGTATTTAAATGTTTTGTGGCCACGAGAAAGTGGCTATAACTTAAATGAAGTGGCCTATAATAAAATGGGCCCTGCTAGCCAATGGCGGCTAACCAAATATATGAGTTTTAAGCTTTATACGGAGAAGAACAATTTGACAATTATTATTTACTGAAATATACGTATGTTACAATACAGTATATTTTACAACTACTAACACTACTACTTTCTGAAAAAATTGATGACTGTCATTTGTGTTATGCTTTAGTTCAAAATATGAGTTTTCAAGACCTAGAATATTTGAACAAAAATTCCGTTTTTCCAGCCATGATAAGGCTCCACTTTGAGAGCCAAAATTTGATGAGGAAGCATATTATAGAAAACCCCCATCTCATTTGCGTTGTAAAAATAACATGATTCGCAGCCCATTAACAAGAATGGCAATTTTTCCAGCCACACTTCTATGCTTTCGCTGTCCACTTCAGCACTTTCTCTGGCTAGCTTCTTGAATATTAGGCCATGCAGGTCCTTAAATCTCGTTATCCAGTCGTTAGACCCGGTAAAATTTTTTATGTTCAGCTGTATGGCAATCGTCTTTGCCTTTTTACAAAGAATGGTTCCATCAACCGGAATATTAGAAGCCCATACCTGCTAGTATCACATAAAAAGTACACTTTCTAACTTGATGAATGTCGACTCCTTACCAGTTTTTCTCTTCTTATTGGGATCACATTTTTAGACCTATTCTCATATTTCGTTCTTCTTTACAAATAGAAAATTTAGCGCACTTACAGTTAAACCAAGATGTTTCACAATATCGAGAAGTTTCTGTTCAAATTTCTTCTCTACTTTCTCCGCTGTTTTTAATCTCTTGCACAAAGTTCTCACTTGCTTTTGACATGGGCCATGATTCAAGGATAATAAAATTATACAGGTATTGTACTGTATGTCAAAAACAAACAGGCATATGAAATACGCACATGCTAATGAAACCAAAAACAGATGGAAACAAAAGCAAGTAAGAACGTATGTAGGCACTTGTAATGAAGTAAAATTCACAGGTGACACACCAGTAACAATAACAGGAACTTTTTATTCATTAAAATGTCACAGCACCTTTTGTAAACAAGTAAGCACAGTATGTTATACTAACAGTAATTACAAACTTGTTATATGATAAATGTGCAAAACAACGTAAGGCGGGTAAAAATTATTATTAGAAACATTAATGAACATACATCTCTTTACTTATCTCTACAAACTTGTTATCTCAAATTCATGAGTTGAGCATCAATTTTACTTTCTGTTTCTACCAAGTCCCCAGTTTAGAACAACAGAATTGTTTGTCACGACGAGAGGTGTTGGCACTTAAAATCCTTTAATAACAACCACAATCTCAGAAGTTTCTAGGGGAAAGAAAAAAAAGACCTATGTAGGAAAATATTCCGGCAGGACCGCGGTTTATCAAACGATTGATGCTATAAAACAATAAATCAGGGAATGGTCAAACCGGGAAACGTTAGCATTATTCATATGGGGAAAACCCCAGGATCAAAAATGACGAATGATATATGTGAGGAAACGAGAACGATGCATCAAGGTTTCACTGTATATATATACATATCATTGAATTATTATACTTACTCTTAGAAGTGGATATTTATTTAACATTTCCCCAAAAATACATCCAACAGCCCTATAAAAAAAAAAAAAGAAACGCACAAAAAGTACATACAATAAAATCTGTCAAGTTGGACATAGTTCTGTGAAATTAGACAAGCATTTATCTTTTAACATGCATGTAATACTTTTTCATTTTTACCAGTATCTCGTGGAAGTTGAATGTGTTTTATATACTAAGTTGAGCACATTCTTTAGAATAAGTTTTTGTGCATTAAGCATAATGGAATTCGAACCTCTCAAGGCCTATGGATACAACCCCAAGACTACAGTAAGCAGTTTTTCGGTAAAAGTGCTATCTTGATACTGTTTTTCTTACCAATCCATAGCACAGAATTTGATTCATTAAGCTAGAGATGATCTGAATCTTTGGAAAACTGATGGTCTTTATTTCATAAAACACAAGCAAATGATTTTGTCTCATTAAAATATTATTAATATAGTAACATGTTTCATTAAATGGCAATTGGCTAATAAAGATTGAATCAGATTATTTAGTCACTTTATCATCCTTTATAAAATCCCACCACACATTATTTCAATCTATTTATGATAAAAATCTTTCTCCTACCAATATGAGGACCTGACAACATCGTTCCACATTTCTCTACGGGTATGTGAGTATATTCAGCATATTATACTACTTATTCATTGTTTGAAAATAGGTACAGACATCCAGCTCTCCCCCACTTCTGGATTGTTGGCCACCCTGGTGCAAAACAATCTCTTGCTACCTTGGTGCAAAACGATCTCTCGCCACTCTGGTACAAAAACAATATCTCACTGACCTTATTAATTTAATATTATTTCATTTAACATTTGGTATGTGAAGTGTTTACTTTTATATTTATATAAGGTGAGACCGAAAAGTCCATTGAATGATCACAGAAATCTGACAGTGTGAAATATTTGGAAAGATATACTTCATTGACCTATAAAGGGGTCCCCCTCTAATATAATGAGCTTCAGGATGTGTGAAATGTTGGATAATCTGTGCCCCTTTGGTACAAATTTCAGTTTTGGGAAGGGAATGAAGTTTGGTGGATGGAAGAATACAGAGGGTGGGGTACAACTCAGTAACCGATCTTGCCCCACCAGACTTATTTCTCTACTCAAAACTGAAATCTGCACTCCTTTGATGTATTTATTAATATATTTAATAACACTAAATATCTAAGCAGACTAATATATTTAACATTAATGAATAAATTTCCCAGCGTAAATTTTTCGTTGAAAATTTCTAGAGGTATACTAAAATTTATCATTTCCCTTATCCTTACTAGAGAATATATGAAGACCTCTGTAAAAAACACAACCTACCATGAAAATTTGTTCATGATGCATTTTTAATGTTAAAGAACAATATCCATTGTCATGTACAATTTTATAAAAAAAAATCTACAATGATTTATTTTTTTAAAAAAAAAAATATTTTCCAGGGATGGGGTGGGGGGCCCAGTCCTCCAGGGCAGAACCTAGCTATAGCCCTGTTTGTTTTGTTTTTTTGCTCAAGCCCTAATTTGGTAAGATATTTGCATCATTATTAATATGTGCAAATTGAAAATGTAACTATTAAGTGGGCATTGCATTTAGTTTTCCAAAAAAATAAAAAATAAAATAAATAAATAAAAATAAAAGATCCAAATCCTTTGCAAAGGACCTGATTGACATTAAAATTTGTACAGCATAGTTTATAGTTTCCATACAGTATCTCCTTAAAAAAGTTGAGGGGATGATCACAGGGATAAGGAAATTCATAAAATATATAAATTTCTTGACAAAGATACTGAAGTTTAATAAATATATACAGTCGACCCCAGGGTAATTGCCAGATTATTTGCTGGTGGTGGGGGGAGGTCAAACTTCGTTGGGGCGTGTGTCAAATTTACCTTCAAAATTTTAATTTTTTTTATAAAATGTACTTACCAGAAAAGAAACAAAATAAAATATTCAGTAGCAATGAAATAATTCGTTTACATTTTTTCATAAAAAGAAATATTTTTTTTTATTCGAAGGAAAACAAAATTCAAGCATTTCTTCTTGGACATTTAACCCATTCACAAGCAGTTGATAATTTTTGAGGTGGCAGGATTTTACTTCATATGGTAACTTTCTTCCCTCTTGATATCTTATCCCTATGTTTCTTTGAAATATTGCTACATATAAAAGATTATTACAATTTACATATGCAGAAAAAGTATAGAAAAGTAATTTACATTTTTTCTTTCTTTCTTATAATTTGAACATTTAGAGGGTATATGAATTTTGAGTTGGGGGAGGGTATCGAGAAATTTAGGGTGTATGTGTCAAGAAATTAGGGGAGGTATAGCAGACTCCCTAATCGAACCCATGTATATGCAGCTTGCATATATGTGAAGATTGCATACATGCATAAAATATCGAGCCCCAAAATTTCCCTTTATCTTTTTAATGTTATCTAAACCAGCTTAATTGCGATTTTATACATGCACAAACCACACACATGTAAGTACTGTTGAAGCCAAATGAATGTTTTATTATAGAATTTAAACCGGATATATGCAAACAAACTTTATGAACAAGTTTTCATCCTCAATAAATAGCTGGCAACCCTTATTTTTAAGGAGTGTTCTCACCAGAAATGGCTTTCAACCCTTTTTGAAGTTTTGCTTACCAGCTTATTTATGGCTTTGTTTGCACCTTCCTCCTCTTTTTATGTTTTGAATCATGGTCAAAATTTGTTTATGTAATGGTGCTGATCTGATAAAGAAGCTGTTTCTGCTCTAATGATTTTGTAAGATCGTTTAAAATCAAACAATTTTGATATGAAAATTGTGAATACTCTAACAGATCAAATCTGTAATAAGTCATCATAACATTCATGCGATAACTGACTTTTTCCATTAATACAGTATGTGTTTATGTAAGTACTTGTTGTTTTTATTAATAGAGTTGTAGCAGTCATGCTAATTTGCATGTGGACACGTAATTATGACGTACTATGCTGTGGGAGAGCAGTGCCACCAATATAAAAGTACGAACGATAATATGCCTAGCGCCGTCTAGTTTCCTGTTAAAAGCATTCTTGTAGCTAGCCTCACCAATGTCCGGGCAAGTGGATCGGCGTCGTGCACTCTTTAATTAATTTTTGTTATGTATTTCCGTTGTTAAATTTATATTTCATTAGTCTATAAACGTTGAAGTAGATGCAGAAACAACTTGTTACTTTAAAGTTATAAATCCGATGATGCAACCACTCATGACTGGAAAACATTCAACCCTGCAAATGACATTGCGCCATAAGACATCATAGAGTAATAGTACTGTACATTATAAATATTGAAATAAGTAATATGTATGATTTATAAAATTAGAAATAGGAATATCTAATTTAATAACAAAATTCATTAAAAATTTAATGGGCATTTGCATGCGAGAGTTCAGAGAATACAGCTTATATGCAAAATCTGCTTATATACATAGAATTTTGTTGCATCGTCCATTTGCATACATATGCAGTTTCGCCTGTATCACATATGTAAATATCATTAAGTTTTTTGACACTTCACCTTTATATGATCATTAGTAAAAGCTACGTTTCAGGTGGAGGGAAAAATGTCTTTTTTCTCTTTCTTTAGATACGGCAAAAAGTGTTTTTCCTCTCTACCTAAAAGGTAGGTTCTAGAACGAAATGCATAAAAGTCGAATGTCAAAAACTTAACTGTATTTAAATCATTCTTCCACACCCTCCTTTCTTTTTTAGGGATGATTATTCGAGTTTTTAAGGAGAATGGACAACAAAAGTGATGCTGCGACAGGACCTACAGTTTTGGAAGGAATCAAAACCTCTTAAGGCCTAGGGAACTAACACACGGACTATGGTGAGCAGTTGGTCAATAAGCTTTTTTTTTTACTTTGCGTAGTAGGGAGTTGAACCCGGGATGACAGCATGCTAGATGAATGGATCACAACTCCAGGGCCATTTCTCAAGGAGTTTCCTTTTGGTCATTATAGATGCAAGAAATATGTCTAATCACACTTGGAATATGATTACTACTAACGAAACAATACAGAGTTTCACCAGGAGATTCCATAACAAACAGTTATTTCGACACTGGCGTAAGGTTTAAAAACACGACGTTTCGGGAGCCAACTGCTCCCTTTGTCAAGTGAAGGCAGAATATTACTACTTACCATAAATCCACACCCTCATCATATGAATGTGCACCATATAGAAGTTCAGGAGCTCTATACCACCTGAAATTCACATAATAAAAATAGTTACATGTATATAATACAAATATCAACATATATAAGGATCCTAATTCACAAGTTTCAAAAAGGCCCAAGATTCAGTTAGCAGTGGTTATGGGGCAAACATGATTACAATTCTCTTCACCATATATTTTAAATTGCTTATTGGAAATAATCAACACATTCGACTACTTTAAAGCACATACGTTCATTCAAAAGGTACAGCATGCTAATAATTTACATATGCCATTTTGTGGCAGAGCCTCTGGGTGAATGCACATAGTTGATGGAAAACTAGAGGCTGAGTGTAAGAACATTCGATATGAAAATCACACGCTGGTTTGATTGTGGCCTAGATACAGCGAGTCAAGATCTGTATTAGAAAGGACACTGTTGCCATCCAGGTTTATATAAATACTACGTTATTAAATGCATTGTTGCCTGATATCACTACATGGTTTGCATTATTTGACTCCTTATGAATCAAGGACAGTTCTGTGCCAAACAAAGTGAAAAAAGAGCAGTGTGTATATGTGGTAGCCATGAAACTGGAACCCTCATCTCCAAATAAATTACTGTTTTAGACCAGACCACTTAGCTATGCTATCAAATCAGTAATTGTTTTTGATTTCTAGATGAGAGGAGCCCAAGATACTTTTAAGTCTTTCCTAGAACAAATTATAAAACCCTTGCAATTGCTCTAAAGCCAAATACGTCATCATTTTTGCAAAGTACCAAAAAATTAAGTTTTAAGGTTCAGCTTGCCAAACCATCTGGCCAAAATGGTGAGCTTGAGGCCATTTCCTCTGTATTTCTTTCACCATACTACATGTACTATATGTGTAATAACAGAGAGTGTTCCATCCTGCAGTGGATTGAAAATGGCTGTTGATGATAACGATGATATATATATATGTATACAGGGTGATCCAAATTAAACAGGTGTTTAGACCTCTCTGTTGGGAAAACTACTTGGCCAATTTCACCCAAATTTCGTACACATGCTCTCCTGAGTAGGCGGTTTTGATTTCTGAAAGAAAAAAAATGAGTTCATATTTCGGCCGCTAGGGAAGGAAATGGCGCTGCGGAGCAGGCAATTTATTAATATTAACAACGAAAAAGTGTTTTAACATGCAATAACCTTTATTGCAATCACATGAAATTAACTACAAATTACAGTATACCATAGGTATGGCTAAAAAAAAGATTTGTGCAATAACTTTATTGCTATCACATGTGGAACCACACTATCATCACAGATACGGCTCGGTATGTCCTCCGTCTCTTTGCTCTAGAAATTGCATTCGATGCACAACACATTCCACGGCAGAACGTAACTCATTCGCTTGGAGGTGGGATACATGTTGCGAAATTCTGTCTTTTAAGACTGCTAAGTTCGGAACATTGCCTTTATAAACGCAGCTCTTTAAATATCCCCACAGCCAAAAGTCACAAGGGTTAAGATCGGGTGACCGAGGCGGCCAAGATGTTGAAAATGACCTGCTAATCACTCTGTCATCCGAAAAGTTTTGCCGTAATAATGTTTGAACAGGCAACGCGATGTGCGGGGGTGCACCATCTTTCATGAAGATTGTAGTGTCAACACAATTTCGCTTTTGAAATGAAGGAATCTTCTGCCAAGGCCATTCATCATCCACTGTCATCCGAGCAATGAACATCAAAGCAAATGTTTTCCGCACGTCATTATCACCAGAAAGCAATTGCTGAGTGTGGGCTATCTTATATGGATAAAACTTCAGGACATTTCTCATAACTCTCCACACTGTCGTATATGGCATGTCCAATTCCCGTGATATCGCACGTGCACTACTGCTACCATGTGCACTTGCTGCTTCCTGCTCAACTACTGCAGTTGCAACTTCTTCAAATTGCTGCACTCGAGTTGGTTTGCGGCCTCGTCCTGGTTTAACGGTGAATGTTCCGCTCTTTTCAAAATACAAGACCATTTTTCGAAGATTTGTAATTGTGAGAGTGCGTCTGCGTAAACCTTTTACCTGCCGAAATGCTTTAAGTGCCGCAGAAGCATTGCTATTTCGTTGATAAAAGAGCTTAACAAGTAACGCGCGATCTGGTAAAGTAAGTTTCATGACGGAGTCCTCGTATGGTGAAAAAGTGCTTCACGACTCCTTATATAGGCAGAGGATGTTGCGCATGTTAAGTAATATGTAAATTGCCTGCTCCGCAGCGCCATTTCCTCCCCTAGCGGCCGAAATATGAACTCAATTTTTTCTTTCAGAAATCGAAACCGCATACTCAGGGGAGCATGTGTATGAAATTTGGGTGAAATTGACAGAGTAGTTTTCTCTACAGAGAGGTCTAAACACCTCCTGTTTAATTTGGATCACCCGGTATATATATATATATCATCATCATCATATTCAACCATTATCTATCCACTGCTGGATGAAGGTCTCTCCAAATGCTTTCCACACAAGTCTATCCTGAGCAATTCGCTTCCACGTCACCCCAACCTGTTTTCTTATTTCATCCACCCATCTAGTTTGAGGACGTTTTCTAGGTCTTCGGTGGTCTCTTGGAATCCAGTTCAGAATTTCTGTTGTCCATCGTTGATCAGTTCTTCTTGCAATATGCCCAGCCCATCGCCATTTCAGCCCTTTTACTTTAACAATGATGTCCTCTACTCTAGTTTGCTCTCTCACCCAAGTGTTTCTTTTTCGATCTCTCCTAGTTATTCCAAGCATGCACCTCTCCATGCTCCTTTGCGTTGTCTGTAACTTTCGTATTGCTCCAACTGTTAGACTCCATGTCTCTGATCCATAAGAGAGGACTGGCAATACACACTGGTTGAAGACCTTTCTTTTTAGACACAAAGGCAATTTCCCCTTCAGGATAAAACTGTTTCTTCCAAATGCACTCCAGCCAAGTTTAATACGTCTGTTGAGTTCTTTCATAATGTTGCCATCCATTGAAATCAGCTGGCCAAGGTAAATATATGAATCAGCAATTTCTAGCTCAATGTTGTCAACTTGTATTTTTGTTTCCTCTACAAAATTATTGAACATGATCTTAGTTTTTTGTAGGTTCATCTTGAGTCCAACTTCTTTACTTCTAGTTGAGAGCTCCTGTACCATGTCTTGGAGTTCTAATGGGTTCGTTGAAAAAATAACAATGTCATCAGCAAACCGCAAATGATTTAAATATTCACCATTTATTTTTATTCCCTTGTTATTCCAATTTATCTGCTGAAAAATCATCTGTAAAGCTGAAGTAAAAAGTTTTGGAGAAATGGTATCTCCCTGCCTCACACCTTTACCAATTTTGATAGTTTTGGTATCTTTATGTAACCGAAATTTTGCACTTGCATTTTTATACACACGTTTCACCATGTCAATGTACACATCCTCAATGTCTGTTGATCTTAAAGAGTTGATGACTGCTGATGTTTTAATAGAGTCAAAGGCCTTCTCATAGTCAATAAATGCCACACACAATGGAAGTTCATATTCATGTGTTCTTTCAATTAATTCTCTTAATACTTGAATATGGTCCACTGTACTGAATCCACTTCGAAATCCAGCTTGTTCTCTTGGTTGAGCTGCATCTAATTTTTTCTGCAGGCGATGTGTTAGCACTTTTGTGAAGATTTTATAAATAGCAGGTAACAAGCTAATTGGTCGGTAATTTTTTAAATCCTCTTTATCACCTTTTTTATGCAAAAGAATTACTGTTGCAGAATCCCATTGGTTTGGTATGTTACCGCTGTTAAGACATTTGGTAAAGAATTTTGCAAGTATGTCTTCTACATATTCTCCAGCTTCTTTTAGGATATCTAATGTAATACCATCATCACCAGGGGCTCTTCCTTTCTTCATACTTTTTATTGCAAATGAAACTTCTTCTTTTAAGATTTTAGGAGCTGTTCCTTCGACTATTTCAATGTCTTCGTTTAATCCACTGTTACTTTCGTATAGATTTTTGTAGAATTCTTCAACTCTTCTAAGTATTTCTTCCCTATTTCTTGTTACGGTGCCATCCTCTCCTTTTAATGCAATGATGTGTTTCTTCCCAACAGATAAACTTCCTTTAACAACCCTAAGGCTCTTGTTATTTTCAATGGCTTTCCTTACTAGCTCACAGTTGAATTTTCTTATGTCTTCTTTCATGCTTTTGCGCAGAGTTTTACAAAGTTCTATGTACTCAATCCTGGAACTGGTATTTTGATTGTCCACCTTCATATCTCTTCGCCTTTTCATGAGCTGTTTCGTCTTCTCAGATAATTTGCTATTGTGCTTTTTACAGGTTACACCACCAATTTCCCCAGCAGTTTCAACTATTGTCTTAACAATGTTTTCATTTGCTTCTGAGATGTCAACTTCTTCAATAAGTCCTTCCAGTGCAGAAAAGCGATTTTTTAATTCCAACTTGAATGCCTCGGTATTTTCTTTTAATTTCTTTAAATCCACCCTCTTACTTACTTGTTTCCTAATGAGCTTCTGTCGTTCTAATTTAGTATTTAAGTGCACTTTACATCTCACCATTCGATGATCACTTCCAGTATTAAATCTGTTCAGTACACTGCAATCTTCAATAATTGATTTCTTGTTTGCCAGGATATAGTCAATTTCACTAGTTCCCCCATTTGGGTGTTTCCATGTCCATTTTCTTTGCGGTTTCTTCTTAAAAAATGAATTCATGATGCTAAGATTTTCAGCTTCTGCAAATTCGATGAGTTGATCGCCACGTTCATTCCTTTCCCCATATCCGTATTTACCAACCGATGTCTCTCCTTGTTCCTGTTGTCCAATTCTTGCATTGAAATCCCCCATGATGAGCTTGATATGTTGTTTCCCT
Source organism: Dysdera silvatica (assembly GCA_006491805.2). Taxonomy (NCBI): domain Eukaryota; kingdom Metazoa; phylum Arthropoda; class Arachnida; order Araneae; family Dysderidae; genus Dysdera; species Dysdera silvatica. Next base: position 25,957,812 of record QLNU02014176.1, on the reverse strand, counting down.
TTGGTCCAAGCTCATGTGGGAGTAACCTGATGGTGCTCTCTCTATAATATAGCGTATATATATATATATATATATAAATTAATGTAATAATTAGATAGTTAAATCTCAATAATGCAGATTTGCCATGGGCCGCCAATTTTTACAAATTGAAGTCTGCACTAAGTGGAACAAATTTCAGTAGTTAAAACGTCAGGCTATTCAGTAATAATTTACCCAGTAATGCAGTATACAACGTAAATGAAGAAATTACTAAAACAAAATAGTTCATTATGAATGAATACTCCGGAAGAATTTACGATGATACAAAAAAATGAGGACTTAACATACAGTGGAAACTCATTTATTTGTACATAATGCCATTTAAAAAATTCAAAAGAATTTGGAAGGTTACTTTTGAAAAACAGATGACCACACCTGGAAAAAAAATCATGCTATCTTTGATACCTAGTGAAGTTTTTCCAGAAAAAGGCATTTTTTTCTCTGTACAAAAAACTTTTGTCCGCATTATCTGATAAGCCATACACATTAAGCAAAGTCTAGTATTGGACATACATATGCCTCAAATAGGGAAAAGAAATTTGTCTACACTAACGAAAAGTCCATTGTAAGCGAAGCTGCATTAATGAGATATCATTATATATACGTAAATCTAAAATAATTAATATTGTGACATTTGCCATACTGTAATTGTTTATTCTCTATATTTGGAAAAAAAGAAGATAATTGTTTCTAGGTTTACCAAACATCTAAATGAGATCAATATCTAAATCTTTCGATCACCTTGTCGCAACTTCATGTGTGTAATTTGGCGATTCCTTATCCAACAAACTAGCTTGTCCGAAATCACCAATTTTCAAGAGACCACTTGAGCTAATTAATAAATTTGCAGGCTTCAAGTCCTATAAAAATCATAATGAACAAAAATTTATCAGATAAAGTTATATGGACATACATTGTTCAAGTATGCATGTATAGACAAAATGCGTGGAATATAACAAATGGGGGTACACCCACTTTTTATGCTACGTTTTTACACACACACAATATGTTTGCACACAACGAAACTTAGTGGAAATCATACCCATTTCAGTGAATGGAAATGCTTGGGTTACAACCACTGAGATGCTAACAGTAACCAAATTTTTAAGAAAAAGAAAACCCCAATAAGCAGCAAAAAAATTATATGTAAAAAATGAACGATTTCATACAGTCAAACTTGGTTATAGCGACAACTTGGCTATTATTTCAAGATTCCAAACTCTTCTCGAAAGCCAATTTATACAGCCAGTTATAGTGTCATAATTTTGATGGTCCTTTGAACATCATTATAACCAAGTTTGAGGATACAATTACAATACTTTTGGATTTTCTCACAACGTAAAGCTAAAAATATACATTTTTTTTAAATCTTAAAAGTACCGGTTCTAAATAACTTTTCCGCAATGCCAAATTAAGTGCATTATAAAGAATATATACATATAATTGATAGAGATCTCTATGGACTATAAAATGTAGACTCAGTTTCATTACCCGATGCATAATCCCAATACCGTGGCAATGGTCAATGCCTTTCAAAAGCATAGCTAAATAGGTTTTTATCTGTGGTTCAGATAAAGGCTTTTCGGCATTCCTTAGTAGGACGGAAAGATCAGTTGGCATATATTCAAAAACTAGAACCACACCAGCATCATAAGGGAAGACATCTAGCATTTGAATAATCTAAAAAAAAAAAGATTATTTAAAGCAATTTATTCAAAGAATTTCAATTTCCAAATACCTCATTATATACAATACAAGAAATTGAAAGTTTAACCAAGCTTTATATTACATATATGATTGGCAAGGTTTTGGACACTACAGTAAAATCCATGGTATTTACCATGGTTTTTACTGTCCTGTCCAAAACTGTCCAAAATCTCCTTATGCTCAACAATGTAAAAATAAACACTAATATAAATAACCATATGTAAAAACATTAAAATTGAAAAGTGAATTATGTGCACACAGTTATATTAATTGATTTTATATTACCAGGTCCAACATATGGATGAAGAATGTATCGTGTTATTGTTAGATTTTTCATATATACAGTCATATGATATATATATATATATATATATGCTGATGACAGCCACTCTGTTACTTTTAAAGAAACAGAATTTGCATTAAGTTGAGTATTGGGTATATTTTACAAAAATTTACATTTGTACTATAAAAGGTGAAAAGTAACATGAAAAAAAAAAATGGAAATATAATAAAATAATAAAGATGAAAAAAATTACAAACACTACAGAAATAAGTATGTAGTATAAGAGAAATATTAATAATCAACTACAATCGGCCCTCTTAACATCCGATAACACATAACCAGTTTAGCTGCTGTGTTTGTGCCTAGACGATTTCTGAGTTTTGAATGTATTACTCTAAAGTTGGAAAATATTCTTTTAATCAATGCAGAACTTGCAGGCCATGAAAGTAAGAAAACAATGTTTTGTACAGTCTTCCGAAAACCCTTCTATTTCTAGAATTTTTCCTGCTGCTGTCCACAATGTGACTGGACAGATACTTCTTTCAGATGCAGTGAAGTAGGAGGAAAAGGCACAACTTCAGCTTCATATGCAATCAAAAGGTGAATGCTGTTGGGATATTTGTTTACTAACCATGAACGTGCAACTTCTTTTTGATTGGTAGACAGACCTCCCTTATATTTCAAATTTAGCAAATAGGCTAGGAAATAAAAAGATTCCGTGGCAAGAATCGTTTTGTAATGTCTTGAATGCAGGGCTATAAAGACTCTTCTTTCAACAACATGAGCCATGTATGACAGGCTTCACGAATGGTAGTGTTGTCTTTTTGCAAATAGTCCAGTGAAACAGCAACTGGTTTCAGTTGTTGCAATGTATCTTACAAATTTTGAATGGTAACAGGAATTTTTATAATTGTTCACTAAATAAGCATTAATGTCGAATGAATAGGCGATAATATTATAAATTTTGAATTTTTGTTAAAGTCCAGCACTATGAAAGAAAGAATTTCCATTTAAAATAAACTGAAGTTCATTGCAATGATATTTATAACAAATGTTCAAATTGTTTTCCTTCTGCTGCCATGCAATGTAAGAGTCAGTAGTGGTAACTTTCTGTGACTGTTTGCAACATACGTTCTATAATTAATTCTGCCTCTTCTTTTATTCGGTGCTTCAAATCGTTCACAGATTAGAGTCTTGCCTTGTAGACTCTATTTTTGAGATAAATCCACAAAAAATAATCTGTGGGAGTTGTCAAGTGATCGGGCCAGCCACTCTATGGAACCTTGTTTGCCAATCCATCGATGAGAAAAGGTTTCATTTAAATATTCTCGGACAATCAAACCAAAATGAGGTGGAGCTCCATCTTGTTGAAACCAAACACTATCAAAATGTATGCTGACTTCATTTTGTACTATGGGTACGATAATGTTTTTGAGCATTTCTAAGTATTTATTGGCATTTAGCTCCTAATCAATACAAAACGGCCCATGTAAATGGTTACCAGTGATTCCGACCCAGAAAATCAGTTTTTGAGGATGCTAGGTATGATGTTCTAGCATCCATTTTGGATTTTGTTCACACCAATACCGACAATTATGTCGATTAACATTTTCATTCAGCATGAAAGTTAATTCATCTGAAAATAGTATGGAACTTAGGAAATTGGGGTTTTCGTCAGTCCTGGTCCTGATATTTTCACAAAATTCCTGTTGGTAGAAATTATCTTCTGAAAGTTCTTGAACTAAATGGATTTTAAAAGGTGAAATATTATTACTTTTAAGTATTCAATGTACAGAAGTGGAACTAATTTCCAGCTGCTGAACACTTTTTCTTATAGAATTATGAGGATGTTTAATGAAAGTTAAAAGAACAAGAGATTTATCCTCTACCATTTCAGTTTTCGGTCTTCCAGATCGAGAACGATTTTTAATGTCACCTGTTTCTGCAAAATGATGTACAGTCTTGTGTACAGGGGACTTGGAAATGGGTCTTCAATTTGGATAAGTAGCATTGAACAAGTCTTTTACTTCATCATATGATCTAACTCTATCGCCATACCCTCTCATCATCAAAATGGTTATCAAAACAGTCATCAAAACGGTAAGAGACATCATTATAAATTTTACACTTACTTAAAAAAATTCAATAATTGTCACTAATAGCAATAAAATCTCTTAAAAATCTAAACAGCATTTTAAATAAGTGGGAAAGAAAACACAAACACAGGGATTAATAAATACACACCTTACGAAGTATGCACTTAAGAGTAAAACTTAAAAGCTATTTAAAGCAGATGATTTCGGAACATATAACAAGCAAACCAAACCTAAAACCAAGGATATTTTAAATATTGAGCTGATTGTGTTTTAAGCAGACGACATACTAATGCAGAAGACGATATGTTAGAAATATGTTTGTTTCTAACGTTATTACGGTTTTTTAAATAAAAATTAAGGCAAAAATAAATAATAAATAAAATAAGGAAAAAATGTAAAAAGTTAGAAATTAATATTTTTTAAAATTTGTTATGTTTTTTAAATAATATTGAAAAATATTATGTAAAAAAATGTTTTTAACTAATTAATAAAACATAATTATATATATTAAATAAAATGCATTTCTTGGAAGAAGCTTTTAAACAAAATATTTTGTTTATCTCATCTGTCTATTTTGAATAGAATTCGAAATATTTTATTATTTTTTGGCTTTAGTACTACGAAAATTTTACCAAGTACAGAAATTCAAAACACAATACCACAGCTTCTATGAAAGATAAAGCGTTTCTGTGAAAACTGATAATGTTATGGTTACATAGGCTTTCTAAAAATGTAATCATATTGCAACAGCTGCATTTGAAAAGATAAAGAAAAATTACGTTTTTTGAGTTTGCGAACACACTGTACATAAATAATGAAATGGTTTTACACTTATCGAGCAGGCACTGATAAAATCTTTCGAATGATGGTCTTCTTATTTTCCTCTCTTGAATAGAATTTTAGATATTTTACTGCATTCTAACATTAACATTAAGAAAAATTCATCAAAAATCCACAAACTAAAAATGCCGTTATCTCAGCTTCTATGAAAGATAGAACATTTCTGTAAAAAGCAATAGCATTATAATTGCAAGGGCTTTCAAATAATCTGCTACAATTATGGTGATTCCATTTAAAAAAATACATTTCAGGACTTTACGAACACACTGTACATCTGTGTAAATGTTTTAGTACTCACTGAATAGCTTATAATACAAGTTTTCCAACGATACTTTCAGTGTCTTTCTAACTTAAATAGAACTCAAGATATTAGACCGTTTCAGGACTTTTGGAACACCCTGTATAATTACACATACACCCACATATGTATGAGCATTGTTTTTTCTATTAAAAAGGATTATACAGTGGAAAACACAAGCCACTTACATTTTCATGTGATGCTTGCTGTAAAGTCTTGATTTCTCTATAGAACAAACAACAAATACAAGTCAATAATGTGTCTTCTTTATAAAGGTTATTCTTTCAACATTAATAAATATACAGTGCGTCTGGGCTAAAGTATCCAAAAGTAATTGCTTATACTGATAGAAATGTACATGACTAGTTATGGAAGTGCTGCGCCAATGATAGGGATTGCTCCAATTTTTTTATCCAAGTTTGCTATGGTCGCGCATGCGCATTGTTGACAGTTGCGTTGAGCTGCTTTCCACAGCAGTCGTATGCTGACTTGTGATTAGGAATATTTAGAAATGGAATCATCGGCACATTTTGTTTCGCAGAACCGATAGTGGCAGGACGCAGTAACATTGACTTGTTGGAGAACTTT
>QLNU02014176.1:25927861-25944908 GCA_006491805.2 Dysdera silvatica | reverse complement strand
GATTTAGCTATTTTGTAGCTTGTTCTGGCAACAGTATTGTATGTGTACGATTTGCTGATTGTGCATGTATTGTTGCTTACCCATCTCAACTTATGATGGGACCAATTTTGCAATATCCCTTCGAAATGGGCTCAGCTGTCTACTGAGAGAATTTCTAAACTTTCGTGAGGACAGGAGTCCCAAATATGTACCCATCCTAGGTCTAGGGCCCTATAAAGGCATGATTGGGCCCTGCATGTAGCGATCATATCATGAAAGGTTCCCAAATTGTTACATGCCCATCATCAAACACTTGTGTTAGTGATCATGTAAAACAGGATCATTTGAAGTAAGCAGCCATTTTGGTCTGGACTGAATAACACATACACCCGCCATGGAAGAAGCAGTCACACTGGAAGGATTTTCTGACAATTCTATGATATTTCCATGCCAAAACAATTGTAAAATAATGTTCCAACTTCCATAACTGCATTTGTGATAATTTGCATTTTAATATGTGATATTCATAATTTCATGTATTATTGTATCTTGTTATGCTTTATCTCAGATCTTTTTGTCGTTCTTATGGAAATGATTTATGTAGCTTGAAGTATTGTCTTATTTGGAGTGGTTTAGGATTTTTGTCGTTGTGCCCGATAAAATCTACTCTTATATTGAATTTCTGTGTCTAAATAGCTTTAATATACAATATCACTAATAACGATAATTTTTGTTGTTTTATGTTGTATCTTTACGCTGTACGTCACTGTCCGTCTAGATTTTGGGGGAGGGGGTGAGAACTCGCCAAGCCATCTTTCGTCGGCTTTTTTCCTGGTCTCCCTTCAGTACACTTTTAATTTTGTATTAACTTCGATCTTTAACTTTATGTACTGAAAAAATAAATGAAATGAAATGAAAATATTCCTCTATAATAATAACTCAATATACAATTTCCTGTATAATATAACTCAGTTATGTGGATGACATATGGTTAATATTTTAACATATGCAACTTTTGGACTTTGAAAAGACTTTTTTTTAACATGGATGGAAATAACTATTAACCCTAATATGTTTAGTTAAATGCGGTACTGTGCATGCACACTTTAAAGTTCTAGCTCCAGCTCTATCAGGTGTATTACAAGCTGTAGATGGTCTTCTCTCATATGCCCTTTACATTTCATTTCTTGACAAACAAATGTGACTAAGTTGTCCTCATATTTCCTTGTATTATAAAATACAAAATTTGTATTTTTCATTGCAGTTGAAAGTTTTATCTTCAGCATTCAGCAGATTATAAAATAATATTCATTTCAGTTCTGAGTGTGAAATCCTTATGAAGTTACTGGAAGGTCAGGTTCACATGCAAAATTGGAGGTTTTTACCAAGTCTCTTGTGCCTTCATGAAGCTCATACAAAGTTGGCACAATGGGCAACTATTCCAAAAGAGGTACAGTCCTTATCTCTTGCATCTAAATAATCGACATTCGAACAGGAGCATATAATTACATATTAACTTCATTCGTTTTTTTCAATTAGATGTAAACTAATTAATATGCAAATTTAATTACTTTTTAAAAAGTTTCTTCATTTTATGGGCATACAAAAATACTATAGATGTGCCATTTGCACTTCAATATATTATCTCATCTACAAGTTTTAAATAACATTATTAATAACTAATATTATTTAGTGTCACAATGTAATTACAGTAGGAGCTATTCATTGTGAGCCTACATTTAAGTTTCGTATTTTACAAGGAAATATAGATTTTGTTTAATACTATGATTAAGTGCAATACAATTTAATCATTTTAAGCAAATATGATTTTTTCAATTCCCAAGTATAATGAGGAAAAAATGACAAGGTTTTTCAAACAAAATGAAGAAAATTAAAAAGAAAAATTCAGTGATCGAGAGTGTTTTTGTTTTTTAACTACAGCAAAAATTACGAAATAAACTTTCCAGCACTTAAAGCTAGAGAATTTCTGAGAATTCTCATCTCTTTCATAATAGATAGCAAGGAGTTTATAAGTATGTAGTAAATACTTATTTGGGGCAATGAATTACACTGATGTTTGTGTATTTATTATATAATTGGTTGATAATACATTCATTATTTATTAAATTAAAGGCGAATTCAAAGCTGAATAATATTGTACTCAAGTTATATGTGTACATGTTACCTATACCACCTTTATTTTCAAAGTTTAAATTCCAAAATGAATTCAATGAGCAATTGTATATAGCAAGCATTTTGATCAGGTGTAACAATCATTCTGAGCAGATGTAGCAAGCATTTTGAACAGATATAGCAAGCATTTTGAACAGATATCGTAAGCATTTTAATTGGGTATGGTTGGCATTTTGACCAGATATAGCAAGCATTTTGGCCAGATGAAGCAAGCATTTTGACCAGATATAGCAAGCATTTTGGCCAGATGAAACAAGCATTTTGACCAGATATAGCGAGCATTTTGACCAGATATAGCAAGCATTTTCATTGATCCCAAGCTCCTCATTATATATGGATCCTACTGTATTTATGTTCTCTTTGGATATAGACTTGTATTAGACTGGACTTGGATGTGTTTTGTAATTTTAGATAGTGTACTTAAAGAACCATGTCCTTTTTTATACTCACTATAAAAATACAGCCAACAAAGCAATCCTTTTATACATTATATTTACAGATCAAAAAAGGTTCTTCTATTACGAGTGGCTCACGTGTTTCTTCCCAGCCACCTATTTACTTGTGGTTGTGTAGTCTAAAGTCAGCTCTAATGTCAAAGGTAAAATGTAATGTTCACATGCATGTATTGTTTATTGTACCTTAAACACATCTACTTCTGCTTTCCTATATGTACTCATGGATTTATTTCTATATGCATGAACTCATTACACCCATGTACAGTAAAGTCTTGTTAATCCAAACTGATTGGGACCGAGACCTGTTCAGATTAACAAATTCTTGCATTAACCAAAATCTTTGCTATAGAATTTACTGTAAGCTGTAATCGTTTGATGTGTGTGTTTTAGTGTGCATGCATAACAGACAACGGATGACAGAAAATTTTCCCTTATGTGAAAAGATGAGTGATGCACTGTGCTATAAAATATTTAAAGACGAAATGCACACAAACGCAGGTTAACATGAGTTGGAGCGACATTTTACAATTGTTTCGGTGGGAAACAAACATTTACCTTCGTCAGAAATTTGTCCAAACGATCCAAATTCAGTTTGTACAAATTTTGGATGAAGGTGGACATTTGTTTTTTACCGAAACAAATGTAAAATGTCACTCCAACTCACATTAGACTGAGTTTATATGTATTTTGTTTTTAAATTTCCCCTTACTTTATGGGAAATTTCAATTAGTTGGCAACACACACTGTGCTGTTTGTTTACGTCTTGTCAGTCAGCTGCCACTGAAAAAAAAGACATCCAACTGACTAAAAAAAGGTTTGGATTAACCGTTTTTTCAGATTAGCATGGTTCGAATTAACGAAACTCTACCATATATAACATGTAACTGCCCACCTAAGGTTTTGCTGCATATAATATTTTTTATTTAGCATTACTCATTACAAAAGTCATTCAACGTGGTAATCAGGCACAATGTAGTCAGTTTCTATTGTGTCGTAACTACATGCATTTAAGAAAAAATGCAACCGTAAACTGGTTCCTAGAAGAATATAATGCATAAAAGAGGTCTCTTCGGTGTATATCATATTTTTTCTGTTATAAACTGCACTGGCATATGCAGGGGTAGGTTGATTTGGGGGGGGGGTCATAACTTTCCGTTACAATGAAATTTTGTACAAATGCATATGAATATATGGACTTGTATCTCTGTAACCATCCCCCCACCCTCGTTTAAAGTTTATAACCCTGCACTTATGAACTTTTTTGCATACATATAGACCACGTTTATAGATCAAGGTAGTACTTCTGCACTGAAATAATACTTAGTTGAGATAACTAGACTCGAGAAGAGACTAGACTAGAGAAGTAGACTCATGAACTAAACTTGTGTACAAAAAACATACTACTGTTGTCCAATGTAGTTGTTAGAAACATGAATGAATTTTTTCACGTAATGAAAAGTGCTTATGCTACACACAGTTATTATCCTGAATTATTTTAATAATATTATATTGTAAATGCTTTATATTCATCACTTATGTACATAAATACCTGCTTACATTATTTATTGAACCATTATTACTACCATCTATAGGTCAAAAATATAACAATAGTTCATTGAACAATTTAACTTAACATGGCTTGAGTATATTTGTTCCATGGCTCTTAGTAGTTATAACCACTGCCTGTTGACCAGTTGGGCTGAGTTAACCCCTTAAATATTGCATAATTTTCAAGAAAACAGTAAAAAAAGTGCCTACTTCTTTGTTCAAGAAAATTGTATAAAAGTAAGTGTACGAAAAATATATGTATTCATTTTTAATTTTTGGAATTCTTTTTAGCTTGAAATCAAGAAAATTTAATTTTTCATAAAAACCAACAATCAGTGTTATTGTAATTATTGTATTGTATTAATTAATTACCTTTGTACACTCCAGTCCAGAAATATTACGGGCAAGATAAAAAGCGAGCGAAACCTCACCCCGTAATTCTGACGGGAGCAAGAAGGAAGGGGTTAAACTTCTGGTAGATGTGGTTGTGTATGTGAAAATATATCAGAGTGTGGAGAACACATTAAATTGTCAATTTCTTACTGAATTATCCAAACACAGTTAGGGGTCATAAACTATGAAAATATATACCTGTAATAATAAGTTTTCAACTCGTGGCCCAAAATTTTGGCATCCAAAATTCATAATAACCTTACATTAATATGTGTCATGATGTCATCATGATCATATGTATTATGATGACATGTTTGTTATATGTACTTTTTCATAATATTCTTTATGCACGGAGGGAGACTAAATAGAAATTTGGATTTAAATTCCTTATTTTAAAAGTTGTGATGAGATTATTGTTTGAATTATTATTTGAATGTGAATTTTAAGTGCGTGCCATTTCAACTCAGAGGTTTACGAGGGAATTATTTAAGATAAATTAAATTTTAATGCTCAAATTTTCAGTTCAATTGATAACTCTTGGCGTATATAGTATAAAGTTGAATATTATTGCCCTAGATGATCCCTGAGTAGAGCAATAATATCCAGTTTTAAAATATAACCACTCATAAAAATTGTGAAGTCATTGTCACATGAGTGTAGAGGTGCATAATTAGAAGTACATGGAACTGATAGAAATTAATTGGGCGAAACAAAAACATAGTTTATTGAAAACCACACATCTGTGTTATAAACAAAGGGACTTAAACACATACAGTATCTGACTGATATAGATAAGGAAGTATAATGCATATCTATAAAATAATTATGGGATCATGTACATCTCCGGAAAAAATCATGGAATCAGCCTACAGAAGATATATATTGGCCTTAATACTTCATAACCCCTTCACGAGCTTTTATAATAGCCTGCATCTTTTGTGACATAAATTTTACTAATGAAAAACAATGGTTTACATCAACATTTCTGAATAGCAATTGCCAAATCAGATTTACAACATGAAGTTTTTGCCTATATTAGTCTCTTTAATTTGCACTCTATATTCTCAATAAGATTTAGTTCCTGATGTTCACTGTCCTACATTGTAGCTATATATCTGTCTTCAAGAAATTTCTGCACATTTTTGGTCCCGAAACTTGAAGCATTATCATCTTGAAACATGAGCTCGTCATCACCAAAATCGCTTTCTATTGATGGCATCAGAAAAAGCTCTAAAATGTCATGTGATGATTGCTATGTCACCTAGTCCATTACCCGCCATACAACCCCATATCACTAGTGATTGAGAAACTGGACAGTTTTCTTGAAGCAGCTATTATAAGATTTATTGGCCCATCACGAGACAAACATTCCATCATCATCTCCATGACCCCTGCCATTCCTTGATTCATCACTGAATAGCGCTTTTATTTAATCATCTACAGACTATGATTTTTTTCTTTGGCCCATTGCACATGTTATTCCTTTTAGATGGTTGTCAGTTTTGATTGGACAGGTTTTTGTTTTGCTTTTCTGTATGAAAATCTCATTTCCTTTAGGCAGTTTTGTACCGTTCTGTCACAGGCATGAATACCTTCTTCTGCCTACTTCATCTTTGTTTTATTGCATATATATATATATTTGTCCTCACATTTCCAAGTTTTGCTTGAGTGAACAGTATATTAACCTTTTATAACCACTCCCATTTCGTTTACACTAAATGTTTAGGACTACCAACAGTGAACAACCGTCTTTTGCACATCTCTTGTCAATACCTGTTCTTTAACGTGCTTAACTATTCCTCACTTTTAGTGATAGTTGTCTCCTAAGCACCACGCTCTTACTAACAGTGTATAATATTACTAATCCATAGCCACATCATGTATTTTTTTATCACTATTTTTTTGCATGTTGTTGTAAGATTCCACTTGGAAACTGTACATTGATTCCATAATTATTCCCTGTACATGTCGTCATAATTTCTTATGTATCTCAGTCAGATGTCGTATGTTTATGTTCTTCTGCTTTTGGCTTAGATATGCCGTTTTCATTAAATCATGTGTTTGATTTGCCTAATTGATATGTCAGTTGTTTACTTCCAATTACATGCCTTCACATCCATGTAGAGGTGATTCCATAATAATTGGGAGTGGCTGTACATGGGTCAAAGAGGATTCTAGTTTAAACCAAGAATATGGGGGCCTTTCATTGGCACAGTATGGTGATGCATTCGCCTAGTGCACTGTTTACTCAGTTTTGACTCCCAATGGTGCAAAGAATGCTTACTCAGAGATCTCATAAAGATCACACTGCTCACTGTAGTCCGGGGTTTGGTTCCCTAGGCTTTAAGAGGTTCGGATTCCTCAGAAAATTGTAGATCCAGATGTTTGGATTCCTCTGGAAAGAGTAGGTCCCAGCTTAGCATGACCATTGTAGTCCTTGAGCCATAAAACCACAAACAAGAATATGGGCATCAACATCTAATTTTATTAAGGTTATTATTGCTCATATATACATGTTCATAACGCTCATTACGCATCAGAAACATACTACAAATTGAAAGGGAATTTGTGTTTAATTTTTGTTTAGTTTACGTTGTATTTCCATGAAAACTTAAGCAGGCAGACGGTTCCACAAGAAATGAAAAATCTTTGTTCAAAAACATCTGTGGATTATTTTCAAAAGTAAGCATAATTTTTTGTTGGAATTCATTAGATAAATCTATTACTTATAGTTTTCAAACCTTTTGAAGGTTATAATTAATAAAAATTATTAGTTTATGATATAAGAAATGCTTATATATTATAATATATTTGTTTAATATGTCATATTATTGATATGTCTTTTTTCGTACATTAATCACAGATAGACCTTGCTGTAGCATAGTGGTATCACATTCACCTAGCATGCGGTTTTCCCAGGTTCAATTCCCAACAATGCCAAAAAAAAAATCCTGACCAATGAACTGCTCACCATAGTCTGATGATTAATTCCATGGCCCTTAAGAGGTTCGGATTCCTTGGAGAACTGTAGCTTCCGGCATAGCATGACCATTGCTGTCCTTGAACCGTAAAGTACAAACAGTGCTCAACGTGGAGCTGGAAAGCAAAGATGTGACTATCTGTTCACTGTCGTCCAAGGATTGGTTCCCTAGGGCTTAGAGGTCCAAGTTTCTTGGAGAAATATAGGCCCACTGTATGTCCTATGAGGGTATAGTAGTGACACGTTTGTCTATCATACTATTAACTCAGGTTCTATTTCTAGTGGTATTGTGGAATATGCGCCATTTTGCTGCGCATGGCATCTGAGGTTTGGTTCTCGTAATATCGGAAGTTCTTTACTTCCTCAGGAGATTGTACGTCCAAGAAAAGCATGACCTTTGCATCACGAAAAGACACAAACAATCCTTGAAGGCCAATCCATAGACTGTAAACCAGTAGAAAGTATGGCAGACATTAGGCATCCATAGGATTGAATCCCATAGGTGTCAAGCTGGATTGTCCAATCTTTTTCGTCAGCGGCCCGCTTAAAATTTTTTCACAGATCTTGCAGGCCAGCGGTTTCAGCGAGTTTCATAACAAAAAAAAACACTTCCCTTCATAATTTCTTCTGGTTATTTGTTTGTTCACTTGTGATATGGAAAAGACTATGCTGTCCTTGCAGTTTTTCCCTCGTTTCTGAAAAAAAAAATACGTAAAATTTTTGTTTTGGATTTTTTTATTCCAGTTGTCATATAGCCGGATTAGAACCGTTGGTAGGGCGTATGTTGGACAACCCTGGTATAGGGTTATATGGGCCCATGGGGCCCTAGCCTCCCCCAATAATTTGAAATGAATTACAATTTTACATATAATGTAATGTATATAATCTGTACGTGAGCCCCCAACCCACCCCACCCCCCAATAATTTTGTGAAGTCTACGTTGGTGCCTCCTTTTCTCTTTGTGGACAAATATATCACCTACAGGTCAATGCAGAGCATTACTAAATTTTAAATCTGCACAGAGTAAGCATGGGCGGATTTTTCATTTTGCCACCCCCTTCCTACTCCATCCACTCCCACACCCAGTTAGTGGTAGGAACATAAAAATTGTTACATTCAATATACGCCAAAAACTTTTATGTTGACAATAAATATGTTGAAAAACAAACTCATAAATTGAAACATAAATATTAAACAATATTAACTTATATTGAAGTATTATCTCTTCTTGGTATATAATAAATCAAATTCAATTTTATTGAAATAAATTTTAATTTTAGCAAAAAATAAAAGCCTATCGAACACTGGTATTTAAATGGAAAGCATGACGTCTAGCTTTCTTCTCGGCAAAACATCTGATTATATCATCAGATACCATCAGATATGGTATTGATTTTGTTATATCAGACTCAATACACAAGTTTCCTGCTCTAGTCTATATCCTAGTAAAGCCTATTGGGAAATACGGCACTGAAAGCAGGGGCAGTATCAAGTAGAGTAGTTACTAAGTACCGCTGGTTATGATATAATGTCGGTTGCTTACCATATCCCTTTTGGCGCAGTATAGCCCAGATGCTCTTGCGCCATAAAAAAGCCAAACAATCAATCAACCATAGTATCCCACATTTCTTAATAACTGGCCAGTGATTTGCAGCTTGATTGCTAGACATTATGTGGCTAAAAAAAGAAGAAAATATTTGGTGTTTGCACACAGCGAAATGAATTCCGGTAATCGTATAGCAACTGACTTTTCCAGTAGTGATTTTCAACCTTTTTTTATTAAAATGTGAGATGAGTGTATGTTAATTTCATTCCAAAATTGAAATTGATGCACATGAGTGTATATTAATTTCAATTTTGCTATATGTTTTAGGATAGTAACCTTCCAAAAGAATCGTTCTGACGTATCCTGTGTTGCCATTGTACTCGATACCAATGGGTTGGATGACTATCGAGGCCATGGCTACGTATATCCAGACAAATATTATGAAAAACCCAAGGGGATCAATTCTTACCCCGCTGTTGTATGTTTTCCTCCAGTAAGAAACCTAGCAATTTTTATTTAGCTTTGTTATTTTGTTCATTTTATTATTACAAATAAATCTGACACACTATTTTATGGTTTATACTATAACTTACTTTTTACCTAATAACTAACACGCTCATAACACATTTACACTTCATAAACTTGCCACACTCAAGTTGAACTTGAATCAACAATTT
The DNA here is from genome assembly GCA_006491805.2 of Dysdera silvatica. Classification (NCBI taxonomy): domain Eukaryota; kingdom Metazoa; phylum Arthropoda; class Arachnida; order Araneae; family Dysderidae; genus Dysdera; species Dysdera silvatica. Next base: position 25,935,137 of record QLNU02014176.1, on the reverse strand, counting down.
TTGGATTGACGCTGCAATGCTTTAACAGTTAATTCACTGAGCACAACCCTGCATGGCTCTTTTTCATGTACTGTAAAACCTTCCTGAGGCAACTACCATAAAAATTCGTACCATAAAATTTGTGAAAAGGTGGCTTCTTAATGAGGGCCTCTAGTGAGAAAGGGACAAATATGCAAAATTAAACAGAAGCATAATTTAAATTACTTAAATGGTAACACTTATTTCACATTAGCGTGCAAACCATGAAATTAAAAAATTTAATTAAAGTAATTTTAAATGTTATTGTCAGGTTATGAAATTTAGAACTTTTTAAAAAGGAACCAATACTGTAGTTTGCTTTGACATTATAATTTTTTCTAAATAATTTTGAAGTTCAGAACGTAAATGAAGCATTTTATAGTCATCAACAAGTATGAAGTTTCTATTAATATATCCGCTTCCTTGAGACGAGAGGGAAGGACTTTTTCTTTGAGAGTTCCGATGATGATTCTTCAATGGCATCGGACTAAGACTCTTTCCTTCTCTGCTTCGTGCAGTGGCATAGTGATAACGTATTTGGTTTTAAGCAGTCTAAGTTTGACCTCAGCCACTATCCAGTGCTTGCAGATTTGTTTCTAAGGATCCACAGTCTTGGGTTCGCTTTCCTAGACATAAGAAGCTTGATTGTCTTCGAAAACTGTGTGTCCTGATCCAGCATGATTGTGGTTATCCTTCCTGCATCAAGAACATACAAATGTTCTTTCATTTCTAGTAATGTATTCTGTCACACTCGTTCACTTCAGGAAAGGAGCAATAAGTAATTCATTGAATTGAATTGGTAAGTAGTTCATAGAATTGAATTTGTGAGTAATTCATTGAATTGAATTAGTGAATAATTTATCATTGAATTGAATTAGTGAGTAATTCATTGAATTGCTACTTTGCAGTGTCGTAGGAGTCACATGTTCATCTTCATTACATTAACCTAGGTTTATATCTAATAGTATAAATGATAACGGTACTATAGTATATATATACAGGGTGAAACAGAAGTCCGCATAAATTTTAAAAATTCATAAAAAAAGGAAAAAATCATCGCATTGAAGTGCAATTTGCATTCAAAATATTACCCGGATGTGTGTGTTTTTTACCGCAATAAAAATTTTTAGTAGCTCAAAGGTCACTGACAGGTAGTGCTGACACTAACGAAAGTGCTAGAAGTATGCAAATAAAGCCGTTAGAAAAAAAACTAAGTTCTTTGTGGGTTCTTCCTTTAATTCATTAATGAACTCGGTATAAAGAAAAAGTTTCTGCTAAAGTGTTAACTTTGCTAAAGCAAGCTTTATTAATGAAATTGTATTACACGGTATTCATTTCATTGTTTTTAAAGGTCTAAAGTGTCACCTATCGGTAACCTTTAAACTAAAATTGTTTATTGAGTGAAAAAACCAACAAAAGAAACCCAGCTAATACTTATCGTGCAAACCGTACTTCAGTGCGATCATTTTTTAATGAGTTTTAAAGTTTATATGAACTTTTAATTGATCCTGTATAGCAATAATAGTACTATAGTATGTGTGAATTTTTTTTCCTGCCTATTATAGACCGTGATTTATCGGCTTAGGCAACAGATGTTTGGATTTCTCGTAAAACTCTAGTTCCTAGTGTATCTCGACCTGAGCTCTCTTTGTATCATTAAGCACAAACAATAACATTCGCTGAGTAAAAATGGTCACCCCTTTAACAGAATGAGTTATTATTTTCATTGCATATCTTTAGTGTACAGATTCAGAATAAAAGAATGATTCATGCTTACTGGAATTACTTAACTCTCTTATTTGTCACTTTTTTTCAAGGGCATGCCTACTTCACATTTACCTGGTGTCGTCATGATTATGGACAAAGACGAAAATAAATTGTCGAAAAATTCAGATGAAATTTCATATTTTTATGACAAGGTAGAATGAATTATAAATATCAAGTTACTTGTATTCTTTTGGTCTATTCTATAACTCGGTGGTTCTTAAACTGTGCTCCCTGGAGCCCTCAGGCTCCACGGGTAATATTTTGGGGCTCTATGAAGAATATTGACATCAAAATAATCAGGAATTGGAAAAATAGTATCTTCTTAACTAAATTTATTAATCTAGTTTTTTAGTTCCAAAACGGGGTGTTTTATTTATATGCAATATGGATAATGGCAATTTTAGAAAAATTTCTTGAAATAAAATAAAATTAAAAATTTTAAAAAGCTGTGATCTTTTTCCCACCAACTAATCTTTCACAAAGAGGATAGGGATTTTATTAGCGTATCTTCTTCTACCATTGTTTAAGATTCATTCAAGTATTATTTAAATTTAAGCATATATTTTGGGCTGTGTGTTTTATGTCCTTCTCAATATAAGCAAAAAAATACAACTACCTTACCCACCTCCATGCTTACGGAAGGTTTTCATTCTCTGATTTTTATTTGCTTCTGTAAATATAACTTTTTAAAGCGATTTATAAATTGGTATAGGTTTTAATTAATTAATTATTTCTGTTAGGGTAGTTATCACTTGGCAACAAGGTCTACTGTGCTCGTTGTATTATTTTCGATGCCTTAATATATAAATAATACAACCGAACTATGCTTAAGACTTATCATAGTTCACCTCCTTCCCCCAAGCTTCCCAAAAATAAAAAATAAGCAAAGTTTAAACCACTATACTTCCTAAGATGTTTACGTAATAGTTTAATGCCCCCCTTTTATGCATATTGAGACTCATTGGCTATAGTGTTTTTTTTTTATTTTAGTTTTTATGTTACATATTTTGCGTTTACTCTCAATGTAAGTGTCAATGACCTATCGGATTTTAAATAAAATTATTATTATAATAATTGCCAAATTTTTACGTGATGGGGTTTAGGGCTCCATCACATAATTTTGGATTTAAAAAGGCTCTGTGACCAAAAAAGTTTAAGAAACGCTGCTATAACTCATTTAGCAGTTTTGTAGAGTAATATTTTAACTTCTTATCAATACCAACTCTCAATTGTTCTTCAAAGGAAGCAATATAAAAGTAATCCTGGTAGTTCACAAAGGATACAGTGTAAATTTATTCTATTTTTTTTTTCAGCGTTAATTTAAATTATACTAAAATTTAATACTATAATTCATATATATATATATAATATATGACTATATATATGTGTAACCTTTAGCATTAATTTACTTGAATAAAAATTTGTGAAATACAACAGAAAATGTTTGTACAGGGTGTTTAGATTGTAACAGGGTGTCTACCAGGTCATGAAAATCAAGGAAAGGTCAAAAAATAGGAAAAAAGTCGCGGAAGCTAAGAAAAGGTCACTAAATCGATGTGGGTCAGGATTACACCCATCTTTTTCAATTTTATATGTGAATTAAATTGTAAATTCTGTACAATATTTTAACAATTTTTACTAATTTAGTTATTTTTAGCATTTTTTAGATAATTTTTGTCACAATTTATTATCAGCTATTGTTATTTTCAGCTATTTTTTATATAACCATTTTATTAATCATAAAAAAAGAAGGTCGAGCAACCTTTTTAAGGTTAAGGAATATACAAAAATGGTGAAGTAAAAGTCAAGGAAATGGGTTTCTTATTTTTAGTAGACGCTTTGTGTAAGCATCGGTGTTGCTTTTAGATCGTTTCATAACAGTTGAAAGCATAACATTCTGTACCTTTTTCTACTAAGAAACAATAATGTGCTTGTTTATATTTGCAGAGAATGAATTCCACATATTTTTTAGCAAAAGTGGAGATGCGTATAACTTTAGTGATAATTTTCGAAGGGAAAAAAACAGAACGAGATTCAACTATCACAAGGTTAATGAATTCACTCTGCCTTCACCTACGGTGTAACAAAATTTTTGCCAGTTTAAAGCCTGGTTCGAAATAAAATGACAATATTCAAAGTGTATACCGTGATTGGAGTAATTGTAATGTAAATACAATAAATTTTGTATTTTTTTCAGATGTTGCTTTTCAAGTTTAAGTTGAGTTATGTAGAATCTTTTTGTCAATTTGTTAATTTTGTAAAATAAAGACATTAAAACGAGATTGTCATTTTTGATATAATCGGAATAAAGTGCAAATAAAAATAGATAGTATGATAAATAAAATTATTTTGAGTTAATAAATACAGGTAATGAAATGCAATTATATGTAGATCGTTTGATTTTTTTTAAAGAATCTCACCAAGCAGTTCTTAACCACAATTTTTTAACTAATGATCCTTCTAAATATCTCTGGACATTACACACTCTCAAAATTTAAGATGTAAAATTTTAAATTATGTAAAATATCTGTTTAAAGTTGCTTACCAAGGGTCTTCAAATTTTGAAGAACAAAAAAGTGATATAAACAAATGATTAAATTTCTTACATGCTTATTAAACTGATAACATTCAAATTTTAAAATATAATAACAATACTAAGCTTATAATTAATTTATTAATGAGAAGCCTGATGAATATCTTTATCAAAGGCATGGTCTATAGAAAGAAAACTACAAGAATGTAGGTTGAGATGGCTTGGACATATCGAACAAAGAAATGAAAATGTAGGAAAGATGATTGGTAGACATAGGCACTGACGGCATAAAAATATTAGTAGGGACAATATACCAGTAGAAGGCATTTTGTTTGAAATTGGAGGGGGGGACATGAAACCCTTATATCAATATTGGGGGGACGGGTCCCTTGTCCCATCTGCTAATGGCACCTGTGTCGATAGGCCAATGATAGTAGGGATGAAAAAGACCATGGTTGAGATGGAAGGATAAAGTGGGTCTGGATGATTGGGTTAGAGCAGGGTTGTCCAACCTTTTTAGGTGACAGGTTACTTAAAAAAAATTTCTTAGATCTCGCGGGCTATTGGTTTCCAAACAATTTACTAAAAGCCTCCTTTCATAGTTTCTTCTGTATGTTTGTTCATTTGCGATATAGAAAGGAATCACCCGTGCTATCCCTGTGGTTTTTCAACATTTCTGGAAAAAAAAATCCAACATTTTTGTTTTGGAATTTTTTTTAATTGATATTCAACAGTTGTTGGTGGGCTAGATTTGCACTGTTGGCGGGCCATATGGTCAGCAACTCTAGGTTAGAGTAAAACAGTCTTTGATAGAAAATTATGGAAGAGAAGACTAAAGAAATGTAACTCTGACTTCATATCAACATGGGGAAAATGGCAAAGAGAAAGAAGAATAAGAAGGCTGGTGCTGCATTTCACTCACAAGCTTTGCTATATTGAACTTAATATTTGAGAGTTGAGTTTCGCTCTCTCCCGACTCAGAATTCTAATCTTGTTCAACAAGTTTCTATATTTATTTTCAAGATAAACTAGATCTGGTTAAGATTTCTTCAAGCCTTTGTGGATTTCTTGTGAGCAGTAGCATAGCGATAACACATTCGTTTTGCATGACGTTAACCTGGGTTGGATTTTAATGGATAATAATAGAGGATGTGTGTTCCATTTTTCCGCCCATCATAGTCTGGTGTTTAGTTCCCTGGGCCAACAGAGGACACTTCCTTTGAAAAACCGTGGGTCCCAGTGCTGTATAACCAAAACTGTTCTTGTACCATAAAATTCAAAACAAGCATAAAGCTTGAAGTGATTCTATAGCAGATACAGTTCAATTTCGTTAAGCTGACATGTATGTGACCATGCCATTACCCAATTACTGGAAATAAATAGATAATACATATATTGACAAAAATTAAATAAAATTTAATGGTTTTTGATGTTCTTACTATGTGATTATGTTTAAAGTATCTTATTTGTAATATAAATAAATTGGAAAGGAAAAGTTTTGAATGCTTGAAATTGCTTTGAAAATGTGTAAGAAAATATTTAAACTAAACATAGAAGTAATGCTTATTTTGAATTTTTATAGTAATTTATTTTAAGAAAATGCTGATGAAGTGTCTCAAGAGATCGGTTTTAAAATCTGTTCCTGCGAATAAGGATTTTGATCCATTATTATCGATCTTGCAATCACAAAATTTCCCAAATCCCCTTTTGAGTTGAATCGTAGGTTTTTAATTCATTTTTTTTTTTATAAAGCTAGCTTTACGATTTTGAAAATTAAAATAAAGAAAATAAGAATAATGTTCATTGCTTTAATGAAATTTCATTTTTCAAAGCTTTAGTTATTTCTATTCCTCAATGCTGTACAAAAATCTTGCGAATGTAACTAGTCAGATCGAATATCCCCTTAAATTCTGGCTAAATGAGTCCCTTCATTCCCAAAGGTGGTTGAAAAGGTCAAATTTCAAAAAAAATTCCTTTACAGTTCCTTGTTGTTGGAATTTTCTATTTTTCAACCTAGATCACCTTTGAAAAGACTTTCTAAATTCATGTGGTTGAACAAGCTTGTTATATTCTAAGCCAGAGATTATACGGTTTTTACCGTGGAGCCAAGAGAAATATTATAACTTACAAAAAAAAAAACAAGCTCGTTAATGACGATTAATCTACTCCTAGCTTCATGCATGCCTGAAAAGCGCTATAATGCTCCATTCACTGCCTTTTCAATAAAAATGTGTTTTACAGGTCATTTATACAGCATGGAAATGAATTTAAATCGTTATTTCTGTGTCAGTAATTCAAATTTGTTTTTCCTGGAATGTCCTATTTGAAGACCATGGTTCTTGAATATTGCTCTGCAACGATATTTCCATAATAAGAAGCCGTTTCGAAGTACAGTCATATCAAGTTTCTCTTACATCTCTTGTGATATTTCCCATAAACCCTCTAATGTTGATGGCCACCTTCTTCCAAGTGCATTTTCCAAGAGACCGAACGCACAAAAATCCAACGGCGCTGCATTAGGTGACTTGACAGGGATATGACTAAAAGGAATGGGTATTATTCGGATTTCATTTTGCAATTTCACCATGAAATTCTTGGCTGATTTCGAAGTATGGCTAGAACCTTTGTCTTGATGAAAGACAAGGTTTTGGGTGTCATTTCCATAGAGACTAGGAATATCTTCCTTAAAATCGGCTCCAAAATATCTCTTTGATAATATTGGGAATTGATTTTAATCTTAGATCACACTGGATTTAGTTATAATTTACCATTATAACTAAATCCAGCAACAACCATAAATCACTTAGGGAAACTTCCTTTGCATTCGCAAAACCACAATTTGCTGCTCAATCCTATCCTGACAATGGTAACAAATTGTTCTATTTTTTAGCATAATCACTTAGATAAAGCCAGGCCTCATCTAGGCGTTATAACTTTCTTCCATTTTTCACCTGACAA
>QLNU02014176.1:25899205-25927761 GCA_006491805.2 Dysdera silvatica | reverse complement strand
AACAAAATAAGACATGCAAGAAAAAATTAAAAACTTTATTAACATTATTCAATTACATTTTGTTCATGCTGAAATGTTTTATTTACAATGTGGTTCTTCTTGTGCGCATTGAAATACTTATCTCGAAAATTCAGCATCGAAATAGAAACCAAGGCTTTATCTGCCGCATCAACCTAGAATTTAGAAAGATGATTACTAATGATTGAACTGATTGGTTGTTACATTTTAAAGCATTTCTTAAAACACACTTACATTTTCTTTTGTTTTTTCCATTGTGATGAGGTAACGTGAGGAATGATTTGTTAAGCTTTGTTCACAATAACTAACAAGAGTTAAACATGGATGCTGAGGCAGAACATCAATGCTAAAACTGAAATAAAGTTACAAAAACGATTACAAACAAGACTACACTAAAAAAGAGGTCATCATAAAATCAGCATAGTGCTACGAAAGATATATAGTAAAACCTCCCTTAAAGACCACCTTTTCTAGAAACAGATTTCCGCCATTCAGAGACCAGCGTAAACCATCCTCCCTCTAATAGCAACAATATTCTTGGGTATTGGTGGGAGAGGAATTTCATTTCTTGTGTATATTATCATCTTGATCAGAATCAAAAGTAGTTATGAACTCGCTGTGCAGTTTCAGGAAAAAAAAAAGTCTTATTTACATTTCAAAATGTCAGTTAAAAGAATAATTTTAACTTTAGAGCAGGGAATTAATGGTATAAATGAACATGAAAGAGGAAAGTCTAAAAAAAAAATTAATTCAAAGGTGGAAAAAAGCAGATAAATAACACTTTAGCTTCAGTATCTGTTGAAGGGCTATTATACAACTAAAGAGCTATTTCTTATCACTGTTTTAACACAAACGATAAATTTGTATTAAAAAAAAAAAGATAACGCTTACAAACAAGTCAATGAAGAAACAGCAGTCTTTTTTAATCAAGTGACATAAGTATTTATTGATCGATGAGAAATATAAATAGGATATTTTTTTTTCATTATTTTTTTTTTACCATTGTGAAGTTTATAAACTTCTGTTATATTGATAAGTTTCTTGGTCAATTTTGTCTAATAGGTCACCATGGGTGAAAAATTACGAAATTTGCAGATTGTTTTGAAAATTTTGACAATATTTTATAAATTGCTTGTGGCACCCCAAGAGGGTCATCACAGAACATAGTATGAGAAACACTGCTCTAAACCAATGCAACAGGCTTATTGGGAGTCAAATCTAGTCCAACTGACTTGATGGCATCAGTTATATAATAACTCGATCACACTTACAATTTTACAATCAGTTATTTTTTATTTTATAATGCAAGACTGCAATAAAATATTTGAGACAAATTCAGTAAAACTTTCCCAAGGCAACCACACTTGTTTACATGAAAAATTATAGCTGTGGGAGGTGGTCTTTTAGTGGGGGTATATATATATATGGTAAGAAGAGATAAATATAAAAGTAAACAGAAAATAATTGAAATATTACATATCATAAATGGCCAAATTTTTCCATTAGCATGCATCAAATATAAAATTAAAAAATATGATTTGATCTTTGAAATATTAACTGCAAGCTATAAATTTTGCAACTTTCGAAAATACTTTATTAATAACTATAGAAATAATTTATCGTCTTCAACAGATCCTAAAAAGTTCCCATTAATCTGTTAAATATCCAGGGAGTGTTTACTGTGAGAATCCCAATGGATTTTTCATCTAAATCATACTGAGAGCCGTAATGGGGGAAAAAAAACTTAAAAATTCCATTTTAAAATAAAATATTTTTTTTTTTATAATTACAAAATCCCGAAGAAGGAAGTTAGTGTTAAATTTTGTTTACTCCATTCAAGGTAAGTAGATAAACAGGAAGTGAATCTCCCCCAATTTTAATCACTAAAATGTTTGTTTGTGGTTTTACAGCTCAAGGACTACAATGGTCATGCTGCGCCAGGACCTACTGTTTTCCGAGGAATCTGAACCTCTTAAGGCCTAGGGTACCAAACCCCGGACTACAATGAGCAGTGTGATCTTTATGAGATCTCTGAGTAAGTGTTCTTTGCACAGTTGGGAGTCGAACCTGGATTAACGGCGCACCAAACAAACATGTGCACCATTGCAGGGCATCACAAAATGTGGTCACTTGTCTCTATTTGAGGGATAAATTTGAATTTATAAAAAATCGTCGTCGTTTAAAGAGGTTTACTGTAGTCGAACACTGTGTTTTAGGGAGTAAGAACAGCTAAGACATAGTTTCCCAAGGGGATCAAAGCTCAGAATATGGAATGGTAGGGGGGGGAGTAGAAAAGGCTAAGCAGGATTTCCAGTCGCGATGAAGAAAAATTCCCTAACTTTTCCAGCAAAATTTCCAACCAATTACAAATAACTTTCAACTGAACTTTGGTTAAAGAGAAAATAGCTTCATGTTCATGGGAGATTTAGCTATATAAAACAGAAATTATGTGGCATAATTATATTTTAAAATAAATGCTACTGCATCAGCTTCAAAATAAAAGTACGCCACATCAGTGGTATAATGAAGTGTGCTGTTTACACAGCTTTAAACCTAACATACTCCTCTTTATAAAATGGCATCCAGTATACCAAACGTCCATGAACTTTCAAAAATATGGAACTGAAGTCCAGCAGGTCTTCGAGTATATCACGTAAATTATAGCTGACCTTTGATGGAATATGCCCATCGGCCCTGCAAATTATAATTTTGTTATCACAGCTATTAAAAAAAATCACAATTCTAATCAGTAACCCTTAACTGCACTATATGTTATATATTTACTTAATTAACTGCACTATATGTTACATATATATTTGTATAATTCGATATTTGTCGTATCTTTTATATTAATTTCATTGGTTAAAAAAATTTTAAGTTAGAAAAATTCACACAGTGTTACCTCCCCACCCATAGGGGGCAATTCCTCTGATTCCCAATATGCATAAATATAACACAGACTTCCAAAGAAGGGGGAAAAATGTTCGGTTCTGTGGGTACCTCTTATTGGGAGGTAACACTGCAAAGTGTTACCTCCCAATAGGGATCCCCGTAAGGGATAATTTCTCTGGTCCAAAGTATATGTAAATATAGCACACAAACTTTCGAAGAAGGGGCAAAATATCCAGTTCCGTGGGTGTCCCTTATTGGGAGGTTAACACTGGTTAACACTGCACAACGTTAACTCCCATAAGGATGATTTCTATGGTCCCCAGTATGTGTATATATAACATACGTACCTCTAGAAAAAAGGGACAAAATGTCTGGTCCGGTGGGTGTCCCTTATTGGAAGGTACCACTGCACAGTGTTATTTTCAATAAGGGATACCTCTATTTAGAGGATGATTTTTTTGATCCCCAGTCCTTTTAAATAGGTATACATGTACTTCTGAAGAAGGGACACCTCAATTTAAAGGACAAAATATTTGGCCCTGTGGGAGGAGCCCTTATTGGGAGGTACCACTGTACAGTGTTATTTTTGGAAAGGGACACCTCTATTTAATGGACGATTTCTTTGGTCCTCAGTCCTTTTCAATATGGACACATGTACCTCCAAAGAAGAGACATCTCTATTTAAGGGCAAAATTTCTGGTCCTGTGGGTGTTCCTCATTGGGGGGTACCACTGTACAGTGTTATTTTCGATAAGGGATGATTTCTTTGGTCCCCGGTCTTTTTTAATAGGGACACTTCTATTTAAGAGACAAAATATCTGATCTAGTGAGTGTCTCTTACTGGGAGGTAACGTTGTATTTGTATATTTATGTTTCAAAACTGGGCTACGAGTCATCTGTAATACGACTGCTCCACAATATACTTGCACGCGGTTAAACTTATTGAGACTCAAACTTAACCCAGCAAGCTAGAAAATAGTAAATGTAACCACTGAAGGGCAGATTAAAAATACTTTAAAATAATACTATATAAACTTTCAAAAATCCATCTCTAAAACCACTTACAAATGTTTTGGAATTGTATAATCTTTTTCGGTGCCTATCCTTTCAGTAGGTTCCCTAATGCCATATGGAGCTAAGAGAGAAAAAACTTGCTGTAAAAAAAAAAAAAAAAATCACATCGATGAAAATTTTCACACTGTTGCATTTCTGTGTGTCATGTTCTTTTACTGCGAATTACGGATTGCTTAGAAGAAATATAGAGAAACACGAGAAAAATTTCTGATTCGGTTCTAACTCTGCATTTCAAGATTTCTAAACAAGCCATCTGTGATGATGGAGCTAACAGCTTAATACGTGACAATACGATCATACTTGCATTTACACACTCACCATCCTACTGCTACTACTACTGAAAGAAACAGAAGACTGGACATCCATGATAGTGCAGTATAGTCTAGAGATAAGTTCAAACTGTGTATGGAATAGCTTGCATCATGTTGAAAATACAGATTTCTATTCAATCGTTGCAGTTAATAAGTTTGGAGTGAAGTCAGCCTTCTAAAAAATGAACACTTCAGGTAGGCTGTGGGCCGGGATTTCCCATTAAAATGCATGTGTTCTAAGAATAAAGTTTAATACCCGCTCTCCCCGCAAAAAATCGATATCAACTGTCATGAAGACCTGAAAAGGGAGGCCAATATTTTGCATGAACAAGGCCTATGTGCAGGATTTAAAAAAAAGAGAGGATTTTTCGTTGAAAATGGGGTGAAAGGAGTGGTGATCGATTTTTTATTCTCTTTCTCATAAGAAATCTGCAATAATATTAAGTGGGAGAAGGTTACCCACAAAACGCTCCCCCTTGTGCATAGCCTTGGTATGGTGTCAGTGCATTGTTTTTGACATAGTATGTTTTTAGCTGTTCTTGGATCATAAAAAAGAAGGCAATCTTATGTTCAAAGGAAATCTAAGTTTGTTTTTGGTTTTATGGCTCAAGGACTACAGTGGTCACGCTGTGCTGGGACCTACAATTTTCCGAGGAATCCAAACCTCTTAAGGCTTAGGGAAGCAAACCCTGGACTACAGTGAGCAGTACAATCTTTATGAGATCTCTGAGTAAGTGTTCTTTGCACCGTTGGGAGTTGAACCCAAGTTAATGGCACACTAGGGAAATCTGAGAAGAGGAACTGTTGGCCACTGAGGAAAAGACCCCTAGCGAAACTGTCAATCAAAGCAGATCAATTATTGTGTAGGGAATTGGAATGGCCCCACAATGGGTAACACAAAAAGAAAACACGGTTGCTATATTTTACAAAGGTCTCTGGATCGCTACCCTTACCCTATTTTGGTTAGTCAATTATTCCACGTTAAACAAGTCTTACAACTTCTAGGAGTTGTCTCCTCAGCAACCAACAATAAGGGGTTTCCATTCAGAATCGAAGGGAAAATATTCCGGTGTTCTTTCTTGACTTTTCTGGAAAAATTCCACAGCTGATTTCTTTAACTTCTTACCATGAATTCAACTGAAGTTCAATTGTATTGAACGTGACTTCACGTTCGTAGGAGATTTAGCTATCGAATACAGAAGTTAGGGAGATTTTCCATGACTTTTCCAGATTTGATAAAAAAATCTTTTTTTTTTTTTTCTCGACTTTTAAAAACATTTCCAAATTCCTTACAATTCCAAGTACATCGGAATCCTGAGGTAGATAGTTTAAAGTGACCTACAAACTATGATAAATTTGCATATATTCAAATGTAATGGGAATTGAATCATGATTGCAACCGCTGAGGTACTGTACACAATATAATTTAGAGCTTGATCACATAAAAATTAGTGTTTTCAGTTGCAGTAAGTTCATGATGTTGATAGGAAGGTAGTAGGGCGAGTGAAACAATTTATGACTGCCTAGAGCACATAAGCACTTTTCCTTTATACTAATTGCACGTAATGGAATAGAACTTTAACAAAACTTAATTTAGTGAGAACGATAAAACTAACGGTCTGTAATTATGGCATCAAACATCGAAGGAATCCTCCACATTGGCAGTGATGCATCAGCAACAAGAACATCAAGGTATCTTGATTCTAGATTGTATTGTTTGAAATTGGCTCGAATATTTTCATCTGGCTCTCTTTGTTTCTGGTTACATCTCGAAGGCTTAGCTGTAAATTATAAATAACAAATTTTAAGCATAAAAATCTACATTAAAAACAAATAATCCAAAAATTATGCGGGTCGGGGGATTAAGTAGCTTTAAAGAAGAAGATTATATGCGGTGTGGCGTTTTAGAAAATAATGTGTTTTGGTATTCAAAGGGAGGGGGTTGAGCCCCTGTCATATGCCACTAATTTGCATCAATGCATTTCTGAATGTACAAGCTTGTCATTTTAAGAATGATACTTTGTCCTATATAAAAATTTAGCGTATCTATTATCTCAAAGAGCATAACTGGCCTCTTCCATGCAGCATCAGGTAATCGATATCAGTCCCAAAGACATAGCCACCAAAATGCGCAGCAGCAATCAGCAAGCCCCCTAAAAAATTAATAAAATGAATGGTCATTTAAAATTGCTTTTAAATATAAAAATGCACAATTAGTCATAATCCTATACATCCTGTTTAGTACTGAAAATGCACTCCTCAGAGGTGGAGTGTTATGTAAGCACACAACACTCCACCTCTGTCACATTCTGCTATGCAAGATTCCAATAACATGAGGTGATGGAAAGTGACCTAGCTCTTTCTAAAACTTAAAAACGTTAGTGCCAGTTGTATGAAATACTATCATTTGCTGATTGAATGTTCGCTGTAATGGCAGCTGCATTTGAGTAATTTTACGTTTCGTTTCGAATGATTTTTGACATTTATGTTTGCATCAAAAATCAAATTTAAAGGTGTTGATTAATGAAGATGAATTTGTGCTATAAGATGGAATAGATTTAGTGCTATGCAAACAGTATTCTGTGGAGTTTGAGTACATGCAGTCAGGGATTAAGCTGCTACTAGCCATTATGCTGGAAGGTAACGTTAACCAAAAACCGGCTAGAAAAACTGTCAAGAAATTCACCAAAAAAGCACCAAATAAATGGGCCAGAGAGGAAGGAAGTTGATTTTAAGGTTGCATAACTTGAACGGTGTATGCACTGGCAACCAAGAATCCAGTCAATGTATGAAAATAATTAAATAATTCTGCATGGAGTTGACTGTTTCTGACAAGAATTTCTTGCAAACTTAAAAACCAACTTTTCCAATTCGGCTAGAGCTTGTAGTTATTTCGAGGATCAACATTAAAATAAAACAGTTATTTTCATTGTACACACACTGTTTTCACAGTCATTTTTGTAGGGTCTGGCGGGAGACCATTATTCAGAGGTTTCACAGTACATTAAAGTATCGGCAAACTCTGTGGATTTGAAGTCCCCATTCATTACATTGGAAAATTACTTTAAATAAATAAATAAAAAATTATGGGACCTTCAATTTTGATTTGTGGAAGGTCTGACCATATTCATGAATATTTCAGACACGACGTGAAAAGCAATACCATTCATTTTGGGACGTGAATGGTCATTCTTTAAAAGAGTTCTCATTCTTTAGAAGGGTTCTCATTCTTCGAGTCATACACTTGCACGGCGAATGAAAATGGGAAGGATTATTCATGGAATGGGATTCATCTTTTCTCATTTCTCTTATCATTTTAATTTATCATTTTCTTTCATCATTCTTTTATCATTTTCATTCACTCGAAAGCAATGTTAAGTGGGAATAATGACTCTTTTGAGTGAATGGGTCATCCTTTTCATTCACTTTAAAGAATGACCATTCACTGTACACAATGACGGCTTGTTTCCAAATAAGGCAATAAATCTGTATATTCTAAAAGTAAATAGGTTTTTCGTTTGAAGTTAGAACGAGTGTACATGATTATATTTGAAATTTTTTGTTCACACAGAATCATCAACATGCAATAAATTTGCTGCTTTTTCACGGAAAAAGTCCTAGTGCATCATACTCCACAATAAGGGAAAAAGAGTTTAAATATATAAATTACAAACATCAGTATAAAACAAAAGAATGCTAATTATTTTTCAATTAATATTAACCCATAGAGTTATATGGGCCAGTGGGACCTAAGCCTGTTTAATTTAAAATAAATTAAAATAAAAGTTGGCTGATTGAATTTTTATGGTGCAAGGACAACAAGGGTTATTTTGTGCCAAGCAAGGTGAAATTGGAATACATGACGTTACAATAAAATGCTAATTAGCCCATAATTGCAATTTTACATATATTGCAATGCATAAACATATATAATATGTGTGTGGTCTCCCAATAATTTTTAAAACTGTACATCGCTGTATCAATTGAACATTGAAAATGGATATTTTTGTCAAGGATGGCTAAAGTATTGTGGCACCAGAACCTAGAGTTTTCAGGAGGGGGGGGGGCCTAAATCCTATCATCTTGGGGGAACCAAATCCCCAAAATACAGCTTGGCAGAAAAAGCAGCAAGTGCTCTGTATAAACAGGCTGCTAACTAGGATTTTTCGCACCACAGACCAATATGTTATCTATATTAATGTTATATATCATATCAACAGTCGTTGTGTGACACTGAAAATAGAAGTAACCAAAACCAAAGATCAATTTGAACGGGTGCCTATTTCACAAACGTAAAAACAAAGATGTGAGATGAGAAAGACAATTCGTACGAAGTTACAATGTAATATTAAAATGATGTAATACCAGATCCAACGAAAGGGTCAAGAACCAAGTCGCCAGACTTTATTTTCGCCAAATTTGCCATTAGCAACGAAAGCATGGGGTCCATGCTAGTATTTCCAATGAACTTCCTTGATTTCAAGTTTATTTTATAGATGATGTGTCGTTGGCCATCACAAATCTAAAATTAGAAGGAAAAAAAAACCTATCGTTATTAAGTTTTAGAACTGGGAAACTTATGGTGCAACTAAAATAAGATCTCCCAGAATCGGGTATTGTTAGAATGGGAAAAATAAGTTATTACTGTACTTGAAAATATTAAGGTTTTTGTTTTTTAAATGAGGAATAATTACTATATGTACCCAGCGACCAAAAAGTAGCTGAAGCGGCTCCTCTGGTGCAAAATTCCGTTCCGTGCCATAATATTCCATTAGAAGGAATGTGTTATCCGGATTATTTAGCTTCACTGGCCCCTCAAACCCCATGAATGCCAGTTCCTGCATTAAAAACAAAGCATTACATACAAATGAGATAAAATTTTCACTGAAAATAATACCAACTTTGAAGAAAGTGATCACCTTCTGCAATTCGAAATTTTTAAAATGGTTTTTATATAAAATGCATTTTCTGCTTGTGCTCTCCTTCATCAAATGTCAGTTTTTTTGGTTTATTCCATCTTTCTCAGAGATGTGTGGACAGGGGAATCTACATCTCATACTTGGTCATTCGAAACGTGCAAATCAATTTCCCTCAGTCACTTCACCCAGCCCATTTCTGGAAACATATAATGCTGTCACTTGTAGTCTCCTTTCCCATTTGCTTACAGAACAATCAACATCAGAATTCTAGCTAAAAGAGTAGCAAAATGCTACTTTCTCCATTCTGACACCATAGTCAAATTTGTTTCTCACATCACTTAGTCAATGCTTATAGATCAGCTTGTTTGTTCATGTTTTACTACAAGGATGATTAAGACCATGCTTTGCCAGGGTCTATAGTTCTCTGAGGAATTCGAATTTCTATTGTAGAGAGAAACAAACCCTAGACTACGGTGGGCATAAAAATAGCACATGTTCTACAGTACAATTGGAGTCAAATTCACGTTAATGGCTAGGTATATGAATATGCTACTACTAGGTCTACAATAAATTAACGTGCTGATTTTAAACACTAAAAAGATTCAAACCACATTAGAAGATTTAGAAAATGCAAAAATTGTAGAACATACATCTATCCTTTTTATTTTGGTGCTCGTTGATATTTTTTTCCCAAATGTTTCCACAAGAATTTTGAAAGAAGAGGTACTGCGGTAAAACGGGTCCTAGGTAAGAAATATAACTGCATAAATAAATTAATTAAAGCTACACAAAGGACACAGGTATATGCTATTTTAAACATATATTAAAATACAGTTGAAGGCATTTATATATTTAGCTACTATATATCGAAGTTTTGTAGTATCCCTAAAACTTTGCAAAACTCATCCATGCCGGTTTGATTACTTATATCTAGAGCCCGAAAGTTCGGGCAAAATGCCATAAATGCTTTATTTTGCCTATTTTTAAATTTTTTTAGTAAAATGCCTTTTTTGAAGTTTTTGCCATAAATTCTTATTTCGGTTTGTATTTGTGTTTTATGCTCATTTACTTTGTATTTTTATATACTTTTTGGAATTCCTATACATATATACAGTAAAATCCTTCTTAACGGACACCTTCAGATACGGGTATTCCATTTTGATATGGTCAGATAAAAATCCCCTCTCATATAAGCAAAAACTCATTCACAGTCACATGTTTCGAACCCATGATTAACAGTCACTCCTGATGCTACAACGGAGCTATGCATGTCTCCTACTATGGTATGCTACTTTATATATGCACACATAACCTCAGTTGAAGTGAAGAGATCTTTTTCACAATATAAAATCCTACTGACTGATAGATATCAAAATTTCACATTTGGGAATTTAAAAAAGCATGTCGTAGTAATGTGCAATAAGAGGAGATAGGTTGTTCGAATAAACCCATCTAAAATTATCTTGTATGTAAAAATTTTCCTTTTCAAATATTAAAAAATGTGTGATTCTTTTTTTTTCAATAACGTTTACTTCTTTTATTCCATTTTTAAGACAGTAAAAGGAATACGTGCATCAGATTTCTGTACCAAGTTTTTAGATCTTACATTTATTCAATTGTCCTTTTTTTTATTGATTTAGATGTCTTTTTCCATATTTTTTTATTGATTTAAATGTCTTTTTCCATAATTTTAAATACCTGTTTTTAATTCCTACTTTAAACTTTTTAAGGGCAATTTTGCCTGTCTTTTTTTTTTACATTTTCAGTGCCTAAACTTCTAGTTTCTACTTATATCAAATAATAATATCTACGATTAACGTATATATCAAAGGAATTTCAAAATATCAAATTTTTTTTTGGAATGACAAAAAGAACTGGAAAATTATAAAACTCAAATTTCAGAAATTTGATATGTTTGAAAAATAAAAGTATGCAAATGTGTGTAAATATATATTATGTGAATGAAGTTCAATGAGTATTATAAAAAAGTTTTTTTTAAGGATTCCAATTTTTCACTTTCTTGAAAAATACAGAGTAGACTTTTAAAAAAAAAGTGCACAATAAAGCATCTAAAAATTAAACTGCAAATACAAATACTTAAATTTAACAATCCTTTTAAAAGAAGACGAAAAATAATATATGCCTGCATCTATAGCAAGCAGGGATTGCATTGCGTCAAAGGAAGAGTAAAGTTCAGTGCCACCTCCACTCGAACCAGATGGCTTCTCTGCAAAACAAAATCGCCCTAGGCTGTTAAGGCAGGGCCATTGCCAGTTTTACATTATCCCTAGGGAAGCTCACCTTCTTATTCCCTCTATGTTCTTTGTCATTACCTATTACAGAATTTTCTTGAAGGGGTGGGAGGCAAAAGTTTTCTTTATTATAAGTAAATGGAGTGGGTGGATTATAATAAAACTCAAAAGCCTGGGGGGGGGACCAGACCCTGGTTCTGGGCATCCATGCTGTCTGGCGATTCTACTGTTCAATCACACAAATAGAAACCCAATTTGAATGCCAAGAAAACTGGAAGCCAAATCCCACTCAAGCATTCAGCTTGATAAAGGGAACAGTAGTTCTCGATACGTCCCAATACTTTTCTTACGTTGTTGGTAAGTTTTACGTAATCTTACTCTTTCTCTATTTCTTTCTATTTAATTTTCTTTTTATCCTTTTCCTTTATTTTCCATAACTTTTTCTAATTTATCTTCCACCTTTCATTACTCTGTTTTTATTTCCAATTTACTTTTCTACTTTACTTACTTTCTTTACTTTTCTTTCACATCACGACCAGTAATGCCCGTATCCAGAGGTGGTGGGGAGGATCTTACAGACCGTCTCTCAAACTAAATTTTTAATGGGACTTGGCTACGGCCTTGCATGCTGTGATTGTATCGATACATGCTGTAAAAAATTTTAACCCACCCAAAAATTAAATCCTGGCTAAAGCCTTGTAAAACCAGTGATAAATTTTACTAATTACAGGTAAAATTTGCCACCAGCCAACAATTCCTCGGGGGGGAAACATGTTTTTCAGTGATTTTATGATTTCCAAAGTGACATATTGAATCAAGAGAAAGGTATCTATCTAAATTACCAAATAACTATTAATATATTTATTTCAGTGATGTAAATCTTCAAAGGCCACTTCATCGCTTAAGTTATTTTTTTGTGATCATTATGTATACTTATTATTCCAGGTATATTCTTTTTTTTCCTTAATGCAGATGACTCAAAGGTTACAGTTAACTTTTGTTAAACTTGTACTATTAGACAGTTACAGGGTTAAGACATTTTCATTTAACAAATATTTAAACGATTTTACTTTTTCTATGTCTCACCTTTTAGATATTACAGATTTAACGAATTTTGTAAAATGGTCACCCACTGATTTGCAAGTCCTCAAATTGGTGAAGTTTTGTTTTATTTAAAAAATTTATGTTAGTGGTAAGGGAGCCCCAAATGCGTTAGGACAGTGCCACTATTATTTATAAAACTCACCAGATAATTTTAGTATCACTGCCAGACAGATTGAAACTTTAAATTTTATGCATGTACGTGGGCATGTAACATGACAATTTCAATCCACGACACATTTAAAATACACATGCAGGTTAAATTTGGATTAGGGACCCTTAGGTAGCATCTTGAAGTTTGATAAAATTAAGGTAACGTAAACAGACGTCCATCATGGTTTAACACTAAATTAATAACTAAACTATACAGCAGAACTTCCATATTTCAAAGTTCTCTATATATTGAAGGATTTTTATGGAACCTTTGACTTCGTTGTATGCAGGCTCTACTTTACACTAAAATTTATTTATACATACATATGCAAGATAAAAGGTTACGTACAGAAAAATTTTCAGGTACCATACTTAAATTTTCATGCAGTTTTTTACGAGTTCCAGCATATCCCCACAGTTCATAAGCTGATCTGAAAGTAAATAAGTATACCTCTTGGTCTAAATGAAACAATTTTTTATGACATTTACAAAAACACCTTTCTAATTAATGAAAGGCTACTCAAAAATGGTTAATATTACCTAATCAAGACAGTCCGTGACATAATTTTTTCGATGTCCGTTCGTGACTCGAGATTGATTAGGAAGAACGGCTAAAAAAAACAATCGTATCTATATTTATACACTGAAAATATTAATAGAAATTATAAAATAAGGTGTTAAAGAAATGAAGTATCTCATGAGACAGAATGCTATTAAAACATTAAATATATCATGGACCCTTTCCTCATCATAAAACTATACAAATATTGAAATTATTTTCTCATTATGGCATTTTAAATGAGGTGTTTTATATACGAAGTATTTTCGTTTTCAAGGAAGAAGTATTGTGCGTTCGTGCAGACCTGACGCCTAATACCGTTAGCAGACGGGTTAGTCCACTACGGTTTAGGGAAGGGCATCATGTGAAACTGTTTTTTTTTTGCGCCAGAAAAACCAGTTCCTCCAAGACGGCCTTCCCTAAACTGCAATGGACTAACCTGTCTGCTAACGGTATCACGCGCCAACTGAGCGCGAATGCACAATAAACAGAACATACAAGAACATTTTCACATGTGCACAGTAGAGTCTAGTTGATCTGAACTAATTTGTATCAAGACCTATTTGAGTTAATCGAAATCTTTACTATAAATTTACTGTAAGCTAGAATTGTTTGATGTGCATGTATAACAGGTAATGGAAAAGTTCCCTTTCCTTATGGAAAATTTCAACTAGTTGACAACATACACTGTCGTCAAAGTAGAGTTTTCAAAGGTGTTAGGGAGGGGCCCAAGCACATATTATGTACATTTATACATTACAATATATGTAAAATTGCAATTTATTTCAAATTATTGGGGTTGGGGGCTTGGGCCCCATGGGCCTATATAACTCTACACCTATGTACACTCAATGACCGAGATCACTTCAGAAGGTTTGCAAAAGACAAAATGAAATGTTAAGTCTTTTGAGTAATTAAACTCTGTTTATAATTTCACGCAGCTTGTACTTGAAAATCTGTTTTTTACAATACACTGTACTGTTTGTTTATATCTCATCAGTCAGTTGCCATAAAAAAAAAAAATTCTGAAAAACAGTTCAGGTTAACGAGATTCTACTGTACATTTTTATATGTGTATAAAATGCTTAAAAAAAAAAAAAAAAAGTGCAAGAACACACTTCTTGTCAAGCTTTTTACTAAAGAAAAAACGCCCAGATGCTCTTGCGCCATAAAAAAGCCAAACAATCAACTAAAGAAAATTATATTCAAGTATTGTTTAAATAAAATTTAAAGCAAAAAAAGATGGCGGAATGCCGTTCCACCATGTTAGATGACAAAAAAAGCCCCGTGTGTATATAGAGTTGTGCTATGCATCATGCAAGAGTGTGTAATCCAAGTCAAACATGCATACAATAGCAGTCATTCAAAAAGAAAAAGCTTACATCATTTTCAACAGGTTCTTCTAGCCACTGGAATTTGATGTTAAACAGTGTAGTGATAGCCTGTAATTCCTATAAATAGAAGACATTATTCACACTACAACAAATGTAGCACAT
This sequence comes from Dysdera silvatica, assembly GCA_006491805.2. NCBI lineage: Eukaryota > Metazoa > Arthropoda > Arachnida > Araneae > Dysderidae > Dysdera > Dysdera silvatica. The sequence continues at coordinate 25,912,986 of QLNU02014176.1, read as the reverse complement.
ATATTGTAAAAGAGTGCACTGCCTCTGACAATATAAAATCGTTTCTACCACAGAGTCATAGCCAGACTGGGGCTATTGGGAAATGAGCCCCAAAAGCAAATGGCCCCTGAAAAATAATATCATTTCAAATAAAATATTTCCTTTGTGAATTTTATTCTAAACTTTAGTTTTGTATAAAAATTGTATTACGACAATTGAAATTATTCCCTTTGATGTTAGAAATGCATCAAAATAGTTTTCCATAGTAAATAATATTATGCATAAAAACGCTTTTTACATAGGTTTGAATCTTCATATACTTTATAATAAGGATAGGGAAAATTATAGAGAGGTATACTAAAATTTATAAGTTTTCAATGCAAAATTTACATTAAGAAATTTATTTATTAACGTTAAATATATTAATAAAAATACAAACCATTTATGAATTTTAAGCCCCACTGTGTCTCTTTAAGCTCCTTAAGCATCCTCAGGGTGACAAAAACTGTTCACATGTTTAAAGTAGTCCACGCTATATGGAAAAGATAGGATCGTATTACTATACGACTTTATGGAGATTTAGGCAACTGTTTATATTGAAAGTAGTTTACTTTAAGCATGTTCACGTTAATGAAGTTCGAAAATAAGCTCCACCCCCAGTTACACCAATAAGCTTTTCATTTGGTTCTAACCATGATTCAAATCGACGCCACAGCACATTGATAAATAGGTGCTAATGACTGCAGTTATGTAATTTGTTATAATACTTACTTGAACCCCAAAGTTGACAAGGTCATGCGCATATCGCAATAAAAAGCATTTTCCATATTCTATTACTTTGGTCATGTTAAAATTGAAGAAAAGAATAAGTTAAACGTATAGTTTTATGGATGTTTGTTGGGTGATCATGTGTTTGGAAATAATTTTCCGAAGTTTAAAAACTTTTTAAATAAACGAGTAAAACATATATAAAAATTAGATTTCCACACAGTGAAAACACTTTCTTAGCAAAGTTTAAACAAATCTTGTTTTGGTTACGCTCTACAGGAACCGGTTGCACTTCGAAACCTTGTCTCCAATCAAAAACTAATCGTAGATAAGGACCCAAAGTTTTTCCGAGGGATTTCGAATGACTATTGCCCAAGGGCTGAAATCAAACAATTTAAATTTGGAGATGCGTTGAGGTGGGTGGTTTTGCTCAAGCCCAAGTTACGGATTAGCAAAATGAAAACATAAAACGCTGGGCACCACCGGGATTCAAACCAGGAATTGTCGTACGATGAATAGTCTGACAGAGAAGTGATCAATCGATATTATATAATAACTTTTATTAGCCATCATATTCGTATCTTAACATAAAATCTGTATGTAATCCATTTTTATCAACATTTTCGTTTTCAGTACAATAGGGTTGTTCAGCATTTTTTACAAACGAATAAAAATAATAATTTTTAAATAATAAAATATCGCTGACTACGAATATCAAAACGAAAATTAAAAAAAAATAATTACATTTATATCAAAAACTGAAAATGCATGAAAATAACACAAAAAATCACGTGACTGAAAAGGCTTCCTCGTTAACCGTGTTGCTAGTGACGTCACTTCTGCGTTTCGCGCCGCTAACAACCACGTGCCTTTCCAGGGAAACGTAAAATGTTGAATTCATTTGCTTTTATTTTTTTCGCTTTTTACTTCAGATAATTAATTCAAATTAACAGTAAACAGTGTTTTTCAAGACTGATTCATTTATATTTCGAATTCAATGACCTTGATTGAGTGAATCTTCATTTTGTAATCGAAATGTAGCGAAAATAGTTTACAACGACGTCGTATATGTAAAAATATAAAATACCCGAGAATATTGAAAGGCGGGAATAAACTGGGAATTTTGGACATATTGGAAACTTTGATGGGAAGAAACTACTTTGACAATGTTTACGTTTATTTGCACAACAGTTAACAAGCACTTAAAACAGACCCGAAATATTTCAATAAACCTTTTCTTACTTATATATTTACCCTTCCTCTTCAAACAGAAATTATTATTAGGTGACGAAATTATATTCCATTAAAAATATTCCTAAATTCAAATTAAATCAAGAATTAAATAATGTTACCACTTTAAGGCATTAAATACAAAAAATTATTATTGATTAATTATCGAAATTAGTTCAATATTTATTTTTTTAAATAAGTAATAAGTAACGCAATAATCTTTTTATACATTTCAAACGACTATATTTCAAAGTTCTAATAATATTTAAAAAAAACCTTTGTTTTGGGAACTTTGAAAATTCCCTTCCCAAAAAAACCCGGTTTTTCCCGGGTTTAAATTGGGTTTTTTCCAGCCTTTATATCTCTACGGATGTAACGACTAACCGCATATAATGACGGAATTTTTACAAGAAGTTAGGCTGTTTTGCTCCATACTAAATATATCATATGTAATGACGTAACCTGCTATAACGACGGCGATTTTGTAGTCTACGTAGATTGTAATTAGGGAAATTCGTATCGGATATAACGACGCGACTTGACAGTCAAGAAGCCGAACCACCTGGATTAATTAGTCATTAAAATTTAAAGTTAGTTATCAAATTCATTAGCATACGCAGAAAGTTTATAGGGGAGGGTTACAGAGCTATAACTCATACATTCCTATGTTAAATATACAAAATTTCATTACAATCGGGGGTTACAACCCCTATCAACACCCCCTGCGTACGCCAGTGATCAAATTTTAAGCGTTATTCTAATTTTGTTTATTTACAAATGTCTGAGAAAGTTTTATTACTGCTAAACCTGAATATTAAAGATAATAAACTTAAAAAACACGTGATTTATTAATTGAATATCACGAGGGTCATATTCTTAAGGGTCTCATTCTATTTTTTCAGCGTAGAGCCCATAAAGCTCTTAAACCGGCACTGTTCTGAAGTCATTAGTATAATATAATAAATACTATTTATTACATTTGTTTTCTACATTATATACTTTAGTAGTATTTTCTACAATTTTTTCAATTTAAAAAACTAAGGAAGTACTATGTTTTTAGTGTGGTTATAAAACATAATATAAACGGAAAGTAAATTCATTATAATTAAGTATATTTTTATTTAATTTTGAGATCAAAAAGTTTAGTACTTTCTATTATCAAAATAATATATAAAACTCTAGAGGGCATTGCTATAGGCTACTATGATTTTAAAAAGATATCGTTTATAACGACCGAATTTGCACAGTCCCTTGCAGGTCGTTATAACCGATTTTCACTGGACGTATTACAGTCTGTATGTTTTAATATATAAAGCTTTCGAGTGAATCCGCGAGATGCACGTACTGTATATGTGCTATGCCTATGTGCGAAAGCAGCAATTTCAAAACTCCAGAATTTTTTTTTAAAAAATGTGCCAGATGATGTATATGTCCGTAAGAAACGGTGTCCTATTTTTGGACGGCAAACTTTAATTTTGTTTGAAAGTTAAATACTGCACGAAAATTAGAAATATTTTAAATTTATTCATTTTTCGACTTACTGAATGAAATAAAAAATTAAAAAAAAAAAAAATGCGGAAAAAAATTCTAAGGTTTCAGAACAGCTCATATTTTAAAACAACATGCCAAAATCGACATCGGACTTTAACTTCAGGGGGACTTAGACTTTAGCTCCATTCCAGTTTTTTATAACGGCTTCATAGTTTTAATTTGCTTTCATCATCATTAAAGTTTCAAATTGTTTTAATATTTATTCTCACTTTATAGTCGGAAACGAACCTAGTTCAGTAAGAAAACGTTTTGCTTTGGAAGTTACAGAAACTTAAAGTTTCAATGTGGCATCACCATTGTCATAAACCATAAAAATTCTTATTCTCTCATTCAAGAAAGAATAAACGTGGTCGTTGGTAAGTTTTCAATCTCCTTTAATCTTTGAAAATAAAAATGGTTTTAATTATTTGATTTCATAAATATTTAATTAACGGTACATTAATATCTCCCATTTAATTATATTTTTTATATATCTAATTAATTGCTGAATTTTGTTCCAAGTATTTTAAGATCCCTTCGCCACATTTTCGTTTGTTCTCCTACGAGTTTTGTTAAAATTATGTTAGGTAGTATATAAGCAAGCATGATTATAAAAAATTGCCACAAACACTTAAAAAGAATCGTAATTTGAAGCCATGATTACTCTTTTAAAATCGGTTTCCGGTTATAGCACGTTATTTTTCTATTTATTTTGCCTTCTAATTATCAGTTTATTAATAACTCTCGGGGTATCTCCAGTTAAGTTATAATTTATATGAATTTACTTAATTGCCGTGAATTTAATTCAGCAATCTAGATGTTTAAAATTTTTTTTTTTCTGAGACGTTTTTATCTATTTGCTTTTGGTAAGGTTGTATTATGTAGATTATAGGCAAGAGTGATCAGTAAATGTCACAATTAAAAAATAGCGTGAGTTATTTGGACGTTTCTGCGACTGTTCCGCTTTTAGTGCAATTTGGATCAGATTGCTTTCATAAATTTTATTCGTAATTCAACTCCACGCAGTTCTTGGGCTTCACTTATTGGTGTGGTGAGTTTTTTGTAGGCTCATGAGCAAATAGCCGTTTTGGTCCCTCGTTTCTATTTGAGATGAAATGGTGGGGGTGGGGAATAGGCCTTTCTGCTTTTTTCATTCAGTGGGTATGCCCTTGGTCTCATGAAACAAACTCATCTTATACAATAATTTTTTTTTTGCCACCCACGTATTAATTAGCTCAAACTAGAGCTTGTGTAATTTTGGAGAAAAAGAGACGCTTTCCCCATCCTGGATTCGAACCAGGGTCCCTCCGTTTAGCCCGGAGTGTCTTGGACCGCTAGACGAATGAGGACAGGAAACAACGCTCTCTTTCTCCGTATGTAAAGATGTTAAGGTATTATTACCCTCCGCAGGGATAACACAATTGCCAAATATGGTCAACACAAGAAAGCCTCCGGGGCGAGATTTTTGTGAGTTTTCGTGGGGGAATTTATTATACAATAATTTTTGCCACCCACGTATTAATTATTATTGTATACACGTATTAATTATTGTATAATAAATTCCTCCACGAAAACTCACAAAAATCTCGCCCCGGAGGCTTTCTTGTGTTGACCATATTTGGCAATTGTGTTATCCCTGCGGAGGGTAATAATACCTTAACTCATCTTAGTTTTCAGTACTGTTTATCGAGGATTTCTTTTTGTTCTTTGGCTTCATACCAAGAAGCCATTTTGGATACTATCTGGATTAATATTATCACTCGGGTTAAAGTATCGTAGTTGTCAATTTTTAATGTGTGAATTGTTCTATAATTTCTATGTGGGTTGGCTAGACTTCCCATCCCACATGTTACATGTTTGCTGTCACTGATTTCATGGGGAAAGATTCTTTGCTCTGACAGTTCACTTTTCTTAATGGGTGAATGCTTTATCGTATTCACAATACATTAAGTCCCCTTTTAATTAAGGCTACGGTAACTCAGTAAAAATAGTGGGTAACTAATATACTTATGAAGTTTGTGTTTTAAATACTTTAGCAATGCCTAATTTCTGATGATAATCCACTGTGAATGTTTTGCGTGGTCAGAGCCAGAAATGGCTGAACCCACTGACGTAGGGCTTGACATTGTGATGACTAATGCATATATGTGTGTGGTCTGAACAAAAGGTGAATGTTCCAAAGAAATGCTATTTGCAGCTTCCCATCTTGTGTTAAGTTTTTAGTGAACTTGATTGTATGCAAGCATGGATATGGGGGAGGTGAAACGTGCCTTACATGCTTTTCGGTGCTGATACAGATACTGTCCCATTTCGTTCGTACTGCAAAGTGTTTCCAACACACTTGGCAACTTTGTCCTGGCTTGCCGCCATGTTGCTTACATTACATTACAAAGCCCTGCCTCCCCCCCCCCGGCTAAAAAATAAATAAAAATGTACTAACCTTTTAATCTCCTTCATCCGATGTATGTAGTGGGAATATGGTTTTTATGGCTTGCAGAAATGATGGAAATAATTTTTCGGGCCGGTCTTTGTGCCGCCTCTGCCACATAAATTCTGCAAAATAGGAGTCAAACAGGAGCTTGTTTGCGACGTGTTGGTGTTGCTGATGTCGAAACTCTTGTTTCAGGTTGTTTCATGTCCCCTCGACTGTATTAGTGTGTTGCCTTGCCTCGGGGTCTTTAAAGTGCAGACTATGATTTACTGAGAAGTGTTCAAAACCTGCCTTGGACAGGTTTTCATAAGACTTCCAGCAGTCGGACACTATTGTTGACCCCGGCTCCACATTCTCTGCAATCGCACTCATTAACACATCCACACTACGATTTAGCACTACAACAAAAAAAACATTTATTCGAACCTCTCTCCACCCCTCCGAACACCCACTCGCCTTTCATCCATCTCCCTCTATTGCACTTACCCTTCCCAAACATAACTCTCATCTATTTCAACAGTTTTTCCAATGCCACCAATCTTCTCTTTCTCCAGAACACACATATCCATGCAAACTTGTCTACAAAAATTCCTCCAGTCAACCAACGTACTATTGCTGCTTACACCCAATTCTACTCTTATCAAATCTGACGTTGCCTTATACACCCACAAATATGTTAGAGATATTCAGTCATACTAAGGTGGCTTTCTTCAGACCAAGAACCCTTTCGTACCGACCTCGCTCTATCATGCGCATTTTCTCTTCGCTTTTTGCACCGTCAGTGTAATGCGTCATCCACGTTAGGCCTAGTGTATAAGTGCATTTTCTCCTTGCACAACGGGCAGTTATACTTCGAATCTACTAATCCTTCTTTCATAACCCAATCCAACACGCTTTCTTTTCCCTTTCAAACGCAATTTCACAAAAAAAGCCAAATTCAACCTCTCAGACATCGCTACAACTCCAAAAAAACAGTCAAAAGGACAATTTAAATTTAAAATTACTATAATACATTTATCATTTATTATTATTAATTTAATAAATACTTAATTTCCTCATTGTGCCCTTTTTTCATAAATTATGTATGATTTTGTTTAATTAAAAAATGGTGGCCTGCCCACATGTGCAATTGACTACAGATTTTTCACTTCTAGAAGTTGGCACCTATTCTTTGTACTAAATCCGGCAACTTTGATTCATTTCATGAGGAAATAAACACTAGGGGATGTGTTCTGCATTATTACCAAATTTCTTGGGGATTCCAAAATTTTAGTATTCTTGATACCCATTGTTCCGTGAACATTATCTTGCATTTCAGAGTAAGAAAACTAAATGTAAACTAGTCTAGTGCCCCTTATTTGCTTCAAGATGTAAAACTGGTCATCTGATTTGAATTTTGACTGCGATATTTGTTACATTACACATGTGTTCAGGTTAAATAACAAGTCCTAATTATCTAAGAAATAGCTTTTGATGAATAATAAATTTAAACAATGAATTTCTTTCAGTCCTTAAACTCTACGAGAGCTATCCTTGGACTACAAGATGGGCAGGGAGGACCGTGCTACGTGGAAGAGCAATTACTTTTTAAAACTCGTGGTAAGCTTACTTTCTAAATTACTATAAATCAAGGTTGTCTAATATACTGTCCACAGGCCATAATCAGGCCCACTGACAACTTGTGTACAATTACAAAAAGACATTCTAAAACAAATTTTAGATTTTTTTTTTTTCTCTCAAAGAAAAACCGGCCATAGTACATAACACGTACCGTAGTGCTTTTTAGCGGGAAGTGTTTCCAACACGCATGGCAACAGTGACACTCACTTGTCGCCATGTTGTTTGTCATCTTAACATGGACGACGTCTCAATTCAGTGTAGTTCAGAAAAAAATAGGTACTTTTATTGCTCTTTGTGGGATGTGTGTGGCTTTATTACATTTATAAACGTGGGAAACAAACTTTCTGGTTTATTTGGGTGCCAGCGTCGCCATACAAATTATGCGAAGTAGGCCTTGAACAGTTCTGCTATCACGACTATGGTTTTTCTGTACTTCCTTTCCCCCCATCTTCATTCCCACCCCCCCTACCATGCTTTATCACTCTTACTCCCCCCTCTCCCTTCATGACCATTACATCCCAACCTACATCTTCATGGTTTCCTTCCCCGTCACTACAACCCCTTGCTGGCCTCCATGTCCCTTTCCTCCTCCGCCTTTCTATGCCTCCGTGATTCTGTTCACCTATCGTTCTTTCTGGAATCGGCGTTGGAAAACATACAAACAAGGTCTGTTCTCCCACTTCTATCTAGACAAAAATAATCCTTTCATAACAGACTCCAGCACATTTTTTTTTCTGTCTCAACCGAAATTTCAAAAAAAATGTCAACCATTTACAATTCCTGCAAAAATAGCCAAAACGATGACAAACACATGAAAATGCCTTTACAGGTCCAGATATCCTATATGTGATGTCATAAGCCCATTTCCAATTGCTCTTTTCACTAGGGTATGTTCTGTACTGTCACTGAAAAACTGCACACACCTCCTCTATTATACTCTATTTGACGAGGTACATTTTACAGGTGCCATGCTCAAAAGCATGTCTGTGTAGGCACTTTACATAATTGCCTTTAGGCATGTCAAGGTCAGGGAAGTTGATTTGTTGAAACAAGTCAAAACTGTTTATTCACCTGTACGCTTAGTTTTTTAATTAACCAATTACGATAACTGCAAGGCTAAAAGTGGTTCTTGTGCCAGATATCAAAAAGTGATTTTGATGGTAGGGCTCTAATAATCACTTCATCCTTCAGTTTAATGTCAAAAATAAGTTCAATTTATTTTTTGAATAATTAAAACTGAGTGTTACTATGTGTAGCGTTGTTTTATTAGTGAAACCTGGGTGTAATGGTATTTTCCTTCGGTCCTTATAAACAAATTTCATGTCTGTAACAAATAGCCTATAAAGATATCTTTCCCCGGTCACTTGAGTGTCGTTAGAGATAGAATTAACTGTTTTATATTGTATACTGATATAATTTCTTCCATTTTGCAATCAATGCGTGATGTAATGCTCTTTTCCATAGTTTGTGTTGATTCAAAGGTGGGATTTTGAGAGACTTTTAGTTTGTTGAAGTTGCACTTGTGGTCCTGGAACTACTTGATTTTGTGTAGCATATTCCGAGACACTGCATCGTAAATTAATCATGTCTCCAGCCTTTTAGGCTGACGAAAGCAGAAGCCTCCTCGTATATTCCATAACCTCCTCATAGCTGCTCGCAGCAGTGGTTGAAGAAGAGACAGACAGACAGACCATGCGAAGCACAAATTCGAGTGTTTTGTCAGTTACTTTGAATTCTTTTATTTTTATTGGAAAAATAGTAATGCTGAGCTTCTTTTACCTTTATTATTATTCTTTTTTTAATAGCAATTATTGGACGAGTATCCAAAATGCTTTATTGTTGGAGTGGACAACGTAGGATCCAAGCAAATGCAGCAGATCCGCATGTCTTTGAGGAAAGATGCGGTTCTCCTCATGGGAAAGAACACCATGATCCGAAAGGCTATCCGTGGCCACATGGAGAATAACCCAGCTTTGGAAAAGTAAGTTTACAGACTTTTACGAACTAGGGACTATAAGATATACTCACGTTATATAATTGAAAAGTTTTGTAAATTGTGGTAATGGGTCATATGCTCAATAGCAAGCTGTGTTGGTTTTGTAAGAATTACTGGAAGTATTTTTGAAGACGGGGAAATAAGTTAAATTCTTCGTTATATGTCGGAAGAGGACTGTTGGGTTCTTTGAAGGCTGGTTTTTAAAAGACTTTGCAGCTGATAAGAGCTAGTTGTCTGAGAGTTGCCACATTTTAAATTTGGAAACTCTCGGAATTGTGCATGTTCATAAATATGGTGAAGTACCTTTTTGTAAACTGTAACCTTGTCTTATAAATGGGTGTGTGATGGAATTAAAGTTACCATTGACTCTGCACACAAGCATGCAGTAAATGCTACTCAGATTTTAAATTCGCTGTCTTTAAATGAATGTGTAGAACAGATTTTATAGACGATGCGTACTGTGAGTTAAGGACAAGGGCACGATTCATATCACATGTGTTTACAACTTTGCCTAAAAAGTTAATCATTAACTTGCGTACTTGTGTGTGTTGTGCTTTGTATGTTCAAGGAAGTTATTGCAGCAAAATATTTTGAAAAATTAATTATTTTGGAAAAATTATTTAAATTTGTGTAATTTTTTTTTACATTGTTTAACAACTTTGCTGTGAAATGGGTTTTAAAAGTTTGTATTTTTTCCTGGTCTAATGCTTGGTGGGAATTTACTTCATTAGAACTGTAGTGGTGTAGTCCACTGCCTTTAAGTTCATTGGACTGTATTCGACATGCAAGCTGAACTGTGTGTAAATGTGCTATGATACTGAAGTCTTGCATGTCCCAGCTTACCCCTTAACTATTATAGTATGTAAAATATGTGAATAAACATGTGATTTTTTTTTAAAATGCTCATTGCCTTTTCCTGGTAAAGGATTCTTCCGCACATCAGAGGAAATGTGGGTTTCGTGTTCACCAAAGACGAATTGGTTGAAATCCGAGACAAGATCATGGATAACAAAGTGAAGGCTCCAGCCAGGGCTGGAGCACTTGCTCCGTGCGATGTGATCTTGCAACCACAAAACACTGGATTGGGTCCCGAGAAAACATCTTTCTTCCAAGCCCTCCAAATTCCAACTAAGATTTCAAAGGGGACCATTGAAATCCTGGTACGATACAGTTCTCAACACATGGATTAATTAACACTATGTTAAAAGTTAATTTACGATACAACTGGCATTGTACATTTTCAGAATGAGATTCACTTGATCAAGAAGGAAGATAAGGTTGGAGCGTCTGAAGCAACACTGCTGAACATGTTGAATGTTTCTCCGTTTACCTACGGATTGAAAATCCGCCAGGTGTATGATTCGGGGACAGTGTTTTCTCCAGAAATCCTGGATATCACAAGCGACGATCTTAGAATCAAGTTCATGGAGGTATTTCATGCTTTAAAATTTAATTTTTTTAGTGCTTTTCAATACTGCTTAATTGCATCAGAATTCAGGGAAACAGCCATTAATGTAATCGTTTCTAATACCAGTCGTAACTTGTCATTGTTCCCATGGTTCTTGAAAGTCTTGCTAAGTCAGGGCCCTTGAAAAGTACTTGAAAACTTCCAAAAATGTGGTTGGTCCTTTAAAAAGTCCTCGAATTTTTCTCAATGTTTTTTCAAGTTTTGGCCAAAATAAAAAAAAAAGGTGCTACTCCTTATTTCTAGAACAAAGCCAATAGTACTTTAGATGCGACCTCTTCTTTCTCCATCCACTGAGCATGGCTAATATAAGGGATGCAAAAAGGGTAGCTTTTGATGGCAGTGTGCCAAGTCGAAAAGGAGCAACATAATTCGGTGATCACACGACTGTGCCAAATCGACAATGCTGCTACAAAAACATGAATTTTTCTGTTTTTATGCCGAAATTGTTTACTTGTTTTGCCAGGTGGACCGTTTTTCTAGCCTACATCGTTATGGGTTATACTGTTTAGTACTTTTTCTCTTCTCCAAATCATTAGTGCTTAATCTCGCCAATAGCAACCACGTAACACGACCATTTATGAACTGGCTATTTCTACTAGCGTCTAGAAACAGGACAGACTCTGCCTTCAGTGCATGTGCATGGACCAAAAAATTCCTACCAGTGTTCCTATCCAATAATATTTACTTGGCTCGAAAATAGTAGCATCAGGCAATGGGGAAAATAGCTTCTCCTGTCACATTTCTGTGAATGCGCATCTAGATACGCTAACTTGTACCGATTTTCCATAGTCTTAATGGATTTTAACCCCACCTTATGGTTGTACAGTTGATACGAAGAAAACTACCAAAAACCTCATTCATGGTCGTCATGTACGATTTTCTATCTGCTCCTGAAAAATTCATATCTTTCATGGTTTTTTATTTAGTAAAAAACCTCTCCCACACTTTGCAAATGGCCTGCGCCGTCTATGTTTGGACGTTACGTTTCCGACTTATATGCTTGTTTCTCTATTTTTTGGGTCTAGCTTTGTGTGAAAATTGCTTTGAATTTGGGTTAAAACAATGAAGAAAACCAAAATTGGTGTAAAAGCTTTTTTCAGCTACAAAACTGATGCAAAAACCTTTTTGCTACAAAACTGATACTGAAAGCCATTTTTCCTGCTACAAAACTGATACAAAAGGTCATTTTTCCTACTGCGGAGCTGATACAAATGGTATTGGTGTGAGTGTGATTCCTGCATAGGGTTGCCACAGTTGACTAAAATGCGACTATTTGCTACCATTTTTGACCTTAGGCAACTATGGTGACTTTTCATTGAAAATAGCCCAAAAGCTACTATTTTCTTCAAAATGGGAACTTTTTCACATGCAAACCATATGAAGCATATTTTTTTTTTTATATCGTGTCATACGTTTACTAACAGTGAAATAATAAGGTTGCCGAATTGTTTTAAATTGTAGTACACAAGGTGAATTTAATTTTAAATTTGACAGGAAACTGTTCTTATTTTGTGTGTAAAATTTTCAGGGAGTCATGAATGTTGCATCTGTGTCTTTGGTTATTGGATACCCCACAATGGCATCTGTGCCACATTCCATCGTCAATGGTCTGAAGAATTTGATAGCTGTTGCCCTCGAGACAGACATAACATTCAAAGAAGCAGAGATGGTAAGATGTTATCTTGTTTGGTATTTAGATCGTTACTTTATATTCAGGTGCATATGTGTGTAGCAATACTTCTCACTATCGCTTACTCAGAGATCTCATAAAGATCTCACTGTAGTTTGGGGTTTGGTTCCCCAGGCCGTAAGAGGTTCGGATTCCTCGGAAAACAGTAGTTCTGGGCGCTGCATGACCAATGGGGTCCTTGAACCTTAAAACCACAAACAAAACTTCTCGCTATCAGTAATATGGTAATACCAACATGTATTATGTGTTTGCAACATGTATCGATCTTAACATGTTATAGTACGGAGAATTGGCATGTTTTAATGTCTATGAATTTTGGATTATTTTGCAGCTTGCTCCATTTTTTTTTATTGAGAGAAGGCACATTGTGTGGTAAAGTTTGACCTTATAATTGGTTTTAAACATGAGTTACTGTAAAGTATTTGTTTAACATAGTCGGAGGGTTTTAAGAATGATATTCAGATTTTGGATACGTCGTTTCTGTGGTGGTTGGCATTGAGTGTAAAACTGAGGATATTTTAAAACAATCTTTCCTAAAAGAAATTGGGGTTTTGTGGTTATGTCTGAAACGATGTTAACAAAAGAAAGAACTTTGCTTGATGAAGGGGACAGTTCTCGAAACATCATGGAATTTTTTCTTCTACATTGGATGAATGATGACATGTTACTAGTTATAGAAACGATGCTATGATGATGGCTTTTAAATGAGTGGTGTGTCATGTCAGAGCCAGCAATGGCTGAACCCACTGACGTCAGTGACACAACACTGGGAAATCAAATGCTATTTCAGCTGTCTGAGCATTGTGAAATTGACTGTTTTAGAAACATGTGATCCAGAAACTGAACTTTAACTATAAAGCTCATACTAGAATATTTCGTAATTGTATAAAAATAATTTTTATTATTACTATCGTTAAAAATAGTCTTGGTTTTATTTCCAAATGGTAAATGGAAATGCAATTTGTGTATAACATGTAACTCTATAGTTGGACACCTAACTTTGTACTCAATTAATATATGAAACATACAGTAAATAATGTTCGAGATATATTCGTTGTATAGTATAATT
>QLNU02014176.1:25846366-25899105 GCA_006491805.2 Dysdera silvatica | reverse complement strand
GCCAGTCTGTTGTCCTGAAAACTTAGGTATTCTGCTAGAACTTTACAACCTATTAAGCTAAACCATTGTTTCTGAACTAGCTAACCATTAACTCATTAAAATTTACTCAGTTAATGGATCTGTGAGAACTGGTTTTGATGTTTTATGAATTCATTGTGGTTTTCTACAATTTGTATTGATGCAAGGGTGTGATTCTGATAGACTTTTTGTCTGTTGGGGTTGCACTTGTGGTGCTGGAGCTACTTGATGTTGTGTAGCATATTCCGAGCCACTGCGTCATAAATTTGAACCGTGTCTCCAGCCTTTTAGGCTGATGAAGGCAGAAGCCTCGTATATTCCATAACCTTCTCATAGCTGCTCGCAGCAGTGCTTGAGGAGATAGACCATACGAAGCACAATTTTTTTACCATATGTATATTGAATACTGCATTTTTTTTATACCATTGCATTTTTAATCTGTTTACTTGTCTGCTACTAGTGATAGTTCAAAATTGGTGACAGTGCCATGCAACTGCAATTCTGTCAATCGATCTTGGCATGTGCAATCTCAAATAATGAACGATATGCGTGCGCATATACACCATACATGCAAAATGTATTTTTGTCCATGAAATACTGTGTTGGGGCTAATTTATGCTTACAAAAGGATTGTTGATGTTCATTTATTAGTCACCCGTACATACTACATCACCTTGATTGGCACACAATGACCTTTTCTGTCCTTGTGCCATAAGAAATAACCACCCTGCAGTGTGGTAACGCGTTCTCCTATTGCGCGGCTAATCCGGGTTCGACTCCCAGCAGTGCAAAAAGAACGCTTACTCAGAGATCTCATAAAGATCGCACTGCTCACTGTAGTCCGGGGTTTGGTTCCCCAGGCCTTAAGAGGTTCGGATTCCTCGGAAAACAGTAGGTCCCGGCGCAGCATGACCACTGTAGTCTTTGAGCCGTAAAACCAAAAAGAAAGCGAAAAAATAAGCAACCAACCATTATATGTAAATGTTGCCTTAATCTCCCCATGAATAAAGATATTACCCTCCCCCACTTTATTAGAAAGTAAATTTTACTGTGGGTTACGTTCGAGATACTTTTTCTTAGTTTTATAATTCAGCTGTGGTCTAAATCAAACATGAATATGGAAGACCATTTGCATACATTTACAGCAGGGGTCAAAATTAACTTTTTAAATCAGGTGCACAAGTGCACCCAAGTCTTACGACTTAGGTGCACTAAATACTAGTTATGTGTTTAAGTAACAGAATAGAAAGTAAACCTCAACATTAGAAACATGTAAAATGCAAGTGTGGCAACTATATTTAAGCATGCAAGCTAAAAAAAATGCAACTTTTCAAAATAATTGAACATTCATTTGTAATAAGCAAATAATCATTCAAAGCAAATGCAGATACATTGAGAAAATTATATAAAATTATTCCATAGTTCACTATTCTTGAAAAAAAAAAGTAAGTAGCCATAGTTTGGAATAGTTAGGTGCACTGCATGCACCCAAATTAAAAATTTACATGCATATGTAAAATTTCATGTGCACAGTGCACCCGCTAATTTTGAGCCCTGATTTACAGAAAGAAGGCAGTGCACATTTCTATGTACTAATTGGGAATTGCATTTTTTGAGAGTGGGTTTTGAAGATTTTCAAATAGGCCCCTGTGAATGATGATATCCTTCCTAAAACATTCGTGGTTTCCACCAGAGGAGTACTTACCTGCTTTGATGATGGTTTTCGCCTGCTGGATGTCTGACACTCAAGACTTGCATATTTATTTTATATCCAACACTTGCGTTTTATTTACCTTATTTTTGAGATTATACTCTATGTCTCAATGTTTTAACATCTTGAAAGAAAAAATACCGAGTTCCCCGTTCACCTGGGTCTTTTCACATCCTATTTATCTTCAGTCTTGTGAATGATGATATCCTTCCTAAAACATTCGTGGTTTCCACCAGAATAGTACTTGCATGCTCTGATGATGGTTTTCGCCTGCTGGATGTCTGACACTCGACTTGCACATTTATTTTATATTTCAATGTTTTAAGATGAAAGAAAAAAAATATCGAGTTTACTGTTAACCTGGGCCTTTTTCATAACCTATTTATCTTCAGTCTTGTGAACAATGATGCTCTTCCTAAAGCATTCGTGGTTTTCACTAGAAGAGTACTTACCTGCTTTGAGGATGGTTTTCGCCTCCTCGATGTTTGATACTCAAGACTTGCACATTTATTTTATATCAACAACCATGTTTTATTAACCTCATTTTTGGCATTATACCTTTATCTTAATGTTTTAACATGAAAGAAAAAAATATCGAGTTTACTGTTAACCTTGGCCTTTTCACATCCTATTTATCTTCAGTTTTGTGAATGATGACATCCTTCCTAAAACATTCGTGGTTTCCACCACCTGCTCTGATGATGGTTTTCGCCTGCTGGATGTCTGACACTCAAAACTTGCACATTTATTTTATATTGTAATGCTTTAAGGTGAAAGAAAAAATATTGTTTACTGTTAACCTGGGCCTTTTCATAACCTGTTTATCTTCAGTCTTGTGAACGATGATATCCTTCCTAAAACATTCGTGGTTTCCACTAGAAGAGTATATGCACAGTGCAGCTGCTAATTTCAAACCTTGAGTTACAGAAAGAAGGCGGTGCACATTTCTATATATTAATTGGGAATTGCATTTTTTGAGAGTTGGGGGTTCACCTGGGAATTGTGGGTTTTTGAAGATTTTCAAATAGGCCCCTGTGAATGATGATATCCTTCCTAAAACATTCGTGGTTTCCACCAGAAGAGTACTTATCTGCTTTGATGATGGTTTTTGCCTGCTGGATGTCTGACACTCAAGACTTGCATATTTATTTTATATCCAACACTCTCGTTTTATTTACCTTATTTTTGAGATTATACTCTATATCTCAATGTTTTAACACCTTGAAAGAAAAAATATTGAGTTCCCCGTTCACCTGGGTCTTTTCACATCCTATTTATCTTCAGTTTTGTGAATGATGATATCCTTCCTAAAACATTCGTGGTTTCCACCAGAAGAGTACTTACCTGCTCTGATGATGGTTTTCGCCTGCTGGATGTCTGACACTCAAAACTCGCACATTTATTTTATATTTCAATGCTTTAATGTGAAAGAAAAAAATATCGAGTTTACTGTTAACCTGGGCCTTTTCACATACTATTTATCTTCAGTCTTGTGAATGATGATTTCCTTCCTAAAACATTCGTGGTTTCCACCAGAAGAGTATTTGCTTGTGCTGTACTCTTATGATGGTTTTCGCCTGCTGGATGTCTGACACTAGTACTTTTATATTCAAGTCACATGCATAGGTGCCAATCCTTCTGGTTTATCCAGAAGGCTTTAATTTTTATCGATCTTCTGGTTGGAAATTGACTTCACCCGGTTTTATAAAAAAAATTCTAAAACCTCTGCTTAAAAAAAAGTCTTATTTGGTACTTGCTCGTTTATCTTTTGTGCATCTGTGCATATTTAAAGCAATCGTAAATATGAACGGTAAACAATTGAGAAAAATTCATCTGTTACTGTTGGTGCATGTGTGGCGTGGCGATGAACTACAGATTTTTCGCTTCTATAAGTTGGCATCTATGCATGTCATATGAACCATGTCATTTTTGTTGCCATTATACCTTAAATCTCAGCTTACTGAAATTTGATAAGCTTATATTTAATTGAAATACGAAGAGGCATAATGGTTATTCAAATTTGTGAATGATGATATCCTTCCTAAAACATTCGTGGTTTCCACCAGAAGAGTACTTACATGCTCTGATGATGGTTTTCGCCTGCTGGATGTCTGACACTCAAAATGTATACTCTCGGGTGATTATTATGTTTTGATGTACCAAGTGGTTTTGTATTGCTACATGGTTGCGTAGAAGTAATAAACATTTGCTATGCAGAAAATGTTTCCCACTGTTAAGTACTTGTGCCATAGTGGTAACGTTCATCCATTCATCATGATTTGATTACAGTGGTACTCTGTAGAGCACATACTGATTTTTGTACCCATTATAGTCTCAGGTTTGGTTCCCAAAATGAGTTTTTGGATTCTTTGTAAAACTGTAGCTTCCGTCAAAACGTGACCTTAACTGCCCCTGTGTCATAAAACAAAGTGCTTGCTATTTTTATTCTATCCATCTGTATTCTCGAGATTTGGTTTAAATGACGGTCGATGAATTCTTTTGAAAATTAGGTCTTTGTGAAAAATTATTCTTGTGCATCACAAAATGCAGTTTAACTTCTACCATCCCCTACGTCTTAATTTCAGTAATTTGAAATTTGCAAGAAGCGAAGATCATGCAATTACAATTTTGCACAACAGTGCTGGCAATTTTAAAAGAATGGACAGATGTGTTTAATTTTAAGCGTATGTGATGGTCGTAGGACTAGTGTTTTCAAATCATGACAATTTTTCCCTCTTAAGAGTTTATCATTTGGGTATAATTTGTTTTCTCAGTGCGTAATCTCCTACGATTTACATTGAAGCAAAGATGTGACTCTGATAGACTTTTTGGTTTGCCAGAGTTGCATTTGTGGTCCTGGAGCTACTTGATGTTGTGTAGCATAATCCGAGCCACTGCATCATAAACAAACCATGTCTCCGGCTTTTTGAGCTGATGAAGGCAGAAGCATCGTATATTCCATAACCTCCCCATAGCTGCTTGCAGCAGTGATTGAGGAGACAGACCATGCGAAGCACAGCCTTTTTTTTCATTACTATATATACTTTGCATGTAGTTCTTCATTACTATATATATCTTTGCATGCAGTTCTTGGTAATTCATTTGAACCAGACCAATTTGAAGCTAAACCATTGCAATAAAACCAGTTAACCATTAAATCGGCTAATTTAATGAATTTATGATAATTGTAGTGGTATGAATTTCTAATGACAGTAATCAATGGACATGAAAAATCAGGGGAATTTTCTTCTCCAAGATGAGTGGGAACACTGAAGTCGAGCTTCCATTTCATGACCAACAGTATATTTTATGAACGTTTTCGTTTTGTCAATTCCATATTTTTTATTTGGTTACTGCCATGATCTGGAGCATACAAAATGCAATAAAACCTTGTTTACTTGACAAATTTTTCTGTCCCATGAGTGTTAGCCAATGAAGGTTTTTTTTTAAGCTCTTGCTCATTACATTTGATTCAGAATGATTGTAAAATTCACACATATGAATTATCTGGGCTTGCATGCTTTCAGATGCATCTTAGTTTCTGTTTGTCCAATCTCAGAAAAAGCATGTATAAAATATAAATTCATCAGAAAACGTAAACTGTTCTCGTTTATCTATTCTATTTTTGATCTATATTGATGCAAGGGTATGGCTTTGATAAACTTTCGTAGTTTGTCAAAGTTGCACTTGTGGTCATGGAGCTACTTGATTTTGTGTAGCATATTCCGAGCCACTGCATCATAAACTAACCATGTCTCCAGCTTTTTAAGCTGACGAAGGCAGAAGTATTGTATATTCCATAACCTTCTCATAGCTGCTTGCAGCAGTGATTGAGGAGACAGACCATACAAAGCACAGCTGTTACACTTCCATCTGGATGGCCAGTGGTTGGGTGGGAGATTTTTTTTAAACAATGCTACAAAAAGCAGATTGTGCTGTAAATAACTTATTTGGCTATAAAATAGCTAAACTAGTAATGTTGGGTAATTTTGTTCAAATGGGATTGTTTTTACTTCGGTGGCCTGTGGCGCTGATGTAGCCAGTCTTGCCCCTTTAGTATTTTTCATGCATTTTCTGCGATAATAAGGCTGGACGAGATAAGTTCTTCGTCTGATATTTTACATTGTGACTGTGATGTTACTATTTTGTCCATGCCACTTGCCCCATTCATTCATTCACTTCGGTTGTCTTTAAATAATTCTTTCAATTCCAACTCAGTTGCTCCATTAATTCTATGAAAGTAGGAATTTAAAGCTTTATTTATTCAATTTGTTTTGCTTTTTGCGTATTGAAATTATTGATGAGACCTAATATTAAATTAACGTTATTAAATACTCGATACATATAGAAAGTTTATGTAAATTTGTACTTATTAAAATAATTGGTTATAAGGGAAATTTGAAGTGGATTTTTACTGATCATCTGATTTTATGCTCATTTTCATTCTTGCAAACGTTTACAAGCTGTTCTACATTTAAACCAGGTAACTATTATTCGGGTAGTTTAATAAACATGCAAATTGGTTTATAAGTAAAAATATATGTGTAAGTAAGGCTGAAAGGTTTGTTCCGACATACCTTTTTGACAGATTTGACTGTCTTTTGTCAGGAATGTGAAAATACTCTTCTCATATTCCTGATGTTCAGAAGTGTGATTTTGGTAGATTTTCTCACATTTGTCGAAGTTACGCTTGCGTTCCTGGATCTACTTATTGTGTAGTGTATTTGTATCCATTGCATTGTAAACTATCTACACATACTGCCTAAGGCAGAAACATTGTGCATTCCATAACCACCTTGTAGCTGTGACTGAGGAGATAGACAATTTGAAACACAAGTTATTATAATAATTTGTTTATAAATTTTAGTTGTACTGAAATAACTATAAGCCATTGGTCCCACCCCAGTTGACTTACCCAGTAGCTGTTAGACATTACATGTTTTTGCTTGTCTTTTTCCAATAAGTAAATTCGGTGATGGTTTAAATTTACCATTTTTTAATTTTGCTTTATGGACCAAGATTTAACATGCCAGTTATGCATGTTTTTGGCTTACTTTGTCTACCCCAGTAGTTGACTGCTTTCAGTTCTGCTGGGTTGTATTCGACACCCAGTATGATTGGCTGTATGTAAATATGCAGGGTGTCTACCAGGTCAAGGTAAAGTCAAGAAATAAAAAAGATATCCCCCTTGCATGCATCGAATTGTATTTTTTTACTGGTTGAGTGAATTTCAGCTTTTTTTTTTTTTGTCATGATGCCATTCTTAGTGATTTTCCATTACATTTTGACGATGTTTTGGGATTTTCAGCTATTTTATCCATCATAAATAAGGTTAGAGAATATGCAAGTATACACAACAGTTGAAACATGGTGAAGGTAATGGGCAATGGTTCCCTATTTTTAGTAGACAATGTGGTGTACCATGGTTTGGAGGATACATTAAGCTGTTAAGACTCGTCTCAGATGATACACAGCACAGTCTGGGCTTTAATTCCTTTATAATTTAATTAGTGCTCTTGTTTAAGGATCCTTCCACCCACGAATCCATTGAGGTGCCGAATAACCCTTGCAGTCCTTGTGCCATGAAGGTACAGCCAACCAACAAATCTGTTTGTGTTGTATACATATGGCAACTCGTTCATATGATGCTATGATTAATGTGTATAACCAATCTGATATACCATTTTAGATTTAATTTATACGGTATGTACAATCTCACCTTGATTGGTGCAGAATGACCATTGCTGTCCTTGTGCCATAAAATTACAACTAACCAACCAATCAGTCTGATACGACTTGAGATATATTTGCCCATGGCCATGTGTGCTGTTCATTAGTTTTAGTGCAATTAGATATTTGGGCACAAAAGTTGGTGTTTGAATTTCATTTTATCTTCTAGGCAAAGGAATATATTAAAGATCCATCAAAGTTTGCTGCAGCTATCTCAGCAGTGGCACCTGCTGCAGCAAGCGAGGCTCCAGCTCCAAAAGAAGAAGCACCTCAAGAAGACTCCGACGATTCGGGTGATGATATGGGATTTGGACTGTTCGATTAAACAGAATTTTATGCTGTGAGAAAAAGAAATAAAAAGGCTTTGGATTATGTATGCTAGTGGTGTTTTGTAGTACATTTTTTAAAATCGCGATTTTTAAATGCGATCTTTGAGATCTCTGAGTAAGCGTTCTTTGCACTCCTGGGATCCGGGTTCGACTCCCAACAGTGCAAAGAACGCTTACTCAGAGATCTCATAAAGATCGCACTGCTCACTGTAGTCCGGGGTTTGGTTCCCTAGGCCTTAAGAGGTTCGGATTCCTCGGAAAACAGTAGGTCCCGGCGCAGCATGACCACTGTAGTCTTTGAGCCGTAAAACCAAAAAACAACCAACATTTTTTAAAAACAAACTAGGTGTAACTCTGTTCTATGCACAGATATATGTTGTGATTCAGAAGCTACATTATAGTAGGGTGTCTACTCACCCGGAAAAGTCATGGGAATTTGAACAGTGTGTCTACTCATCTGGAAAAATCAGGGAAGTTTTTTCTGACTGTAAAAGTCAGGGAAATTTGAAATTCATTGTTATAATAAATAACTTATTAAAATAATTTTCCTGAACTGTGCTTTTCATACCACATTACCTACTGAAAATTTTGAAAAACTTGTACTTTTGACTAAACTTCTTCCAAAAGTTACCATTTTTCACCAAAACTAATATAATTTATATAAAATTATTAAGCCCATATATTTCTCGGAAGAACGTTTGCTAAATGCATAACGGAAACTAGAAAAAAAAATGTTTAGCTTAATTTTCTAATCTATAAGGGATTTAAATCATGCCAATTTCCTTTCTCTTATATATATAGTGTGATACTCACTTTAAACGAAATAAAAGATGAAGCTTTGAGAAAACAAAGATGATCAGCTTTGCAATTGTATAGTTAAATTATTTTATGATGAACTCAAAGGGTCGAATGAAAATGTTGTAAATATTTAATGCAAGTTTTTGATGTCAAGAACTGCGTTTTTAATACTTTTTTATATTTGTAAATTCACTGTAATTGAGTCATTGGGGTTTGTAGTAGCGGATTGTATGGTCTTGAAACTTGTTTTAATTATGCAAATTATAATGCATTAAGTGGTGTTTACTGTAATTAGTGATTGATTAGGTTTGGTCTGAAAAAGTCAGTGAAGCTGGAAACACCAGCCTTCAATTCCCACCATCAGACTAACCACAGTTCAAACCACATCATTGACATGACTCATGATCTTTCCGTGTGCGTTGAAGTCCAGGAGCATGCGCACTAAACTCGCATGACGTCAGAGCAGAAGTGGGTGCAGTTTCACCAAAAGCGCGTACGAATATTCGAACTCTGAATTCGGAGTGTGTACATAATTACGCCATAATTCATAGGCGATTGATTGGCAACAAGGGGTTTCTGGAAAATTTAACCCTCCTTCACCCCACCCTTTTCATTCACTCCTTTTTTACCCCTTGTACCCTGAGTTACTTAACTTTGCCAGCCACGTGTCATTTCGTTTCCTATACATTAACTTTGATTTTTTTTTTTGATTAGTTTAAGTATGTGGCATTTTACTTTTGTTGATGTATCTGCAATGGCAACTGTTAGGAAAGATAGATATTATATGTCGTTCGTATGAATATGATGTCCATGCTATCGATAATGGTATTAAAAACGCTTGGCGATGGGACTGGCTGGAGGGACAAGTAGGTGTGTGTGTCCGCGAAATTATTAGAAAACTCGAAAGACCTGGAGTTGCTTATTGTATTATATGCAGCAAGGAATTGATGTATGGATCCTGGGGATTTGCTGCATTTTTCAATCATATGGAGTTGATGAAGCACAAGTCCACTGTGGAAGCAAGAAAGCAGAACTATGTATTACCTGGTAAATAGCTAGTTAGAGCTTGTTTTTTAATTATAACGTAATAAATGATTAATAAAAAAAATTCTTAATTTTAGCTTAGATGCACTGGGGAAGGAGGGGGCGAACTTCCAGCATGGGCAATGCTTTTCTTGTGGATCTTTTGTTGTTGTCGTTACTCACCAATGGTTAGGAACACTCTTCTGACTTTAGACACTTCCATTGGCCACCTAAATCGCCAGACATGAACATTATCGAGCATATCTGGGATGCCTTGCAACGTGCTGTTCAGAAGAGATCTCTACCACCTCACACTCGTGGATTTTTGGACTGCCATGCCGGATTCCTGGTGTGAATTGTCTCCTTCAGACAGTGGTGTATCCAGGATTTTGAGAAGTGGGGGATGCTTCGAAATAACAAAAGTATATCAAAAATTTCCAGGTGGAGCAACTAGTGTTTCGTATAAAGGGGGGTACCCTAATTGATTTAAAATATCGATTTTTCAATTTTTTTTTAAAAGTTTACATTCTTCTGAAAATAACGATATATAATTTGTATATTTCCGACTTCAAGAACTATTTTTTTTTTTTTTGAAAACGAGGCAATGAATACAAATGTGTTGCATATTGACGATAGATATTTTTAACTTTCTTCTTTCGGCCTCGTTTTATCAGCTTCTGCTTTTCACTATAAAGGTACACTTTTCTCAGGAATTGTAAGTAGTATTTATTATCAGCTTTTTTTTTAGTTCTGTGCAAGTTCTATATACGAAACCATTAAAAAGAGAAAAATATTTCTATAAAAATTTGATAATTCATCGAAACTTCCAATTTTTACATTTTTCATGATGCGAAAGTTTAAATTTTTTTACTTTGAACTAAAATATCTTTTTCTTTATTAATGACATCTAATAACATTAGCAAATACAACAAAATGTCAACAAAAGAAAATATTTCACGTTTGGTTTCCCTAAAAAGTGTACCTATTTGATGCGTTACGAGAAAAGACGTTTACTTCAAATATCTCGAGTTACATTTACTTTATCCAAATGAAATTTGGTATAGGTATGATTGTTATTTAGGCAATTTATAAATATTGAAAATTTTATGGTTGTCTGACAAATAGTTAAATATGGGGAATTTTAGATTTCAGTTTGTTAAGACTACCCTTCTCCCTTAATATATCGTAGCTAATTTCGGTGAAATTATATTGGGATGGTGGGCGACGGGTCGTTATTATATATATGCATAAAATTTCTTTGGAGATTTGTCATCTTCAGAGTTTCCGCTAATTAAAATGAGTTATTTTTTAAATTCTAAAATTTGGGATAAACACAATGAATTTTGAGGGGGGGGGGAGAGGAGGAGTAATGATATCCATAAAGGTCAAGGTTTTTTTTTAAAAGCAAAAATTGTTATTAAATACAAATTAACCAGACTTCAAAATAAAACTAACCTATAGCACCTAAAATAATACGCTTACAAAATTAGCTTAATTCGCTTTTTTTTTTCCACTTTTGGCATATTTTGCAATAATTTCTTCGTCAGTTTCGCTGAGGTCCCAATGTATGTGTAATAGTAATAGGGCCAGTCCTATGATTCGCAATTCGGATAGAGAATTCCGTAAATGCGTTTCAAGTCTTCATAAGGATGAGAAACCTTGCTGGCTGTGGAGACAGGAAACACTGCTAATGTCTTAATCAGGACGTAGAAATGTATTAGGAAATGTATTACATGCATCTAGAGCAGCGGTTCTCAACTTTTATGCGTCGAGGCTCGATTTTTCAAGAGAAAAATTATTTGCGCAGCACTGTTGTCGCTTTTATGCCAAAGATATATTTGCATTTTTCACTGCTTATACCTAATCATATTTTTTAAGTTGTTGGGCGATATTTTGAAAAGCACGAACTTGTTTTCGAATTTTAAATTGCTTTAATTTTAATCTATACTTAATTTTCCCAATTAAAGTCATTACAAATTTAAGTTAAATGAAACTTTAAATATTTTCTGAAAACGTCAATTATGCACATACTTCCTTGTATGTTTTTATTTTTTTATACTTTTCTCATAAAGGCGACAATATTTTCGCCAACATAGGCCCAATAACAACAGTATTAGCCATGGAAGGCATTTGGGCATGTAACAAGTCAAGTTTTATTTTATTTGAAATGCCTTATTTCTCAAAAATTTCAGAGAAATGGAGAACTTACTTAAATACATAAACGAAAAGCAGTAACAAAAAACATAAGGAAAAAAAAAATTGGGAACAAATTCAAAGTAGATAATTTAAATCCATGATGTAAGATATTGTCACCCTTTGCAGGGATAACATAATTGGCAAATTAGTGGTCAACACACAAAGCCACCGGGGCGAGATTTTTGTAAGTTTTCGTGGGGGGGGAATTTATTATACAATAATTTTCAGCACCCACGTATTAGCTCAAACTAGAGCATTTAGGAGAAAGAGACTCCCCATCCTGGATTCGAACCATTTTTTTTCTCCTAAAATAATAAAAAAAACCTCTAGTTTGAGCTAATAATACGTGGGTACCGAAAATTATTGTATAATAAACTCTCCCACCAAAAATCTAACCCTGGTGGCTTTGCGTGCTGATCATTAATTTGGCAATTGTGTTATCCTTGCGAAAGGTAATGTCTTGCATCCTAATAAGTAGAAAAAATAAATAAAAGAGCATTGTTCCTGTCCCCGTTCGTCTAGAGGTCAATCGCCGTTCTTAGTAGAACCCTGGTTTGAATCCAGGATGGGGACGGTTTCTTTTTTTTTTTTCTCTTAAAATAAAAAAACGCTCTAGTTTGAGCTAATAATACGTGGATGCCGAAAATTATTGTATAATAAATCACGATGTGTCACCCACATAGATATATCTAAAACCATTTTTACAGTTATAAAACTAAAATTAACACCATCTAAAAAGAATGAAGCCCAAGAAATCCAGCAGGTTTTTTTTAATATTGAAGCAATTGGAAATATTATGCAGAGCACAGGTTGCTGGTTTAGAGCATCCAATGTCAACTACCTTGTCGTTCTTCCATTTAGCTGTCCATGGAGTATAATCTGCTTGTACAAAATCGGGATACCCAAGCAATCATCTTCATTTGCACTGCAGATTTAATGCTTGAGAAAGATGAATTTATTGTATGCTTGGGGAGAAGATGCAAAGAGGTGATGGTTTTCTCTTACCTTAAAACTCTTCCATTTAAGGAAGAAATAAAATTCTACATGTATGGATAAAAAGTTGTCTTTCGATAATACTCTTCAGGAATTGAAAAAGGCACGTTACGTCTATTTCTCTGTAATCCACCTAATCGGGGTATTTCTTCTGTGACGTTTGATTCGTTTGCGTGATTTTTTGCTTCACTATAGAGATCGAAAAAGTTGATGTCAGATTTCTGCGAGTCGTCTCGTATGTTTTTTTTTTAACTGATCAGTAGTTTCGAGGATTTGTGTTAAAGAACTTATTAGATTACAACAGGCAAGAAAGTTATATAATAGAGCATAGGATAGCATTTTACTTGTAACGAAAACTGCCACAGAAATTTAAAATTGCATATTCTATTAATAAGTATGCTTTTTGCGACGCCAGATCTTGGCATTCGGATTGTATGATTTCGAGAGCTGAAACGATTGGTACTATAAATTTTTGATCTCAGAGGGGGTTGCTGTAGCACCCTAAGCAAACCCTCAGGATACGCGCCTGATTTCAGACATTAGTCGAGTCCATGCCACGTCGCGTTGAGGCACTTCTGCGTGGGGAGTGGGCGGCTACATGGTATTAGGTAGGTGTACCAGTTTTTCTGGCACTTTAGTATATACCTATGCATACTGCAGATTGTGAAAGGGCTTTCTCCCAAATGAACTTGATTAAAACTGACTTGCGAAATTGTTTAACAACGAACCATGCAAGCAAATTGCTAATGATAAATATTGAATGACCTGTTCGAAATAATTTTGATTTTGAAAGTGCCTACCAACTATGGTGTGTAGCAATGCCCAGAAGAATTGTACAATAATATTGTCAATTATATAATTTCATAAAAACTAAAGAGTTTTATTTGTAGCCCGAAATTTTAAATATGTTATTTTGTTTAGCGTTCGCCTAAGGGACAAAATTTTCAAAAATATCGGAAGTATTTAAATTAGAAAAAAAAATGTAAAGCAATTTTAAAATACTAATTTTTCTTTTACATTTTCGCTAAAATGCTAAAAATAATAAAAAGTATACGCCAACTTAAACCCTGGTTCTCACTCCTTCAAGAGAGGCACGTACCCCACCCTGTATTTGCTTTTGGCGTGGATTTTAAGTAAACACACAAGGCATACGAATAGGACAGCCCCCGCTATGTTTGGGTTTCCAGTGTTACAATTTGTAACTTTTCAGCAAGTATGTTGTCATCATCAAACTAGTGAGGGCGCTTTCCTTGCTTAGCGCCTGCCTTTACCGCAATCTGGGTTATCATACAAGTATATTATATAAAATTACTGGCCTAATTAAAATATTAGTTTGAATAGTTGTGTGAAAAGGGACTTGCACGTATAAAGAGTTCAAATTACGACATCCGGGATATTTTCCTAAAAGTCTCTTTGTAAGAGAGCATATATGCAGCTTATACCTAGAGGCAGGCGCGGATTTAGCGGGGGATCGCCCTAAGCAAGAATGAAAATTTAACATCGAAAAGATACAAGGTAAAGGTCTAATGAGGTATCATTTTCAAAAATCGTTATTAAGCGCTTCCCCTTGAATGACCTAAATCCGCCCCTGCCTAGAGGTGGCAATTTCTTAAATTTACAACGAGCCCTTGGAATTGACAGAAACCAGGTGTTTATTTAGAAAATGTTAAGTTGAATTTATTAACATAGGAAACATCCAACGCATATGAAATGTTTAAGTTCCATGAAGGGAGGAGAAACAATATTTAATTTCCGTCTATTTTTTTTTCTTTAAAACCATGAAACTGGGTAAAATTTCTATTTGGGGGGGGGGACCCATTTCTCCCATGTTCTAAAGCGTTTACTAGACAATTTTATACACACTTTTGACATTTTGGAAATTTAGAAGTGAAAAAATTTTTTTTTCAAAAAAGTGGGACAGAATCACCCCGGCTCGGAGTGACTTTGTCTCATGTCACAAAAATCATTTAATAAGCCCTCGTAGAAGTCCTGGATAAAATGTCTCTGTCGCATTCATGACTGGGAAGAGTAATTACGTGGCCCCTAGGAAGTTTGGTAGATCCGGTAAAAATATTATTTACCACCTTTCGTACCTCATAATGTAGAGGCAAGTTTTTCGAAGAAGCTGATCACAAGCAGATTTTGCAGAAAAGGTATAGAAAACAAGAACTGTAGTTATGACACCTTCAGTTATTGAAAACTTTAAAATTAAATATTCCATATTCCAGCCAGTACTTCTATATACCGGAATTAGGTTTTGTTAAAAAATTTCGATGAAACAGGAGTTATTACCGCTTATATCTTTCTGTGTTTGATGGGATATAAGTCATCTCAGTTGACCATAATTCGGACATACACATAATAAAAAAAAAAGAGGCTTGTACCTGCCAGGGCTCGAACCTGGGACCTTCCGCGTGTTAGGCGGATGTGATAACCACTACACCACAGGTACTTGCAAATTCTCTTAGAAAAGCTTCTTTTAATCTGATACAAGTTAAACATATATTTAATGAAAAATATTTATTATAAATGATAAAATTCCGTTTTGAAGATTTATCTACATATCTCGTTAAATTCAGATTCAGCACGATCCTTTTTATTTAACAGATATCAAGGTCGTAGGCAGGATTTAATTTCGGGGAGGAGGATTGTGCAAGGGTTTCATTGGGAAGGGTGGCCGCCGGAATTAATTTCGGAGGGAGTACGAAAATTTTTACAAAATAACGAATGAAGATGTGTTTACCTTTATCCTAAAGAAGAAATATAAATGGATCAGTGGCGCATGAAAGGGAGGCTCTCGTGGGTACTCAAGCCCTATTGGATATCAAAAGACATTATTTTCTCCAAGACTTCATTACATAATAATAATTTTTTGAAAGGCTTGGGGCAGGGAGGGGGTGCTCGAGCCCGCCCCTAGCCGTTTAAAAATTTTATTTGCCCGATTCTGCTATGCATTTACTTTCAAAAGATTTACAGTCACATTTTAAAATAAGGTACTTTTTAGCTCATTACTAATTATCAAGCAGTATAAATTATTTTTGCAGCATTTTAGCATCTTACACAATCACTAAAATGTTTGACAGCCTTGAGAAGGAGGTAATAATTTTTCTCAGACCCCCCCAGACGTACTCATACAGGGGCCCATACCTCCACCCATGAATTTTGAATTGCTATGCTGCTGGAATAGATCATGCAAAAATAAATGAGGAAATACCAATTTTGCCTTCAGACATAATTGTAATTTTTTGCTTGTAGTTTTGCCATCAAAATTTAATTTTTCAGAATGACCCTTTTTTAAAGAAAATGGTTTCTATTTTTTTTCTTTAAAGTATTCTTAAATTAATGGTTGAGGAAATGTGACCTTGTGGTCAAAATTTTGACAATTTAAGGTTTGAGAGTTTCTTTTCTCCCCTTTTTAAAAGTTTCACAAGAAAATATATACACGTATTTTTGCGATCCCACAGTATTACAAATTTAGTTTCCGGGGCGCGGTCCGTAAGGTGCAGAGGTGTTCTGGAGCGGGAATGCGTGGGAAGGGCGAATACCTTGGATTATCGGAGGGCGCGAGTCCTATAGCCCATGAGGGCGCAAGTCCTACCGTCTATGAGGGCGCACAGGCGTTCTAGTCCACCCCTGGGAACAGCGTTCCCACATTTATTTTTAACTGGAACGATCATTCCCACGCGCAAATAATTTGACTAATTCTGTATTAATTAATGTTAGAAAAAATGACTTAAAACATTCTGGTCGTTAGAAAAAGTGACCGTAAGATTAAAAATCACCATAAGTTAATTAAGACCATAAGATTAACAAAAATGTTTGTAAAGTTTTCATTTGTGGAAGTAATTAAAGAATAGGAATAGTTAAATAACAGTTAAAATATTTAAATAATTAAGAAACAATAAATAAAATTCATAAATTGTTTAAAAAATTCTAAAAGCCAGTGTCAAACGTAAAAAAGAAAAAAAAAAGAAAAAGAAAGAATTGCAGGTTGCTTCTTCACCGCCCTTTGGAAATGTTTGTTTGTTTGGCTTTTTTATGGCGCAAGAGCATCTGGGCTATACTGCGCCAAACCTTTGGAAATATAGCGCAGTGCTTCTCTCCCAGTTCTGAGGTTAATTGGAGTGTTCCAACACTTTTTTTTTATGACTACATCACTGATTCCTCGTTCCGGATACGGAAATGATAGACATTTTTCTACAATGCTTCTTCATGGCTTTTGTGATTGCTTAATAAGCTGCATGCTCAATGCCCATGGGAAGCGGGGTGGGGGCAGAGGGGGGGAGGGCTCAAGGCCCCCCATCCGTTTAAAAATTTTATTTGCCGTAACCTGCTATGCATTTACTTTCAAAAGTTTTACAAGCACATTTTAAAGTAAGATACTTTTTAGCTCATTACTAATTGTCAAGCAGTATCAATTATTTTTGTAGCGTTTTGGTATCTTGTACATTCACTAAAATTCTCGACAGCTTTGAGAAGGAGGTAATAATTTTTCTCAGCCTCCGCCCCTTCCCTCACCTAGAAGTACTCGTATAGGCGCCCATGTCAATACCTACCTTTGATATCGATCGACCTTTCTTGAGAGTCAAGCGAGGACACAGGGTTCATGACTTCAGCTCCCCAATTATATTTTTTCACTGTAAAAAATTCCAGATTTTATGATAAATGAAGGGTGTTATTCCAAGACCATGGCAAATTCTGTCCTTGATTTCCACACCCACAAATGAAAGTCTGTGTCTGCCCTAGGCTTGAGTTAGCTATTTTGCTTGCGCTCTGTGATCTGAATAAAGCTTGTAGACCATGTAGTTCTAAACCTGGGGATCGCGAACTATTTTTAATTGCAATTATTTTTATAAGGAATTTCGTATCAAATGTTTCCAACGCTTTTATATTTCAACATGGCTACATTGCAATATTCTACTAACGGTTGTTAATTTTATATCTATAATATATATATGTATAATATTTAGTAATATAATTTTATATTTAATGTGTTTTCTTTACTTTGTTAAAAATGCTTTTATTATACAAATGTGTCGGCGGCGGACAGAGGGGTCGCAGATCTTTTGGTTACTATAAAGGGGGTCGCGAATTACTTGGTTACTATAAAAAAGGGGTCGCGGATTGTAGAAGGTTGGGAACCACTGTCGTAGAATTCAATAAATTTCCCAATTTTATAAATCAATTGAACGTACGTGGTGCCATCTATCGAAGGAAATGTAACTATTCATGTTCATTCCGAAAGAACAAAAACAAAGCAGGTCTAGTCCCCTATACAGATGTGGACCTAGGGAGGGAATCGGGGTGTGGGGAGGGATGTAATATGACCCACTTATAACGAGCCAATATTTAACGAGGTTTCGGATATAGCGAGGAAAATATGGATTTTGTTTGGTATAAGGATAAAGCACAATACAATTTAGACGCTTTTAGCCACCAAGCCTTTTTTGGACCCCGGATTTAACGAGCAATTAAGGAAAAAAAAGCCACAATTCCATATATTCATATCATAGGCGTACGCTGAAAGCTCATAAGGCGGGGTTATAGGCTCAGTGGCGGATGGGTGGGTGGTTACAGAGCTACCATCAGTGCTGTAACCGAGGATAGACCAGGGCGAATCAGGCCCGCCCAAATACATTTTGGGCCCGTACATTTCTTTAAAGTCTATACCACTGCCGCGGAATAGCGTATAGATCGGGATTATCCAACCTTTTTGGGCAGTGGCTCACTTACAAATTTTTTTAAGGATCTCGTCTGTCAACCAGTTTAAAAAAAAAAGTGTAAATAAATTTATAGATTTCTTTTACATATTGCAGGGTTCCAACACAATCTCGAAAACCTGCAATTGTTAGGGAATTTGAGATCGTCTCTAAAGCTCAGGAAAAAGTCAGGGAAAACGAGAATTTTTGGTCAAACCTGGAAAAGTCAGGGAAAACCTTCTTAACCTTTGTTTTGAATTGCTAAAGCTTCCACAAACGTAAAGCCATTTCCCTCTGCAACCGAAGTTCAATTAAAAATTACTTGTGATTGGGTAGGTAATTTTTTCGGAAAATTCAGGGAAAAATCTGGAAAGTCAGGGAAAACTTTCTTAACCTTTGTTTTGAATTACTAAAGCTTCCATGAACGTAAAGCCACTTCCCTCTGCAACCGAAGTTCAGTTGAAAATTGCTTGTGATCGGTCAGGGATTTTTTGCCAGCAAAGTCAGGGAAAATCTGGAAAAGTCATAAATTTTTTTTGCCACTGTGAGTGCTGAGTGGGAACCCCGATATTATCTTTCTAGGGCAGTGTTTCTCACAGTGGGTCCTGCGGAACTCAGGGAATCCGCGACGACCCTTCAGGGGGCTCCCTGAACAATTTGTAAAATATCGCCGAAATTTTCAAGAAAATCTGTAAATTTTGCAATTCCCCCCCCCCAACAATTCTTTAGAGTAAATTAATCGTAACCAATATAGAAAAACATTATACTACCTTTTTTTATACTTATTTACAGCTTATTTTCATGTTTATATCCCAAAAGTTCTAAATAATAGCCCCTTAAAATTTCTCTAAAATATTTGTAGAGGGTTTCCTTGGCTAGACATGTAGTAAGAAAAGGGTTCCGTACCATAAAACGTTAGAACCATTGTTCTAGAGGTTTTTACTTATCTTTTAATCCAGATATAATAATGCTTTTGAAATTAACTTGAATATCTTCAACACGCTTTAAAAGGTGATTCTTAATTTTATTGCAAATTTCCAAATTTTCGTGAAATTATATTCTCTTTTCTTTCTTTCTTTCTTTCTTTCTTCTCAACCCAATGAAGAACCTTAGTTATAGTTTATATTTTATATTTTTTTTTTTACCGTACAGATATGGCTTATTGTAAATATTGTCAGGAGTGCCAGAGCAATTAGGTATAATAAACTATCAATTAAATTGACAATCGTTCTGCACTCTCGTTAAACGCAAAAAAAAAATGTAAAAATTTATTTGAATATCATAAAATGCACATATTTACATGATATGGAAATTCTATATATTTTTCACAAGAAATTCTTGAGTAACACTGCCATAATTGATACTGTGCTCCAGTTTTATGCTGATAGCTGGTGATTTTGGCATGAGCAACGACTTCTCAGTCGGTGCTATTGCCCACGGTTGAAGATCAGCGGATGCCCACCACATGAATACGATAAAGCCCATAATGTATATAGCCGATGAAAGGTAAAACACATAGCTCCAGTGTAGAGTATCATTATGCTGAAAGAATCCATTTTTACAAACAATGATACTAAGAAAGTCCATTTTTACAAACAAAGAAATCAATTTTTACAAACAAAGAAGTCCATTTTTACAAACGATGATACTAAAAAAGTCCATTTTTACAAACAAAGAAAGTGCCCATTTTTACAAACTGCAACATAGCGTTATATAGCCTACAGTGGATTCTCGATCGTACGAACTCGCAGGTACTGAAGTTCGTAAAGGGGATTCATTCGTTCGATGAATTATTTTTTGAGCTTAATAGTGCATAACAACGTGTAGTTAGTAAATTCGCAACGACGTGAATCCACTGTGGTACTGTTATGATCACCGCGAACTACGGTTCCATAACATTATCATTTCTAGATTTTTCGATGGAAATATGTAGACAAAGACGAACTACCATTTTGGCTTCCCACGAAGAGATTCGAACCAGGAAACAAGCTGATGGTGGTGTCTGCCACACGTAACCCGTGAGGAATAAACATCGGTCTAGCCGCAAAACTGAACGGGAAGGACATAAAGGATGCTAAAACGGTGTCCGGCAATAAGAAAAGAGAGCGGTTCCGTCACTGATACTTAACGAGCGAGCATCCAAAAGAGGCCATTAGATGCTTCTGAAAAACCTTGGGAAGACAACGGTCCCTCGAGAACTTTCTGCAGGATGAAAAGAAGGAAGAGAAGAGAGAAGATTTGCTACGTGAGAGAGGAGTTGAAGTCGGTACTTTTCAAGAGCCGGGAGAGATGTTCTCTCTTTGGTTGGGCTGAAAGTTGGAGTTGGTACTTCGTTGTGTGGTCGACCTTTCCAAACTTCTCCAATTTTCTTCGTTCCACGGAAGAAGAGTTGTCAGAGAACGACAAGTCACTCTTCGCACAACATTTGAAACACCTGCAGCAGTCGTTCAGAGAATATTTTTCTGTGCTTGATGCAAGCAAAAATTGGATCAGAGATCCATTTTCACTTAGAGTGCATGAAATAGAAGCGCTTACAGAAGCAGAAGAAGACCAGCTCGTGGAGGTAACAACGGACGGTGCTCTGAAAATGCAGTTCAAAGAAATGACACTTGCAAACTTTTGGGCTTACTTACATGATGAATTTCTGGGACTATCAAAGAAGGCCATGAAAGTATTAATGCCTTTCGTAACAACCTACTTATGTGAAAAATCATTCTTTGCTTTCATCTATCTTAAAAATAAGAACAGAAACTGTTTGAAAAATGTAGAATCAGAACGTAGGATTCAGGTTTCTACTATTAAGCCCGATATATTACGACTTGTCAGTGAAATGCAGCATCATCCCTCTCACGGGAAATGATTAACAAGTAGTATTGTGTCATCTCTTGTTAGTATTCATTATTAACACGTTCGCTGCCAACTACGAGGATACTCGTAATTGGCATAGAACGCTAAAATATTATTTCATATGCCAACTAAGAGTACACTTGTGTGAATTTATTTATTGCTAAAAGTAATCCGTTATATCTATATTTAAAAAATAAAACAACAGAAAATAATTTAAAAGCATGAAAATGCTGATAGGATCTTGGCGTGTGTGGATGGAAGCACCATATCAACTTCGGCAGCTAAAGTGTTAATCCAAAAATTGCATTTTATATACTTTTGATTAATTGGATGTAATTGTTGCAAATAAAATTAAAATATAGGCATAGATTTAATGTTTCTTCCTTAAATGATGAAAATTAGTGATGAAACACTAGAAATAAATATGTATGATGCAAATTCCGGGCTTTAAACTTTATGTTAATTTTTGGGGGTCCGAGAGGACGAGTTTTCTGTGAAGGGGCCCGCGGGCCAGGAAAGTTAAAGAACCGCTAGTGTATAATATACATGTAAATACAATGGAGTTGTAGCTCTGTAACCCCCCATTGTAAGCCTGTAACCCTCTCCTTATGAACTTTCTGGGTATGCTATGGTGGGTGGGTGGTGTGCAAAATGGTGGTCGGACAAGCATAGTCGTAAGCAGAAAGTTCTGAAGGGGGGTTTATAGACTTCATGGGAGGGGTTACAGAGCTGTAACTCATATATTCCTATATTAAATATACAAAATTTCATTGCGATGGGGGGTTACAACCCCCAAAACGCCCCCTGGCTACGCCTATGCGGACAAGGGCATTCTATATCTGTAAAATGTCTTTTGTTCGTCATCCCCCACTTTGCTATTTGCATTGTATTACAACCCTCTTTCCTTTTTCTGCTGAGAAAATTTTCTTCCTACTAACGATTTTCCGCTTTATGCAGGTTTTTCTCTTTGACGGGACTAAATAGTGCTTTCCGATACCGCGTTAGACAGTTTCTGTGTTAGATAATGTTAACTACCATTGACTTTTGAAGGGACCGCAAAAAAATTCCGTGTTGAGCAAGTTTCCGCCTTAGAAAGCTTTTACTGTATATACGTCGACGGCAGTTAGCGCATTGGCTGTGCAAGACGTATATATACATCGGCGGCAGTTAAGGGGTTAAGTTTCAAGGGAAGTAATTGAGCCGGGGAAAGGTTTTGAGAATATTTTTAGAATATGAGATATCGTTTACTGTGTGCTAGAACTAGAATAAATGTGTTTATTGTCAAATCCGTTGTCACTTTACTTTATTGTTTTTATACCTGATTCTGTGTTATTTTAACATGAGTGAACCTTCGCTCCTTTAGGGGGTGACGATAGGACCATATAATTAGTATTTCAGTGACAAATTTTTTCAGGTATATCGATCTTAAAAACATGTCTTTTATTTTATGTCGCATTTTGTCTTTTGTAAACCTTCTTTAGAAGATAAGAGATTTCAAAGGCTAGCTAAAACGTCGTGTAAGAGAAATAGAAAACTTATTTGCCTTGAACCAATTTAGTTCAATTATTACGGTAATTTTTAAAAAAAAAAAATATGCACTTTATTGGAGCGTTTATGACAGGTTGTTGAAAGAAGTTTCAGTTAAATTCATTACTAAAGATTTCATTATATAAAGGAAAAGATTCTATGTGCTAACTTGTAATTCATTTTCCTTCAGAAAATAAGTTTCTATAACATCGTACACTACACTTTAGTTTTCGTAAGTTTATGTAATAAATCTTTGAGTACCCTAGCTGTAAGCGATGCATTACTTCTGGTATAGTGTACGTTGAGTTGAGTTGAGACTGGACTATTTTATTGTTATTTAGTCTTTCGGCTAAATGACAATAAAATAGTCCAGTAGTAAATTTAGAATTTTGTGAAAAAATGTTAGTGAAGAACTACAGTGAAAAAAAAAAGTTTAAAAAACGTTTGAAGCCAATGGACAGACTTAGAAAAGATTGGCGTTAACCATAGAATCCGAATTGAAGACCGAGATGGTTAAAGATCTAGGAAAGCTAGGATTCTCTACTTAACCCTAGCTTCACTACACTGTTTACATACATGATATGATTTTATACATACAAAAACCTTACAATTTTCAACACTTACCCCAGAATCTAATAACAATCCTGCAGTTAGAGGTGATAAGATTCCAGATGTGCATCCTAAACCATTCACTAAACCGAAAATTGTTCCTATGAGAAGAAAATATTTTACTATGCACAAAAAAAGAGATAAGGCAAAAAAAGATTTTCTTGTTGTTCACGCAATGGTATTTTAAAATCTGATACTGTGTAGGAGATGAGCTGCTTTGCTTCTATTTTTAATATTTGCATAGTATTCATCGACATAAAAATGTCTAAATTGGCCACAGAAGTCATGAGTATTAAGAGAGTGGACGTCCAGGTCTCCCAAAGAATGGACTAATGATGATTTCAGAATAGGAAACATTCACAAAACGGGCTAGAAATTCAAATGTGGGTTATAACCTGGCTTCCAAAGGAAGCTCGAATAATTATACATTATGAAGGAGGAATTCAAAGATTCCACTTTCCAGTGATTAATAAATATACCGTTTGCCACAATAGGGTACATAATTTCCCCTCATACTTATCTATACAGTATTTACAAGGACTTACTGAAGGTAAGAGTTGTTTTACAGAAGAGCAGTAATGCACGTACATGGAATAAGCTTTGGTAATGAATAAGAGAGTTCGCTCAGTAGATCCATGAATGCAGCAATAGTCAGTGTGGAATTTTTGTGTTCATCAATTTTCTTAAAGACGTTTATTATACGTTTGTAAATATGTTTCTGCAGCGGCAGAAATTAGTTGTCTTGATAAATCGATTCCTTGGCGATGAACCATAAAGAGTACGTTATTCTACTTAATAATTTTGATTCGAATTGAGTAAGGAGGAGCATCAGTGCCGGTTTAAGGTTTTTATGGGCCCTAGGCAGAAAGGTTAAAAGGGGCCCTTTAAAGAAGATGTGGCTTGTCCAACTATGGATTTACGGTGAAAAATATTGAATTTTGGGCGTTCCTAGTGAAGTTTCAAGCTTGTGAAAGAGCCATTTAATATTGTAAACTAGGAGGTGGTTGCAGGTGGCGCATTGGATTATTCATCGAAACGTTGCTCCTCCAATGTTTTTTTTTAAAGATTTGTTAGGAAATAACGGCCTTAAGGCTATTTTATATGTTCAAGGAAATTGTAAAGAATTCAAGGCGCTTTAAGCACGAAAGATGTCAAAGAAAAAGGTATTTTTTTTCAAGACATCGTTTTCAAATGAGTGTACTAACTGTCCTGATAATGGCAACGCAAAAACACAGAAGTGCTTGTGTTCAGGGCTGAGTAACGTCCAAAAACCATTCCCAATTGGCGGATGGTAAGGCTCCTGTAAGCCGAGTTGAAGCATCCGCCATGTTGTTTTCCATTTCGCTTTGTTTCTAATCTGTTGACCATGGGACGGTGTCAGTTCGTTTCGGAAATAATATTCTAAATTCTTCGAAATGGGTGGATGTGCGGCAGCAAATTGCTCAAATAATTCAAGAAATGGATTTAGGATGGTTTTATTTCCATCTGGGAAAGGAAGACGAATTAAATGGACTATTAATTGCAGAAGAAAAGACTGGGAACCAGCTGGGTTTCGCCAAACGGCGCTAATCTCCGATATGATATTGAAAACGATTCTTGATTCTTTTGGCATGATCTGTGGTTTTTATTCACATTATAATTATAGCTATAAAATTGAATATATATTAGCAAGCAATACCTGCGTAACAAGGAGCTAAATCTATCGCCATTCCCACATGCCCGCCACCAGCCATGCCTTGAAAAGTCATGGCCATGGTTAGGAGTCCAATGACTGCTTTGCTGTTGCATCCAACTGATGGAATCAGGCCCAAGCTGAGGGCAGGTCCTAACATGGCTATGGAAATTTTAAAAGTTTAAATCACATGAACGCAAAAACATATTTTTTTTAAATGAAATTTTGAAGTTTTTGGTGTCATTCGACACAGATGGGAATTTATGTGTTTTCAAAGTTCAAAATTCAGTAAAAACTAATTCATTTAAGAGTCGCAGTCATTCAGAATTTTGCATTTTGGTAGTCAAAGTTAAATTTTGAAATTAAAAGTTTTTTTCTAAAAAAATTGACTTAGCTAATTCTTCACCTCACTCTTCAAATTTATAAATAACCGCATTTTACATCATACACTAAGTGGTCAGTGCAAAAATTATAAGAATGCTAATTTTTTCTTTGTATTTTTGTGAAGATGCAGCATTTCATAATAAATTCGTTGGCTTCGTTTCTATGTCAACAAAAAATATGTAAGTTTTGGACTAAGAAAAAAAAAAAAAAAAATACGATGAGGAATTTATTTTTATTTATATGTATTAAATATGCGTTTTTATTATTTTGAAAAATAAAAAGGTGTCTTTCAGTGCCAGAGACAGGGTGGGGGATGCTTAGAGGCCGGGTGATAAACTGTTTAATTTTTCCTTTCTTTAAAATTATGTTCAAGAATTGTTGAAAAACATTATGAGGTAGACCACCCGTCAGTTTTTAACTCTTGAAAAAAGGTTACAGGCGGATCGGTTGTTTCAATCTATTAAACTGCTGAAGGGGCCGTAAATCCCGCCCCCTGCCCTGGTAGCTTCACCATGACTGCAGCCATTTTTGTTTGCTCGTCTGCGTGAATCAGGCCTGTAGCCAGGAAGAAGGGGGAACTGGAGCAGGTCAAAGGGCATATGGCGTACAGAACACCCTGGGACTCACGAGTATAAAGCAGTTGCAAGGAGCTGTACAGGATTTAGATATTATGTCATAATAAATTAAAATAAATTTGACTCTCCTCTGACATTTTTTTTAGTTTATTGCAATTACAAATACTGTAATGTCAGTATATAGCAAGGTTTGTATTTCAGATTTTATGGAGGGGGAATTGGGCAGGAGACATGCCCGTATCTAAAGGGGGATCTTAGGGACCGGTCCCCCCCGAAACTAAATTTTTAATGGGACTTGGCTACAGCCTTGCATGCTGTGATTTTATCGATACATGCGGTAAAATTTTTTGAACCCCCCCTTGAAATTAAATCCTGGCTGCGGCCTTGGTGGGAGAGATAGAATTTTACCTTCAGTGATCTTATTCTCAGGTCTTGTGGCTCAATTGAAAAATTCATAATTGCTTATGAAAAAATGTTGATGTTTACATATACATCGATGTATGTGTATGATGTATATATATAGATATACATATCGATATATGATGTGTGTATATATCATGATGTATATATCGATATACATCGATAGAGCGACTGGGGCCGTGCCCTTCTATCCCGGGTTTGCCTACAGGCCTGGCATGATCAGTGTCGGAATATTTTGTAAAGACTAGTTGCTCTTACAAAAACAACTGCTTTTGTATGAGTAAATAATCAGATTCCAAATCGTCGTAACTGTATAGTTTGGTAAGCATGTTGTACCTTCGAATATCATAAATTATATATTAATAATTATAGCTACTTCGCGATTTTTTAAAGTGTGTACTGACCAAGCGTTAAAATCCATAGCACCATGTTTTTTTAGTAGCGCATAACTGATCTCAAAATGAACAAAGCACGTAAATTATACATAAAAGAAACTTGAAAATACATTAATCTAAAGTCAGGCGATTTGCGTAATTACCAAAGAATCGAATATTTAGATCCTAAATGTAATTTGTAGGAATATCACACACATATATAATTATTTTTATAAAATACGTAAGAATATTTAGAACATCACCGCTCTTGAACTGTTCGATCTCATGGAGAAATGTATTTCTTTATATCTTATAATCTTTGATAAAGCTATTTTTTAATGCATATAATTTCCGTTGGCCTATTTTGCGGTGCTGTGCTTGCATTATTACACATGTGATGATTTCGCTAAAGCACCGAAGATCTCGACCACGGTAATGTTAATGACTGTTACTGATATTTAAATTAAGGCATCCCGTCTGCGAATGATATGCATACATGCCTTGAACACAAGTTACATGCATACACGCTTTGAAGACAAGTATCATGTATACATGCCTTGGAAACAAGTATCATGCATATAGGCAAGTATCGTGCTTACATACCTTGAAGGCAAGTATCGTGCTTACATACCTTGAAGGCAAGTATCGTGCTTACATACCTTGAAGGCAAGTATCGTGCTTACATACCTTGAAGGCAAGTATCGTGCGTACATACCTTGAAGGCAAGTATCGTGCGTACATACCTTGAAGGCAAGTATCGTGCGTACATACCTTGAAGGCAAGTATCGTGCGTACATACCTTGAAGGCAAGTATCATGCGTACATACCTTGAAGGCAAGTATCATGCGTACATACCTTGAAGGCAAGTATCATGCGTACATACCTTGAAGGCAAGCATTATGCATACATACCTTGAAGGCAAGTATCATGAATACATGCCTTGACGACAAGTGTCATACTTACTCTTGTCTTCAAGGCAGTTTGCTTGCGTGAGTAGCATGCTAATTTAATTATTGTTCTATGAAGTGTGAGATATGCTCGATTTCTTCCGCTTCAGGATATGGTATGTATTTCATGTAGATTAAAATTTAATTTTAGTAATTCGCATCATAGCCGATTACGTGGTTGTATTGGATGATCAAATACTTGCAAAGAAAAAATGACTTTTCTGCGCCTGCTGGGAGCTGAACCTACATCGACTTGATTGCCGGTCAAGTACTCTACCCATTAAGCCACTGGCGACAACTATTCAACGTCGGAACGCTCGTCTCGCTTCCCGACGTTCGGTTTCTTCACTTGAAACCTTGGTTTAAAAAGCAGTCAAAGCGCTGCATCATTTACTGCGAATTCGTTCGTAGTGAAAGTCTTATATACCCTTGTATAGTGGGGAGGGTGATCGTTGCCTATAACTTAATAGGCAGAGCATTTGACCGGAAATAAAGACGTGGGTTCGGCTCCGACCAGGCGAAGAACAGTTATTCCTTTCTTTGCGAGTATTTGATCATCAAAAATTCAAGTCTTTAACGTAAATAATGTTGCTTTTAATTGCTCGCATTTAATCGACCGTTGAAGTTTCCGCGAAAACTAGCGTCCGTAACATGCCTTACAGAACGACAGTGCCGTTTCAGCGGATGGGCTTTGACCCAAATAAAGGTACACAAATTTGCAGAGTTTGTTTACTATAGGGTGAGGTGGGGTAAAGGTTGGACACAAGATTGTGGGGTAAAGGTTGCACAGGTACCTCCTGGCTTAAAATAAAACCCATGAAATGTTTTTTCTACCACAACGTGTTTTATGAAGTCGTTAACATTATATAAAGTGATCTTATTATTTTTTTGCTATATATATTAATCCAAAATATATGATTTTCAGAGACACCTAAAACAAACAAAACACATTTAACTTTCATTTCGATTTTTTTAATTTCATGTAGATCAGACTATTCAAAATATGTTGTCGGTTTTTTTAATTAGATACATAAAGACATTGATAAAGAATATGCTGAAGATGAAATTGGAATCACAGGATCAAAATCGTAGAAACAGTATCATTTTTTTGTGAGTGGGGTAAAGATTGGACACAGTGGTGTAGTAAAAGTTGGACAGTTGATTATACGCATAATGTTTAGGTATGTTCCTCTGTGATAACAATTTCCATGCACAAACTTTAGGTTACCTGCAGGAACAGAGGCAAGCGGGAAGTCCTGAGGGTCCAGACCCCCTTCGCCATAGGTTCTGATGTTAAATTTAAAATTTTAATTTTGTTTTACATTTATAAACAGTTGAAGTTATGCCCCCCACGTCCTTTAAAAAGTTAGTTGTATAGTATTCATCAAGTTATATTTGTTGTTTGTGTGAAAGAACATGTTCCATTTGAATTTCAGATAGGCTACTGATTTAATAACAGCGTTAGTTTTTTTTAACAGATGGCGCTGATGTCGCGTAGCACACATGCATTTTAATCTTCTATTTTTAATTACGGCAGTGTTACAATTTTTTTTGGGGTCTATGTAACGCTAAAATAACCTCACTTATTTTTAAAAGAGCAGTTGATTCCCTCTAAAACTGTTTTGGTTCCCACAGGTGGTGCACGGTGATCGTCTAACATTTTTTTATTTAGCCCACTCGTAGTCTAAAATGACGCGTGAATACATTCCGAAAGGAAAGCCATATCAAGAGGAAGCCATGGATGGTGTAGTTCATGAGTTT
The DNA here is from genome assembly GCA_006491805.2 of Dysdera silvatica. Classification (NCBI taxonomy): domain Eukaryota; kingdom Metazoa; phylum Arthropoda; class Arachnida; order Araneae; family Dysderidae; genus Dysdera; species Dysdera silvatica. The sequence continues at coordinate 25,869,492 of QLNU02014176.1, read as the reverse complement.
CAATCTGCAAAATCTCAAAACCGCAAGGTAAGTGTGAGAAAATTAGCCAAAAAGTAGGGTTTGAAAAAGTCAAGTCTGTTTAATCACATTCAAGGTTTAAACAAAGGATATCCTGGCTTGAAAACAGCAATTCCCGTTGACGAGGAACATGAACTCGCAGAGTGTTTAAAAGTAATGGCCAAATGGGGTTTAGGATTAACTAAACCAGAAATTATAGACCTGATCCGTATGTACGTTATAGAGAATGATTTAAAAACAACATTTAAGGACAACAGACCAGGCAAAGATTGGTTTCAGAATTTTGAAGTAAGACACAAGCTGTCGGTAAAGACACCCAAAGTGTTAGAACGCTCCAGAAGAGACGTAACGAGTGACCTTTTCATAGCGTATGGCTTCTACGATTTATGCAATACAGAAATGAAGATATTGAATGTACCAATTCGTCCAGAGTGAATATACAGCTTCTGTTTATACCCGTCAAAAACAAAAGCAGTGGCTAGAAAAGGTCAAACTGTACATAGGATAATACAGGGAAGTGGAAGAGAAAATATTACTGTTTTGGCACGTGCCAATGTCAAAGGCGCGGCTTTACTTCCTTTAATAGTGTTTCAAGCATCCCATTTTTGGTGTACATGGAAAGGCGACACAAAAAAGTATGGTCAACGGTACTTATTTTGGAGTGTCCTCTGCTGGATAGATGACAAAAACAGTGTTTGAAGATTGGTTCTCACGTTTTATTAAAACTATTAAAGAACTGCCATGGCTTGTTATTTTTGATGGACACCTGTCTCATGTCAGTCTGAAAACAATTATGTTGGCCCGTAGCAACAACATTGCGATACTGAAACTCCCACCACATACCACTGACCTACTGCAACCACTCGACAAATTTGCATTTCATCCTCTTAAAAGAGAATGGGACAAAGCATTAATTATTTGGCAGAGGGAAAATCAACGCCGACTAATAAAATCAGATTTTAGAAACCTTCCTGGAAGTATGTGGCATAAAAGTCCATCGAAAGAAACCATTGTTTCAGGATTTAGAAACAAGAATTTACCCATTGGATGTTTTGAAATATCCTGCACACCATCCAAGTAAAGTAGAAAGATACAAGTTGCATACTTGTACCCAAACTACCATTTCAGAAGATCAGGAAACCCCGCAACGTGCACCTAATACTGGAGTGGCCCTGCATGATACTCATCAGAACAATTAAGACCAGCAGATGCCATCTATTTCAGCTGCATTCATTTCATACGTTGTTGAGAATATTAAAAATGTTGCAGCAACAGGTGTTTCAAGTCCTTCTTTCGCCCAGCCTGTGGTAACTCTACAACAAGCAACCCCAGTAGTTTTCAGGAATAGTCCAAGAAAGAAACGTAGCTTCGAGGAACTCTTATTAGAAAAGGTTTTCCCCAAATCAAGAGGACTCGAAGGTCCAGGAGCAAAAGTTACGAAAAGAAAACTGGACACAGAAGCAGCTGTCATCGCCTCAGATGAGTATCCGCAAAAGATACAAGAAAAACATGAAGAAGAGGAAAAGAAGCAACATGAGAAAGAAGCTAGAAAGATAGCTAGAGGTAAAGGAAAAGAGAAAAGGCAATTTCAAAAGCAACAGAAGAAACAATAAAGGAAGTAAGAAACGTAAGAAAAATAACATAGAAGAAAGTGGTAGTTCTGAAGGTTTTCAATTTGCACAAGATTCAAATTTTCTGAACATTCAGATTCTGAAGATGTGATTTTGAAGATAATAAAGAGAATCTCCAAATGGATAGACCAAACTAGTTTTAAATGGCCTAGTAGGCTATTATGTTTTCATGTTTATCTTACGTTACTTTTTTAATGCTTTTAATAAGTTAATAAAACCATGTCTTCAGTCTATTTTGCTTACTGTGTTTAATGGCGTTATTATTCTCATTTATAGGCTATTTGCTATTTCCATTGATGATTCAAAAGTTTCAAAATGAAGACGTTCTTATCAAAAATTTTCAATTAGTATACACACCAGGAATTATAATTTTTTATAATGGACTGAAGTGTCCAAAAATACCCAATTCATACCAAGAGTATAGAATACACTATTGTCCAAACTTTCCCCTTAATATGTATCAAACATGGAGGCCTGAAACATATTGAAAGTCACTGTCCAATCTTTACCCGCCAGTGTCCAACCTTCACCTCGCTTGGCGGGTAAAAGTTGGACACAGTTTTTCTATTTTTTTTATTTAACAACACAGTAACCTTAATTCAAACGTAAGTAATTCTGCTGTTATCAACTAATACAAAACAACAAACTAGAGTTCAAAATCTCAATAAATGCAAAAATGACAGAAAATATTGATTTTTGTCCAACCTTTATCTCACCTCACCGTACATATTTTTTTCTTTTGGCAACAAATTTGGACATTTGAAATTTGTGTCAAAGGGCCCCCAAAAGTGATCGACTTTTGAGTTGAGGACGCGTTAAAAAAGTTCTGCAGAGGTATTTACCAAACGATACGCTTTTCATAGCTTATATAAACGACCTTGTACAGTATCGTGGCTCTGCATTGATAACGCGGCATGAAGTTTTATAATCTGCAATTTTTCCTTTCGTGCAGATAAGATTATTTCCCTTGTGTAAGTATTTCGATTATTACATACTTTGTAAATACATGAATATATATTATACCTAAAGTCTGGAAAAATTTTCTAATTTTTGTAATGGAATAATTCTTTGTTCTCAAATGATCAGCTATATACGCAGAGAAAAACAGGGAAACGCATGTGCAGACATAGATCATCGAATTGAAAAATCCATTCTAAAATAAAAAGGTAGTAATTAAAATTATTTAATGAAGTAAAAATGTAAACAATAAATAACAAACGTGTGGCAGTGGTTTAGGAAAAGAGAGGCCCAAGTTTCTCCCATTGGATATCCAAGATTAGAATCCTATTGGATATCAAGATTGGATATTCAACATTGGAATCCTATTGGATATCACTTCACATTTTGGATCACATGATCTTTTTTAGAGGTACTTAAACTTCTCCCACAATCTTCGAATTACTATGCCCCTTGCTTAAACCGCCTTTGGCCAGTAAAAAATTTCGCAACGTGTAAATTATACGAGTTTTCTTTGTTAAGTCCTCTGTTGTATGGATATTAAACACACTACAAACTTGTCCGGACCCTACGTGATCTGTTATTTAAAATTATGGATTTTATCTTTGATGGCAGAAAATTGGGTCCTTTTATTAAATACAGTTGAATTCAGTTATAACAAGGAGAAATAAGACATTTGTTTGGTTACATTCGAAGTATACATGACGAAAACCTTTTATGGATGGAGAAAATCTGTTGTAGTGAGTAACAGTAAAGTCAATCTCCCATTTAATTCGCGTAGGTGGAGTCTACAAATAAATTTTCCTCTTTTTACAAAAGAGGAATTGTTTTTTTTATGAAGTTAGGAAATTCGAAGTTCCTACTTCTGAAGCTATTGCTACTGAGATACAAGTTTCAAACGATTCTTAATCTAATATGATAGAAATAAGGACTTATCCATCGATCTCACCATCAACTTGTATAATGGTATTAGAGTGTGGTGCAAATATATTAAATTCTGCTATTTAAGTATATGATATACGTCATATGCTGATTCTTGTTTTTGTTTTCTGTCAGTCTTTTTCATAGCAACCCGCTTTTAATGAGAACCTACATATAACGAGGGAAATGTCCTTTCCTTTCTGCTCGTTCGACTGTGTTGAACATGTGAAAACGGCAGAAAGGTATACACTGGACAAACGGAAAGATACGCGTCACTGACTAAGGGAGATAAAACAAGCCATTGAAAAAATCCATGAACTGGACTAGAACTAAAGAAGAATTTTATATCAGAACATGAGAAACCTGGATGGTAAGCTTTTATTTTAATCATAGAAGAGTTATAGATTGATAAACAAATATAACAATATTTCAAAATTTCCGCCAGACCTATGCAAGATTTTCGTCGAACTTCGAGTTGAGAATGGCCACTTAATGTTGTTTAGTGTGAAGGTTCCTCTACGTGGGATTTTCCCCAAATGAGACAACCCCTCCTCCAAAGATGGGGATTCCTAACAAATCTGTATGTAAATTTAGGACACACTCTTCCCTCACTCTATCTTTACCTAAAGAAAGGAAGCAGTTTACTCTAAAAAGTTTGTGATTTTATACCAGTGCCGAAATAATAATTGTTATAGAATTTCCTGGTAAAACTGTATACTAGTATAGAATATGAAGATATGTAAAAAATTAACCTTCTGAATGGGGACATGTAGCATTACTTCTAGGTAGGTGGGAAGTTTAGTGAGCAAGGTAAAAAATCCCCAGGACATTGAAAAGGAGGCGGCAGCAACGGACCACACAGGAATAGAAGCTATCACTTTTTTCCAAGGAAATGGAAGCTAATGAAAAATGAGCAAATGTACATTTTGCAAAGAAAATCACTGATACAAAATTTCCTTGCAAAACACCAGAATTCAGAGTTTTACGAACATACTTTTTGATTTTTATTAAGAATGACCTGACCCGACTGAATGTAGAGCAATTCTTTTTGAGAGATTCTCGGATGTTGATGAGGCATACTATGAACCAGAGATATCCAGAAAATGAACCATATAATTCCCAACGTTCCTATTGGATATAACAATACATTAAAAATGCATTTCACCACATTATATTTGTACCATTACATTATCTTAAATTAATTCATAGTATAAAAAGATTTTCCGATGCGGTTATGGTTATTCTCCCAAACTATAACACTTTGCAATGTTGCTATACGATACTTAATATTATAAAATATTTTTTTTTTTATATTTTGTATTCATATGGTTTCATGGCATAATAAAATAGTAGTGGGAGTTTCCTTTTAACTGTTTGCACATATTTTGCTTATCAAGGCCCTACGCAGGGCCGGATTATTGCATAAACAAATGTCTGGGATCCGCTTTTTTTTTAAGGACCTGGGGCGGTGAAGACTCAACTCTACTTCAAAATCGTTGCCTAGACCTTATCATGGCGTGAATTTCTGCGACGTTTTTTCGGGTTTTTCTGTATGTAAATAGCATGCAAATATGTTACCTGCACCGACTTTATTTTCAAAGTTCAAAATTGAAGTTCCAGAATGGATTTAACGAGCGATCAGACATAGCGAGCATTTTCGTAGTCCTAAGATCCTCGTTATATACGGGTCTTACTGAAATTATACAGGTTTAATTTATACTTAGGCCCACGGAAGGGGAGGTAGGAGCTGCTTCCCGGGGGGGCCCGATGAAATCTAGGGGCCTGCTCTGGGAAGGAGCGATGCTGTGGGGGGTCCGCTCCCCCCCTGCTAGCCAGAGGACCAGATAAATTTCTCTAAATCCAGATTACGATTTTGTACACTTTTAATGTACAGTTTTTTAATCATTCTTCATTAGCCTGTTTCGATTATTGAAAAAAAGATAGCTTACGTTAGTTTTTTTTCATCAGTAATCTTGTAAAATAATTAAGTAATAAGTAAGTACAAAAAAAAATGCGTTGTTATTTCATACTTTTTGTTCATTCCGGGGTTCAACCCCCTCCCCCAAAAAGAAAAAATATCTTTGTCACTGCCCAGGGAACGGTTCATAGTGGGGGGGGGGTCGAAGTGAGCTTGGGGCCATGCGTTGGCTCTCAGTGCCCTTGTTTATACGTCTAGGACCAAAACGAAACCTTAAACCGACCCTGGCCCTGCGGTAAACGAACTTCAACGGCGCTTCTGGAGATAAATATAGTGGTAATTAAAATAAATAATGTAACTGAAAAAAAGAAATGGAAATATAAAAAACACCCAGCTAAAATCATTATTCGGCGGAGCACGAAAGTTTGATTTAGAGTACTAAAGTAAGGTAACGTTGAAATGAATCGGAAACGATTTTCGTCAATTGCTGACGCCATTTATTAGGCAAGTTTACGTTCCCTAATGGATATAATGCACCTAGAGAAGAGCAACTAAATTTCACAGCTTAGGTTAATGATGGTATAGCGGAAATGATCGGATAATCTTGTTGAATTAATTCTTTGTTCGGAAAGACAAGGAATTCTTGAAGAAAAAAATAGGATTAAAATATGAATTTGAGGGAGGGATCGAAGATAGGTTAGTGGCTAAAAAATGAATTCTATGACTGAATACTCAGGAATATCTAGTGATTAAAGATTTTCGAGAAGCGTCTGTTTTCTGACATATTTTTTGTTTTTTTTAACTTCATAGCATGGTATTCTTACTTTTATCTGATGCAGGATTTTCTATTTCCATAAACTGTAGATAACAATTCTACAGGTGCTATTTCTTCGTTTTATAGCTGAGAACAAATATTCGTTAGAATTGATTTGTTATTCATGTTAACAATTATTATTTATTGTATTATCTATTGCTTTCCTCGCCTGTAAGTTTTATGCAATTACTGTATATAATATTCCATGCTTGTTTCAGAAATCGTGTTTCAAATATTCCAAAATGTTAAGGACAGGGTAAAATGCTTTTGAGAAAAGGGTTTAGAGGTGGAGAAGGAAAATTTATACATAAAAACGCTTAGACGGGTTTAAAACCTATTATGAGTGTAATTTTTGCCTTGAAAAACCATTAAAACGGAATAAAACAATGCCTATAATTACCAAGAATGTAGTATACAGACGGCCAGCCTCCGGAAAATCCATATTCGCACAGGTACCCAGCCAAAGGCATGGTGACAACAGTTCCAAGGTTGTCTCCAACGCTGCAAAGTGCTACAAGAGTGCTTCTTTCACTTTCGGGAGCCCAGTGGGTGAACATGGCATACGCACTCGGCAAACAGACTCCCTGCGTTTGAATCGAGGAGTTGAAGTGAAACTTTGCAATGTGCCACATTTTTAACTTTCAATACTTTTTGAGAAGCGGTATTTTATTCCCGCAGAGTGTAATACTTGCTGAATTTTTGAAACTAGTTCTCGTTTACCCTTCTTAACTACCTATTATGAAATAAGGAAAATACTACATACCACCTCAAAATGGCAAACGCGAAAATAACTATAGCTCTTTAATAACAACTACAATAAAGAGTACAATAAGGTATAAAATGAAAGTTTATGAAACTCTATTAGGGAATGAATAATGAAGATATGTATATATAATTATTGTTGAGACATTAATACATTTAATGTGGTAATGAATATTTAGTATATATATATATTGCAAGATATCATTACCCTTCGCAGGTTAACACCATTGCTAAATAATGGTCAATACACAAATCCACCGTGCCGAGTTTTCTGCGGTTTTTCGTGGGAAATTTATTATAGTTAATAATTTCGACACTCACGTTTGAGCTCTAATTAGAGTTTTTTAAATACTGAATAAAAAGAGACATCGTTCCCGGTTAGAGTCGAACTAGGTCCTTCCGTCAAGCCCGGAGGCTTTGTGTGTGACCATTATTTGGTAATTGTGTAGCCTGACAAGGGTGATAATACTTTATAACCTTATATACGAAGAAAGGGAGCGTCGTTCCTGTCCTCGGTGACAAGCAGTTAAGGCACTCAGCGCTAAACTGAGGGACCCTAGTCGACTCTAGGCTGTGGACGATACCTCTTTTTCACCTATACCTAGAAAGCTCTAGTTTAAGCTCGAACGTGGGTGTTAAAATTATTAATTATATACGTACATATTGCTATACGTAATATATAGATCGAATGTAAGACGCATAAAATTCAATAACGCAGAATATTCATGAGAATCTAAGTTCTTTAATTAAAAATTATTTTGTGGGAAAAAAAGATTTGTAAGATATTATTACCCTCCGCAGGGATAACACAATTGCCAAATATGGTCAACACAAGAAAGCCTCCGGGGCGAGATTTTTGTGAGTTTTCGTGGGGGAATTTATTATACAATAATTTTTGCCACCCACGTATTAATTATAGCTCAAACTAGAGCTTGTGTAATTTTGGAGAAAAAGAGACCCAGTAAAAGAGATCAAGCGTCCAACATCGTCAGAAAATTTGTCCAAACTCTTTGGATGAATTTTCTGACGATGGTGGACGCTTGATTTTCCACCGAAACAATTGTAAAATGTTTCTCCTGCTCAAATTAAACTGCGTTTGTGTGTAATTTGTTTTAAATATTATTTTTGCGCAGTGTATCGCTCATATTTCTCTCATGAAGGTATATTATACAATACTTTGATCTTGTAAGTTTTTTATGAATTCATATCTTTTGTTTAGAAAATTTGAAAACTGCATATTAGCAATAAAGTTATAAATTTTAACATGCATTAGATATGTTAAAAAAATCGGCATTTGTTCAAGTTGCCAAAATTTTTTAACCCGCTTCTACGTGGGCTCTATGACTCTCTTATTTATATGGTGCACATTTTTTAGGTTTTACATAAGGGTGAAAATTATTTTGCATTCTTTATTCCAGTTTATCAGTCAATAAAAAGTTATTACTTTGGTCAATAAAATTTAATTCAGACCTACGTTAAATTAATCTCATAATTACATTAATTTAAATGGAGCCCCTAGATACGCCGTTTTTTAAAAAAAAAAAAATTAAAATAAAAAAACCTTAAAATGCAGTTTCAAAGGCAGAAATCTTTTTATAACCTTTAAAAATATTTCACCCTATTACGGCCTGTTGGATGAATATACCAATTAATTTTCAGAGAACCAGCCCATTTCAGCCCGTATTTGAAATGGAATTTTAGGCCTGGAACGGACCGTGGCCCGTGCAGGTTTCTAACTCTATACTGTATGCAATAAAGAATAGTAGTAACAATATAAATAGTATTTCTTACCATATTATGGTGAAAGATATCAGTATATTCTTTTTCTATGTCGTCTTCTTTATTAGCTTTAAATGCTATATGCCAATCGAAATTTTGTATTTACTATACGAAGCACAAAATATCCAAAGGCAGAAAAGTGTCACACGCGGCTCTAGAATAAGATCTTGATCGATGGTCACTGACTGACGACTGATCAGGTATTACACCTATAGGCGTAGCCAGGGGCGGTTTTGAGGGTTATAACCCCCTTTATCGCAATGAAATTTTGTATATTTAACATAGGAATATATGAGTTGTAGCTCTGTAACCCCTCCCATTAAGCCTATATTATTATATATATATATAATATATATATAATACTATATATCATTCCATTAAGCCCAATCGCCCATATGGTCAGTCTGCCCCTGAGTGGAACTACATTTTTGCGAGGAGCCCGAAACCCTTAAGGTGTAGGGGAACCTCCCCCTGGACTATACAGGGAGCAGTTAATTTTTTGTGGGGGGGCATCGTTTGGAATTGATCCCGTGTTAACGGTACGTTAAATACTAGCCTAGTTTCCCCCATGTCTTTCGGGGCACCTAACGTGAGTACGTTTTATCCCCTTAATGTTTAGGGTAAAGTTGGTGGTGGAGAGGGAGGAAGATATGACAGAGGCTGATGTTAAATTTGGTGTTGAATGAAGCTAGGGTGGCCGATAGAGAAATAAAATAAAAAACAATTATAGAGAAACATAAATGAAAGCAGAAATAATTAATCAATTAATTAATAATGCTTGTGAAAAAGGAGTAAATGAGAAAAGTGTTTTGTCACTGAGGCGATGTTGTCGTATTTAAATTTGGTGATTTTAAAACAGCGGACTGAGCTCAGGTGATGTATCTACATTCTCATCTGGTCGTTGGTGGTGGATGGATTGGTGGAAAAGGGTGTAGGAGGGCTGATTTGATATCAGGTGTCGTGAAACAAAACGTACTTTAAATGAAACCGTTACTACTAAGCGCTGGCGCATTTTCGACTCTAAAATCTACCGGGCCGTATTTTAGCCGTTATTAATAGAAAAATAATGACATATTCGCTGGAAGGTAAAACATAAATAACTTTGCATCCGCTATTTGTAAATACAAACACCGTAGGGCTATGCTCTGACAGTCATCTAAACTTGCTTCTTAACATTTAAGCAAATCGGTGAAACAGACCATTATCAGCTATTTTCTCCTCTTGGTATTGAACTTAAGTCTTAACATGTCCACATCCTCGAATTTCTCATATTGTCTGGGTTTTTTTTTAACAAAATGCGTGCAATTAATTAATTAATGTTATCGTATGATTATACTCACATGGACAAGTCCCAGAAGGATGCGAACGGCAATTAATAATATAAAATTTATATCAGCTGAAACCGGCGTCACTAGGGTGAAAAAGGAAGCAGAAAGAATCGCCAATCCAAGGGTCCACTTGCCACCAAACGTATCAGCAATTCTTCCACCTATAGCTTGAGTGCACACGTAGCCGTAGAAGTATGCGCCCAGGACAACGCCTTGAATAGAAGGCGTCCAAACATACTCACCCTGCAAGATTGATCAAATAGACCTTAACTTGAATTAATGTAAGAACAGCAGGAATTCATTAAATAAAACCGTATAGATTATTCTATGCATTTGTTACAACTCATCATTAGTAAATATATATCATAGGTGCCTATTTGTGAGTTCGTGATATTTGTTGCACCTTCCAGAATTTTTGCTGTGAGTTAATAAAACTCTTCGTATTTTTGCGCGCATTTCGTGGGAGAACATACAATTATACTGCGTGACAGTGAAAATGCAGAACTAAGGAGTGGGCAGAAAGTGATGTAAACAGGCAAACAGAGAGAGACAACAATGAACAATATCATGTTTATTGCAACACGATACACTGAAGTGCCAGAAAAACTGGTACACCTATAGTGCGTTCGCGCTCAGTTGTCGCCCGATACCGTTACCAGACGGGTTGTTCCATTGCAGTTTAGGGAAGGGCGTCTTGCCGAAACTGGTTTTTCGCGCGGGAAAAACCAGTTACGGTAAGACGCCCTTCCCTAAACTGCAACGGAACAACTCATATGGTAACGGTATCGGGCGACAACTGAGCGCGAACGCACTATAAATAATATCGTGTGGATCTTCCCCGCGCACGCAGAAGTGTCGCAACACGACGTGGCATGGACTCGACTAATGTCTGAAGGTATCCTGGAGACAATTCACACCAGGAATCCTGCAGGGCAGTCCACAAATCCATAGGAGTGCAAGGAGGTAGAGATCTCTTCTGAACAGCACGTTGCAAGGCATCCCAGATATGCTCGATAATGTTCATGTCTGGCGATTTAGGTGGCCAATGGAAGTGTCTAAAGTCAGAAGAGTGTTCCTGGAGCCACTCGGTAGCAACTCTCGATGTGTGGGGTGTCGCATTATCATGCTGAAATTGTCCAAGTCCGTCGGAATGCACAATGGACATGAATGGGTGTAGGTGATCGGACATGATGCTTACGTACCTGTCAGAGTTGTCTCTAGACGTATCAGGGGTCCCATATCACGCCAACTGCACACGCCCCATACCATCACAGAAGCTCCACCAGCTTGAACAGTCCCCTGTTGACATGTAGGGTCCATGGATTCATGAGGTTGTCTCCATACCCGTACACGTCCATCCGCCTGATGCAATTGGAAACGAGACTCGTCAGACCAGGTAACGTGTTTCCAGTCATCAACAGTCCAATGGCGGTGTTGGTGGGCTCAGACGAGGCGTAAAGCTTTGTGCCGTGCAGTCAACAATGGTACACGAGTAGGTCTTCAGCTCTGAAAGCCCATATCAATGATGGTTCGTTGAACAGTTCGCACGCTGACACTTGTTGATTCCTGATATTCACGGTATACCCGTGAAATGGTCGTACGTGAAAATCCAAATTTTGTCGCTATCTCGGAGATGCTATGTCCCATCTCTCTTGTGCCGACTATAACGCCACGTTCAAAATCACTTAAATCTTGATAACCTGCCATTGTAGCGGCAAGAACCGATCTAACAGCTTTGCCAGACATCTCTTGTCTTATATAGGCGCTGCCGACAGCATCGCGTTACGCTGATTGGTTGCAAAGCTCCGTTATTTGCATACGCACGCCTGTACCAGTTTTTCTGGCACTTCAGTGTATATCCATACACTAAGTGACAACAGCGTCTAATTTGTAAATTGTAGGAACACCAAGGGCGGTGATACAGGCAGCAGTACAGCTATGTACAGACTCAATGAGCTTGCGGATGGTGTCCTGGGTAATGGTTACCCATTCCCTGTCAACTATTTGCCAGAGTTTGTCTTTTGAACGCGGCGTTGGCAGTTCACACAAGCGACGTCCAACATCCGAGACGTGTTTGAGTGGTGAGAGATTGAGGGAGACTAGTGGCTAGAAAAGCACCTGGGTACCTTGCAAAACATGTTGGCTGATGAGCTCCGTATACAGTCGGGCGTTATCTTACTGGTAAATGACATTAGACAAACCCACGAAGAAAGAGTAGTGTCGCCGGCCGCAACAAGACATACACGTATCGTTGGGCCGTCATAGTACCCTCAATACGGACAAGAGATGACCTGCTATCGTAGGCGATGGTGCGCCAAACCATGACGCTACGTTATCACGCGGTGTGCAGTTCCATAGACGCGGCCGGATTGGACTTGTTACTACATTGGCGTCAGACTTGTACACGGCGAGTTTCATTGTTAAAACAGAACCGTGATGTCTGAGAACATGACCCCTACATCATTCCGCCGTCCACGTGGCTCTATCCCGAAATTGGAGGCATCTGTGCTGTTGGGTCAACAGTAGCCTTCTTAGCGAGCGCCATGGGTGCAAGCCGTCGGCGACCAATCGGTGGCTAATGGTCCTGGTTGATATGGGAATATTAAGGGTGGCCTGCCCATGCTGCAAAACGACGACGGAAGGGGTCTGTGGAGCCACTAACGCTTGCCGGCCGATTCAGTGGTTAACACTTGTTGACGCAGCTCTGGCCGCACCACCACTTCTCAAAAATGCCACATTCCCTTGTTCCAACTATCTTCGCCATAGTATGTCTGCTACGATTTGATGTATGGAACAACTTACCTTTCTGAGTCAGACTCCTCTCATGAAATCGTCTGTCTGCTGGAACTGCCTCGGTTGGAGACTGCCTGGCCTTCTCTGCTACTACATGTTTCCTTTGAGGAAAAAAAATCGTAAAATGATTTTTCTGGCAGAAAGAGCGGCAAAACTATTGCCGATTCTGCAGGTTCCTTCCCTTATATCGCACTCAACGTGCACGGGACAGCTGCGCATTTTCATCATTTACATATCTCGGTGAGCTACGTCTACCCTGCAATTTGCATTTTTTTCTGCCCACTCCTTCTTGGTGTTGCATTTTCACTGTCATGTACTGTATATGCATAAATTTTATATTTCGTTATCCATTGCTCATTTTTTTCATCATTTATTCCCGTTTACTGTGTATAAAAGTGTATATAGAAATTTATTTCTCTGGCTATTTATTGTGCCGAAAGTAAGAATTAGGGTTTATTTGCGTCCATCAAATTTGCCCAAAGCACAGACATCTAGTCTCAAGCCGGAAAATCTGATTGAATGGAATTTAAATTAGACTTAAATCCTTTAAAAACTGCATTGGCCATTCGATTTAAAATTCCCGGAACCGCCAGTAATTTTTCAAGCCCATGGTATATATATATATGACACTTACCATTTCATAAGGTAAGGTTTCATTATCCTCTTCACGACCCGAACACGTGAGTTCCATGTCTAATGAATCATTGAGATTATTTTTGGAGTCGTTATTTGGAATGTCAATGGCTGAATGGTTGACCATTGCCACAATGGTTACACTAAGGCACACCCTTTGAGCAAACTCCAAACTCATGCCCCAAAATGTGAGGAACGTAAGCACATAGCGAGCCGGAAGGTATTCAAGAACTGGAAAAAAGAGCGATGTTTTTCGTAATGAAATTAACAAACATAATTTTCATGAAAAAGAGTTCAAGAACTTTTTTTTTATAAAATTAAAATACATGTAGTTATACTTCCTTAAAACTAATGCATAAAATTCAGAAGGGAAAACGGATGGTTTTGGAGGTATAGTGATAGAGTCCAGAAACTGGCTTTAAATTTTGGAAATCCCATAGAATTTTTAATGTGCGTGTTTTAAACGGATTGTCTCTTTCTCTTTGTGTGAAAGTGTCTATAATGTTCTTATAGTCGGAAAGTGAAAGCAAAGAAAATGAAAAAGGATTCAATAGAAAGTGCAATGAAATTAAAGACAAGGTAATCAACAATAAGTTTAAAATAAAGTACGTAAAATTAAAGTTAGGCGGATAATGGAAAAATAAAGAAAAGAAGACGACGAAGTATAAAGGTAAAGAAAAAGTACGCAAATAGTAAAGGTAAATGAAATGAAGGAGAAAGTTAAGATAAAACGAAGTAAGAAGGTTAAACTACTAAGTTTTGCCTTTCTCCTTTATTTTCCTTAGCTCTATTTTCCGTCCACTTTTTATTTACACTATCTTTATCCTATTAATTTTAATTTTATTCATAATTTTATTTCTTCTCGTTTATTCCGTAGTCCTCAATTTTATTCTACTTTTCTTTCTTACCCGCTTTCCCATTTCTTTTCCTTTCCCTTTCTTGCGCATTCCGGAAAGTGACAATATTTTGTCAATCATGAAACAAGTATATTCTGCTTTCCAATTTCATAAAATATCCAAAACATTATTATAATTACATTATTATAATATATTGAACCTTGTGTTGTATATTCAACTTTATACAGTCAAGTATGTATTGAATTTCATGAAGATAATAATTGCATAGAAATATTTCAAATTGCAAAATTTCCTTACCTTAAAATTTTGTTTTTTGAATGCCGAAGTCAAAATGAAGAGACCTAAAAATCGACATAGATATAATTTTGTAAACAGGAATTTATATTCATGGTAACGATATTTTATTCCTTTTTCAGTCTGTTTACTTCATCGTTATACACTTGATATATTGCTTCCAATGTTGCAAAACTACACATTTTGAAATCCGTAGCTTTAAATATTATCTCTGCTAAACAATTTCGACTTTGAGGCTAATTTTTCAAAACAATATTAGCTTTTAGTTCAAAATATATATTTGTGTGATATTTGGTGATATTATTAATTTTACCATAATATTTCGTGCTACTTTTGTTCCACATTAATACTAATTTTAGAGCTTAGTGCCTATTCTTGAAATTTTCGTTCGTGGCTTGAAAAAGATATGAAAAGGTTTATTAATTGTGATAAGAGTAATTATTATTTACGAAAATAAATATTAATTATTTAAAGTAAATATTAATTAATCAACGTAAATATTAATTAATCAAAGCAAATATTAATCAATAAAAGTAAACAATCAATTAAAGTAAATATTAATTAAATTAAATATTAATTAAAACAAACATTAATTATGAGAAGAACAAATGGGATTGTACGTGAGTGTATAGTAAGTAGGCTTAGGAATAAGTTATTTTCCCCAGAAGATAAAGGACAGATAGTTAATGTTAAAGAATGAGTTATTACAGACAAAATTAAAGAATTAGATGTAGTAGTCAGTATTAAATGATAAATTATTTTTTACTACACCTAAATAACAAATTATTTTTTACTACACCTAAATAACAAATTATTTTTTACTACACCTAAATAATAAATTATTTTTAGTGTATTTAAGAGATATGTTATTTTTTATTTCACTTAAATAACAACATATTTTTTAGTGCATTTAAAGAAAACGTTGTTTCTTAGTGCACTTTAAAGATCAGTTGTTTTGTACGGAGGCACAAGATATTTCACAATTTCTCAAACTTTAGACAAGGAGTAATTTTATCACTTCATGTGATGGTATCATTATTGATATGTTATCAATTTTGTAATAATTTAATGTTTGTGAAATAGACGTATTTGCAATTATACTAAGAATTAAGATGAATATTTTTATTTAATTCCAATTTAACTTTTTTAATTTTTTTTTGTTTTACAAATCTGAGTATTTTACTTAAATATAAGTACTAAAAAAAAAAGCACAAAATAATGCCTGTTTCTTTGATGGAGTCGTATTGCGTTTCTCATTTGATTTTTAACTATTGATTTGTTATCTAGCTAAATTGTTAAAATGTTTGGGGGATTGTACTAAACTATTCTTAAATAACTAATGCTTTTTTTTTGCATTATTTTTTAAATTTAAATTGATTAAATTTTCATCTAATCGTATTTCAGTTCAGTAATGTGGGGAGAAAAATTCATGTTTTCAGAAAAATATAAACAGTGAAGTACGCATACGCACACAGCGAAGTACGTACACGTGCACAGTGAAATATACACACTTGCACAGTAAGGTACGCACACTTACACAGTGCAGTACATGGTAATAATGTACACCCGCACGTAATAATAACACGCTTGATAAATCTATCTGTAGGGTAAAACACGATTAAATTTTTTTAAAAAAAAT
Organism: Dysdera silvatica; assembly: GCA_006491805.2. NCBI lineage: Eukaryota > Metazoa > Arthropoda > Arachnida > Araneae > Dysderidae > Dysdera > Dysdera silvatica. The sequence continues at coordinate 25,853,148 of QLNU02014176.1, read as the reverse complement.
ATTTATTATGAAAACAAATATTAAAAATGCGTACCTGTGATTTGAACGAATAAATAAATGTGTTTTGCATGGCTTATTTGATTCAGAAAGTAGTTCATGGTGAGTATCGATGATGATGATGATGCTTGTGTGTCTTTCCCAAAATGCTTAAATTCGATGAAAGGTGAATTCTTCATGAAAGGGACATATAAATAAGCTAAATGGCAGCCTTGATGTTTTATACCATAGGTCATTGGCGTGCTTTATCTGTGCTCTGTTGTTTGGAGGCAGAGTCCGGTATTGTTGATAATAAACGAATAAATGGAACATTCTATAGCAGAAAGGTTGCGCAACGAAGTGGCTTCACACGGACTCCGCGCGATTAGCATTTTCACTCGGACGCCATTTTTATTCACATACTTATGATTTCTGGGAGTACACAGCTGCATCCAAGACCACCTTTCCCGAAGGCACTCGCACGATCATCATCATCATCATCACATACGCATATTTCTTGTTTTACTTAGTTTTCCTATTTGGAGTCATCAGAGGCGCGGATTAAGCCTATTGGCGGTAAAAATTTCGAGGCCCTTACATCCAAGCTCCAAAACAAATAAAAAATTGTGTAAGGAACTGGTGATATTGTCGGAAGGATTTCGGTATTAGATTTTTAGTGAGTTGCTTAAACCGGCAATGTATATAGTTCGTTCACGAAAAGTAGTCCGATGGTACCGTTAGAAAATAACGGGAGCTGACGTCACAAAGGGCATAGCCGATTCCAGCAGAGGGAAGGGTGTCATTTCAGAACTGTTTTTTAGTGAACGTTTGTCTGCGCCAAAAACCAGTTCAGGAGGGAAGAAGTTGACGCCCTCCCCTCTGCTGAAATCGGCTAGGCCGTTTGTGACGTCAGCCCAGTGGCGTAGCGATTCCAATGCAACCAATACAGTTGCATTGGTGGCCTTGCCTTTGGGAGAGCCCTTGGAAGTCGATGCTCCTTAGATAGCATATTTATGGGATCCCGGTATGTGAGGCGGGCCCTCTACCACAGCGATTGCATTGGGGCCCAAATTCTATAGATACGCTACTGCGTCAGGACACTTATTTTCTACGAGGTACCATCGGATAATTTTTTGTGAACGAACTATAGCTAAAATCAGAAATTATTCCAAAAAATTTAACAGTAAATTTAACAGTTACCTGAGGTGAAAATATTTTCTATATGAATTTGCGTCTTGATTTATCTTTGGCAAATTCATCGAGTCAGTTTTGCAGTATCTATTTCGTCTGAAATTTTCGTTCAATCTGTCTTCTCCTATCGTACTCCTTAGATAGTTTTTAACGCATTATGTATCTATTTATAGTATAACTTATGTATAGTAAGTGTAACTATTTATGTATTTATTTTATATAAATCGAACACTACGCAGATTAAATCAAACAATGTCAATCAATCAACGTTTATTGGCGTAGTGATACCGACGCCCGGCAAGTGGAAGGTCGTGGGTTCAGGTCCCACCGAAGGCAGAAATATTTATTTTCTTTCGAACGTTTCACCATCTAATCACGCCATACCATCGGCGTTGGTATCACTACGCCAATAAACGTTGATTGTTTGATATTTATGTATTATCAGTAAGCCAAGTTTCCTGAGTGCTTAAAAAATATTTTCTATATGAATTTGCGTCTCGATTTCTTTTTAGCAAATTAGTCAGTCATTTTTGCTGAAAAATATCTTTCTGAAAAAGAAAAACCGAAAAAGATCTTTCACCTGATGCGTTTGATATCGGTATTGTTAAAAATATTTTCGAAATAATCTCTACATTAGGAAAAGTTCCACTGTTTTTATACACTTCGAACTATTATTCAATACCACTTCTGGCTATTTATTTATCAACACTTCTGACTATTTATTTATCAACACTTCTGATTATTTATTTATCATCTTCTTACACTCTTGGTTTTTCTCCTTTCATGACAACATATAGTAGTATTCTTTGCAAATGTTCTTGCAAACTTCCTTTATCATTTATAACTTTTTAATATCACTTAATAGCACGCCTCCAAAAATCTTTTTTCCTTCTTTAATCTACATAATTATTATTAGGATGTAAGATATTATTACCCTGCTCAGGGATAACACAATTGCCAAATAATAGTCAACACATAAAGCCTCCGGGGCGGGTTTTTTCGTGGGGAAATTTATTATACAATAATTTTTGCCACCCACGTTTAAGTAGCTCAAACTAGAGCTTTTTTATATTTGGAGAAAAAGAGGCCCCACCAACTCTTTTTCTCCAAGAACAAAAAAGCTCTAGTTTGAGCTACATAAACGTGGGTGGCAAAAATTATTGTATAATAAATTCCCCCACGAAAAACTCACAAAAATCTCGCCCCGGAGGCTTTTCTGTGTTGACCATTATTTGGCAATTGTGTTATCCCTGTGAAGGGTAATAATATCTTACATCCTCATATACGGAGAAAAATGCGTTTGTTCTTGTTCTCATTCGTCTAGTAGGTCAAGACACCGCGGGCTAAACGGAGGGACCCTGGTTCGAATCCAGGATGAGGACGGCGCCTCTTTTTCTCCAAATATAAAAAAAGCTCTAGTTTGAGCTAATTAAACGTGGGTGGCAAAAATTATTGTATAATAATTCTTCTTCTTCATAACTTCCGCAAAAATCGAACAAATAATACAATTCAATTGGACTCTTTATGTCCTGGTATGTATATTCAAGCGATAGTAGCGGCCTTAGATTTTGCGGGGCCCTAATATTTTGAAGAGGGGGGCCCTTACCGGCGAGGCTAGGGGTATGGAATAGCCACCGGAGAAAAGGAGGTTCGGAGACCCTCCCACGAATTTTTTTTAAAAATGAACACTTTAAAACCACGTTTTTAAACTAAGCTTGACCTAAAATTTCGACGATGATTTTGCTAATTTATTTTAAGAACTTTTGATATTCTTTTCTGATAAATTATACTCTGGTTAGTTTTATAGATACTAACAATCAAATTCCGGTGAAATCGCATCATTATATGAGGCAATAAAATCTTTGAAAGTTTTTTTTAATACGAAATTATGAAATCTCAATAGAAATCGAAAGGTATTGACCAGCACTTTAAATTGCAGGCTAATAATAATTTAATTTTTCCCTTTTCCATTAATGTCGTTATTTTTTTACAGAAAACTAGGCAAACAGAGGAAATAAAGATGAGAAAAAAATACGGAAAAAGATTTTTATTTTTTCTGTACGCAAATTCAAATTTTTATAAATCCCATGTGAAATCGGCTAGGCCGTTTGTGACGTCAGCCCAGTGGCGTAGCGATTCCAATGCAACCAATACAGTTGCATTGGTGGCCTTGCCTTTGGGAGAGCCCTTGGAAGTCGATGCTCCTTAGATAGCATATTTATGGGATCCCGGTATGTGAGGCGGGCCCTCTACCACAGCGATTGCATTGGGGCCCAAATTCTATAGATACGCTACTGCGTCAGGACACTTATTTTCTACGAGGTACCATCGGATAATTTTTTGTGAACGAACTATAGCTAAAATCAGAAATTATTCCAAAAAATTTAACAGTAAATTTAACAGTTACCTGAGGTGAAAATATTTTCTATATGAATTTGCGTCTCGATTTCTCTTTAGCAAATTCATCGAGTCAGTTTTGCAGTATCTATTTCGTCTGAAATTTTCGTTCAATCTGTCTTCTCCTATCGTACTCCTTAAATAGTTTTTAACGCATTATGTATCTATTTATAGTATAACTTATGTATAGTAAGTGCACCATGGCCATTTACAAATCGAACACTACGCTGATAATTAAACACAACAGTTATGAGGATACCGATCGCCGATGGCATGAGCATAGATGGTAGCTCCACTCGAAAGAAATAAATATTTCTGCATTCAGGTCCCACCGAAGGCAGAAATATTTATTTTCTTTCGAACGTTTCACCATCTTCTAATCACGTTGATACCATCGGCGTCGGTATCACTACGCCAATAAACGTTGATTGATTGACATTGTTTTATTTATGTATTATCAGTAAGCCAAGTTTCCTGAGTGCTTAAAAAATGTTTTGTATATAAATTTGTGTCTTGATTTCTTTCTAGCAAATTAGTCAGTCATTTTTGCTGAAAAATATCTTTCTGAAAAAGAAAAACTGAAAAAGATCTTTCACCTGTTGCATTTGATATTGGCATTGTTAAAAATATTTTCGAAATAATCTCTACATGAGGAAAAGTTCCACTCCCTTTATACACTTTAGACTATTATTCAATAGCACTTCTGGCTATTTATTTATCAACACTTCTGATTATTTATTTATTAGCTTCTTACATTCTTTCTCCTTTCATAACAACATATATTAATATTCTTTGTAAATGTTCTTGCGAACTTCCCTTATCATTTATAATTTTTTAATGTCATTTAATTTCGTCTCCAAACATGATTTTTCCTTCTTTAATCTATATAATTATTATTAGGATGTAAGATATTATTACCCTTCACAGGGATAACACAATTGCCAAATAATGGTCAACACAAGAAAGCCTCCGGGGCGAGTTTTTTCGTGGGGGAATTTATTATACTATAATTTTTGCCACCCACGTTTAAGTAACTCAAACTAGAGCCTTTTTATAGTTGGAGAAAAAGAGGCCCCACCAACTCTTTTTCTCCAAATATAAAAAAGCTCTAGTTTGAGCTAATTAAACGTGGGTGGCAAAAATTATTGTGTAATAAATTCCCCCACGAAAACTCACAAAAATCTCGCCCCGGAGGCTTTTCTGTGTTGACCATTATTTGGCAATTGTGTTATCCCTGTGAAGGGTAATAATATCTTACATCCTAATATACGGAGAAAATTGCGTTTGTTCTTGTCCTCATTCATCTAGTAGGTCAAGACACCGCGGGCTCAACCCTGGTTCGAGTCCAGGATGAGGACGGTGCCTCTTTTTCTCCAAATATAAAAAAAAGCTCTAGTTTGAGCTACTTAAACGTGGGTGGCAAAAATTATTGTATAATAATTATTATTCTTCATAACTTCCGCAAAAATCGAACAAATAATACAATTCAATTGGACTCTTTATGTCCTGGTATGTATATTCAAGCGATAGTAGCGGCCGTAGATTTTGGGGGCCCTAATATTTTGAAGAGGGGGGCCCTTACCGGCGAGGCTAGGGATATGGAATAACCACCGGAGAAAAGGAGGTTCGGAGGCCCTCCCACGAATTTTTTTTAAAAATGAACACTTTAAAACCACGTTTTTAAACTAAGCTGGACCTAAAATTTCGACGATGATTTTTCTAATTTATCTTAAAAACTTTTGATATTCTTTCCAGCTAAATTATACTCGGGTTAATTTTATAAACGCTAACGATAAAATTCTGGTGAAATCGCGCCATTATATGAAGCGATAAGATCTTTGAAAGTTTTTCTAATACGAAATTATGAAATCTCAATAGAAATCGAAAGGTATTGACCAGCACTTTAAATTACAGGCTAATAATAATTTAATTTTTCCATTTTCCATTAATGTCGTTATTTTTTTACAGAAAACTAGGCAAACAGAGGAAATAAAGATGAGAAAAAAATACGGAAAAAGATTTTTATTTTTTCTGTACGCAAATTCAAATTTATAAATCACATGTGAATGAAAGTAAATATCAGCGCCGGCTTGTGGCGAAAATTTAGTGTGGCAGGAGTTAATTCACCAAAATACATTAACCTACGTATTTTACTCCACTGGTGAGGGAACCTGACAAGAATTCAACGTCCGATTTTTTAAGAATTATGTGCATGAAAGAGGTCGTTAAATGAAGGACAACAAGGCAAAAAAATTTTCCGACTAATGTCGGAGAGCAAAGATATACCCTTTTAAATTCCTAAAATTTTAGAAAAATTCAGCAGATTATACTGAAATTTCACGTATAACAATACAAATATAATAATAATAATAAATTTTTATTCAACCCGATATACAATATTTCGTGATACATAGCTTGAGCAGTATAAAAATTATAGAAATGTAAGAGAAGATCTATATTAAATTATTTTAAGTTTTGAGGTTAGAAATGGAAGAGAATATAAAGCCGAAGCTTGTTACGGGATTCTCCTCCAGAATGCGGTGATGTTGACAAGAGAGAGGGTAAATTTTCATATTTCTGAATTATGCTTATTTTAAAGAGTTCAGTTGTTGTATATCTTTAGCAGAGGGACGTGGAAAACTTGTAATAACTTAAGAACTGACTGAGCGTCGTTTTTACAAATTAATGAGCAAGAAGTATTATTATTTTTTGGGATTTTCATGGGCCTCATTTGAGAAAATTGCCATACATACCCGGATAAAACATATGAAATTATCTGCTTATCAAAATTCTAGCCAGAAGGATATCTGGTGCGCCTTTTCTGTTAATAGCTGATGAGACAGGAAAGGGAGAAAGTGGGGACAGACAGTGCGGGTGCAAAGCCCATTTGATGGGAGGGAGTGAAAGAAAAGGTTTTTTTTTGTGGTCCGTTGTTAATAACAATAATCTTAATTTGACAAAAGTATAACAAATGAATAGTAAGAACAACAAAAATGATTTTAGCGTTATTGAAATTCAAATAAATTACATTTATGTTTATACTGAATAGGGGTCTACAATGTAATGACAAACATTTTACATTGCAAGTGCGTCGGTAATAAAAGAGAATACGGCGTGGAATATGGGCTGTGCCCGAATTGCCAACCTTGGAACCTCTGAAAAGCGATAAATACTGCTGATGAAATACTTAAATAATAATGATGCATTTTTCTCTTCTC
>QLNU02014176.1:25791483-25840894 GCA_006491805.2 Dysdera silvatica | reverse complement strand
GGCATAAACGAGTTCAGCTTTAATAATATTCATCGATTTCCATGTTGCTTGAGTAGCGAAGATTTAATTCTTGAAATGTCGATTAAATTTTTCTCTATAATATGCGTATATTTTAAGTTAATCCTATTACTAGAAAAAAGCTTCTTTTTTTTTTTCAATGGTAGCAAATACGTCTTTTGGCTTCAATTGTCAACGGTCAATGCGTTTATTGTACCCTGTGATGGCAAGATGATTTTTCTTTCGACTGGTAAGAAGGTTTCGTGCCGATAAATATCTTTAAAATAGCTTTGAGCAACTGACTTCGTGGTATATTTCAGGAGAGATGTCTGACCTAGATGTATTTCACTGCGGGACAATGCATGCCTTAATGGAAAAGAAGTTGCGTTCTTTTTCAATAGCCCATTTACAAGAAATCGTCTTGACTCTCATCATTCTCACAAAACGGTCATTCGATAATAGGACACATTGCAACAGGATAATAATGATGTCATTTCTATTTCCCCATCACGTCATTTTCACTTCAACCTTCAAAGAAGTGGCGACTGTCACAAGGACACTGTGAATGAACTGGACATTAGTTCATATATTAAGCCTGCAGTTCATTCGTGACAAGCTAAAAATATGGCTTTGCTGCTTTGTACATTTCATGAAGTATAACCTTGTCATTAGGTGTCGTCAAGCTGCTTGTGAGACATTGTGATGGCATGCAGTGACCTAGGAAAGGGGTAGGGGCTCATCTCCCCCCCGATTGGATATCAAAACACATTTTCTCTGAGGCACCATCATACAATCTTCTTTAAAGCTACTTGAGGCCCCCCCGCCCATGAGTTTTAAATAGCTACGCTACTGATGTCATGAACGGATTCTTTTCAGAGTAATCTGTCTTTAATTAAAACTTTCAATACAACGAAACGTAACGTAATCCTCCGATGATTACAGATATATAGCAAAATTGTAGTATGATTGTGACATGTAGTACCTTCTAATGTAATATACATGAATACACATATCTAAATGTATATTAACTTGGACAAAGTTAAAGTTGTAAAGTAATATCACACAAGGTAGTCAAACCAAGTAAATTTAAGTAGTAGAAACATCTCAGAATAAAAATTGACATGTAGTAGTAAAAGGTGAAGAGGAGTAAAAGATTAAACAATACCAAGAATTTTGTTCTTCATCAGGGACCGCACAAAATCCCTGTTATTGGTTTGCTTTTTCTGACTACAACAATTAAGATTAGTGATTAATACTGAATAAACCAGCATTGACCAAAACTTAGCTAAAAACAGTATAAACCCAGAATATAATTAGTTTAACAATATTTTAGTAATTTAGAAGGGTCTCTTTATTAATACTGAGAACAATCTCAATTGTTGTAAGTGGCCCAAAAGCAAACTTACAACAAGTAGATAGAGCTATTGAAAGTGATTAAAGTGTAAAGGTTCAATTAACAAGAATAGAAAAGATGATGAAGTGAGAAAATTCATTAATTATACCAAAAAATTGCTTATATATATATAATAATATAATATATATATTATTATATACACAGAATAAAATAATAATATATATATATATAGGAGAAATGCCCATAAAATTCACTGGTGAATGGAGATGTGGAGATGAATGAATGAATGGTTTAAAGAGATATACACAGGATTAAGAGATTAAGGATAGAAGAAATAATCTATAATTACAGAGGTACTTCAGTGTAGTTTATACAGACCGCCGAACCCCTCCAAATTAGAGAAGGCACCTGAAGAGAGAGAACGTTTTGAAATCTTTATCTCTTTCGAATCAAAGTCGAAATATTCTATACTAACCACCATCGCCAATTAATATTATCAGATAATAAATCCGGGAAAAAATCTAATTTTCTATGACACCCAATTTCGAAAATTTTCCTCCGTCTTGTGGTGCATTTCTAAAAGGCCCAATTTTCATATACGTTGACGTTGAAATTGTGCATCACTGTGCATCTTCGTTGACACACCTTTTGTTAATTAGCAGATAAAAACTTACCTTTTAATATAGAAGTTAGTTTGATTAAATATTAAAAGTTTCAACAATCACTTGCTTACAGGGATTAAAAAAAAAAAAAAAAACAGATTACGTTAACAGTGAAAGTTTTTAGTAAATACTGAGAAACAGGAAAAGAAGGGTTTTCCGTTTATTTTTACGCTTTTAGTATTAATCTCGCCATCGGCAGAAGAAGTGCGCCACGTGGCTTCCTCCTCCTCAGTCACTCAGCATAGAACCCCTATAAGTATAGGCCGGTGCACCAGCCGCCATTTTCCTGCACACTGTCATTTGCATTGGCTATAAATAAAGGTTTTCCACTTTAGAGCAATGATCGCTATTTTGGCATAAAAATAATGAACAATCCGCAATTACCCGACGATTGTGAATATTGGCGCAACTTTTAAGATGTCGCCAATAAATACAATTTGCAACCCTAGCTTAGTTTTCGATTAATGTAAAATTATAATGCAAATAATCAAAAAAAAACTTACACTATATATGATAGCTGTACATGACGGCTAGGTAGCCAAATATTCTATGTTTATTCCTCGAATGATTAGAACAATTCTTAGCGGAACACCCACCCATTTCACCTTATTTTATTAAAAATAACACACTTGTAAATCACTAAACTTTAACGCAGCAGTGAATAGGATCACGTGATACGATGGTAAGAAAATGGCGAATATATGCCAGCTCTCTTTTCTAGGAGCTTTAGCTCAGCATATGCGTTATTTCTCTCTTCGTTTCAAGTATTTCGATATACGAAAATCATTATCTAGTCGCCATTATAATTATCCCATCAGATTGAATAAATGTTATCTTTATTATGCATATATTATATGAATATTTTATCTGTATTCAACTAGGTTAAGTACTGTTACTGGTAAGATGTGCTATTTTTAAGCGAATGCAGATCTTAAGACATGGTGAACATTCCCATGTTAAAGTAGTATATCTCACGGTTGACCCATTTCCACTGCACGCATAATAGATACTCTAAACACCTATTATGTTTACAACATGGTTTCGTTGCCCATAACCTTGCTCTTTTGACGCCTTGGTGGCCTTGCAAGCACTTCGTTTCTCCGCATCTAACTTAGTTATTACTATCAATTTAGTGTTTTTTCAAATACATGTCTTGGCTTAAATGTACCATAATCGTTTGCATTGGAATAAATAAATACCTTTACTTTGCTTGATATTTCTGCTCTTGTAAATCACGAAACAACTATTTGAATTTTAGGTAACAATACTGAGTTCCTTACCCAAAACTCGCTCTATTCCCTTAAAAACATTCTGCTAGATTTCCATATCACGTGAGAGTGTGACGTCACGTAGGTATGTACGAAACCCAAGCAAGCTGTGAGTGAACGCGTCATGTTTTTCTCGGATGCAAGGGGATTTTTTGCGAATCAGTTTTTTTTCCTGTATCAGTGAAAGCCTTGTGGGGGGTTCACCCCCACACCCCCCGCCACCAAAAAAAAAACATCAGTAAAGCACGGAGTAGTACTCTCCTGCCGTAGAAAGCAATGGCAGCTAGTCACTGTGTGCCAATTGCCAGGTTTTGAGTTCTTGGAAACACTGTGCTAGATTCTGCTAAAATTTCGCTAGTTTTAGGGGGGTAACGAACCAAGTATTTGTGCCGAATTTTAAAGTATAACATGGAACAAGTTCTTGAGGCGTTTACTAGGGGCGCACTGGGTCCTCTCAAAGGGCTCGTACCTTAGACTCGGAGGGCGCAAGTACTTATACATTCAGAGGTGCAAGTCCAATCTCCCACGAGGGCATACCAGCCCTGGGGTCGATGAGTCGGCGGCCCAGTCCGGCCCTGGGGTTTACAGCAGTATACTTTTATAATATATATTGTAGTATAATATATATTTATAAAGATTCTTAAAAAATTTTGGACATTGTGCATCCGTAGTGTTCGATTTATTTAAATAAATAAATGTGCATTCATATTAATTTAAATGCATTATAAGTTTGTGCTTTTATGACCTAAGCATTGCTTTAACTGAGAGGGAGGGAGGGAGGGAGGGTAGTGGGACTTAGCTTCCCTTAGAAATGCGAAAATTGCAAATGAATATCCGCTGAGCACTGGAGAAGGGACTATATAGCACACACACACACACCGGAACCTCAAGGCTAACTACGCCAATGAACACAAGGAGAGCAAAGATTTATGCTTCACCAGTCAAAGCATCAAGAATTCAAAAACTAAGTCAAGGAACAGCCTTTTGAAAAGCACATCGTTCTAACAAGAAGAGAAATTCTCTTTTCGCCCCTTTTGTTGTTGTTTAAATCATTTAAGTAAACTCTAAGAATTCTATTCCTTAATCTTTGAAAAGTTAAATGTAGTAATATTTGCTTTATTGAAATCGTGCTTTGCAATAGTTTATTGATCAAAGGTGTTAATGTATGCAACTAAAAAAAACAACAAACAAAAACTAGAACAAAGAATAATTTATAAATATGAACCTATTTTACGAAGCCTTTAAGAAGACAAAACGTTGCCATTTCTTTTTATAAAAATAATTTATTATTACAAAATTTCAGAAGTCCCTGTGGTGGTGCAGTGGCAACATGTTCATTTAATATGTAGTTTATTCGGATTCGACTTATAATGTAAAAAAAAAAAAAAAGAAGCACTGACCAATTACTCATAGTAATCAGAAGTTGGTTCTTAAAGTTCAGGGTGGATTGATGTTTGTGCCCGCTATTCTGTCTGGACTTGGGCTCCGCTTTTCCTCGCGGACCGGTCTACGTCTCCGGGGTCGTGCGGGCGTCCTTTGTTCCGCTCTGGGCTGTTTGGTCACGGTCTTCGCTCGTGCTCGGCGTCGATCGCCTTGGAGAAGCTTTCGTTTGCAGGCGGGTGGGACACCGGCTAGACGCTTGGATGGGATGAATGGCGTTCCGTGTGCTGTGGCTGCAGGGCCGTCTCAGGCCCGTACCCTGCCGTTTCGCGGCGCTCCGCACGCGTCCAACGGTATCCGGCTGGCTCTCGCAGGAGCTTCGGCCGGCCCGGGGTGTTCTTCCGCGCCATCCATCTATTTCATCTGCTCTCCAGGGCGGATTGATCGTGGACTGGTTTTCGGTTGACTTTAAATGACGACACCAGTGCGAGCAGTGCGTCCGTGTACGCCAGCACGGATCGACAATCTCCCCTTCGCCCATTGGCAGTCAAGATCTCTTGACTTTAAAACCTGTCTGGGATTACAGTGCTGTTTTTCGGCGGCCACCCTTCCAATTAAAATTATGCACAATCTAATCTAGAAAAAAAAAATTGCCAATTCTGTTTTTTTGAGAATAACGTCCTCTATTCTAGTGTATCTTTGCTCGTTCACCAAAGTATTGTAGACTCTAGTTAGTCCTGCTATTCCTGGCATAGAGGTGTGACGGATTAGCTCGAATACCAGTTTATCGAGAGTGCATATAACATTCTTGTCACTAAAAGCCACATGGAAGTTTAGCTCTGCCCCTTTTACAACAGAACCGACCGTCAGATTATCAGGATACGGATTAGTGAGAGCTTACCGTATTTCTCTCTCTCGTTTTCCATGTCTCCTAGTTAGTACAAGCATGCACCCCTTATATACATCTTATGCAATACAGTGTAACCTGTTTATACCGATACCCAAGTGACCGGCGATAGAGCGTTATAGACAAAGTTGAACGTGATATATTCTATATAGGGACCAGGGATAGACCGTTATAGACAAAGTTGAACGTGATACATTTTATACAGGGACTAGGAATAGACCGTTATAGACAAAGTTGAATGTGATACATTCTATACAGGGACTAGGGATAGACTGTTATAGACAAAGTTGAACGTGATATAATCTATATAGGAACCAGGGATAGATCGTTATAGACAAAATTGAACGTGATATATTCTATATATGGACCAGGGATAGACCATTATAGATAAAGTTGAACGCGATATATTCTATATAGGGACCAGGAATAGACCGTCATAGACAAAGTTGAACGTGATATATTCTATATAGGGACCATGGAAAACTATCAATGTGGACAGATTTCACTCTGTATGTGTATATATATATTACAGTAGAGCCGGCGCTACAGTAAATATGATACTGGGCGAAACCATATTTTGGCGCCCCTCCTCTTGAAGTGGCGCACCGGACTGTCGTCCGCTTCGCCCGTACCTTCCGCCGGCCCTGCATTACAGAAATTATGTGCATTGCCTATTAGTATCTTACTTATGTATTTCGGAAAAAATATAAATTCACACACACAGAAATAAAGATGGAAAGCAATTATGTAAACCTTGAAATGAAGAAGAAGACCTTGGCATTTAACTATTGATTATGAATATCATCAATAGAACATCCTCAACATAATTATAAAATTACTATCCATTTAACATCAAACAAATGAAGTAATTTTATGGACTTGTTTTGATAGCTTGCCATCATTATCGATTTTTCATAATTCGATAATTATTTTTTAATAGGGCCGTTTTATTGTTCTGTAAATGTATTTATGTAAATGAGCTTGTCTTTTCCTCTCAGATCAGTTCCAATTTTCTTGTTACAGTTTCAGGTAAATGCAGTAGCAGTAGATTATACAATGAGGTTCTGAGAATGGCGTGGTAATTGTAGTCCCTACGCAGCATGACCTTAGTTGTCCTTGATCTTCTGAAACACAAAGTTATAAAATAGTAAAAAGATGACGCGAAAGAAGTGCCATGCGGACAATAAATTATTATTTGTAAGGATAACGATAATACGAAAAAGGTGGGGGGCAAGTAGAAATTAGATTTTGATGATATTTGGAAAATGGCAATTTATAGTTCGTGGCCAGGTTCTATGCAGCAGGGTCGACGAAAGGGGACAGTAGGGGGGGGGGCTGAATGACATATAGAGACCCGTTCTGGCAAGGTCCTATACTGCGGGGGCCCGGCGCCCCCCCTGCTAGTTGGAAGGCCAGAAAAATTGTTCTCTAAATCCAGATTAATAAGATTTTGTACATTTTTAATGTACAGTTTTTTAATTATTCTTCATTATCCTGACTCGATTATTAAAAAAATAATAATAACAACCAGTAGCTTACGTTAGTTTCTTTTTTCAGCAGTGATCTTGTAAAATAATTAAGTAATAAGTTAGTACAAAAAAGGGCATTCTTATTTTGCACTTTTTTCATTTGGGGGCCTAACCCCCAAAAAAGAAAAAAAATCTATGCCCCTGCCCATGGAAGGGTCCTATGGGCCCGCGTTAGCTCTCGGAACCCCTGATTCAATATCATCGTCTTACAGTATTTTACGGCTTTTTTTTGTAAACTCGTGTTTGTAAAAATTGCAACACCATGAAGGACTCGTCCGAATTGAATGAAATTTAATGTACAAACGACCTGTGTTGATACAAATAAACGATTAAAATTACAAAGCAAAAAACAATATTACATGTCGAAAATCAGTATTTGGTGAAGCCACCACGCGCTGCAATAAGTGATGCTATACGACGTGGCATGGAATCAAACAGATGTTGAATGTGTGCCTGAGGAAGAGCATTCCAGATTGCTTGTATGCAACCCCAAAGTTCATCTGTAGTAGCTATGGGACGAGGATCACGAGCGAGACGCCGACCAACGAAATCCCACACATGTTCAATCGGCGACATATCCGGCGAATAGGCAGGCCAAGGAAGAAGCTGTATCTGTTGTGATGAAAAGAAGTCTTGAACATTCCTGGCAATATGTGGGCGGGCATTGTCCTGTTGAAATACAGCTCCGGGAATGCCTTGAAGGAAGGGAACAACTTCGGGCTCCAGAACTTCATTGATGTACCGGTTGCTGTTAAGATTACCCACAATTCGTAGCAGCTGAGATCGTCCATGATACGCAATTGCACCCCAGACCATAACGCTGGGGGTTCGTCCACTATGACGTTGGATAACGCACTCCGGAAGGTGGCGTTCACCGGTATAGCGTCTAACACAGATGCGGCCATCACTGTACCCCAAATTAAAGCGGGATTCATCAGAAAACACCACTTGTTGCCAATCAGCACGCCAGTCTCTATGTCCATGAGCCCATTGTAGCCGCAGGCGCCGATGGTTTTGCGTCAGGAGGATCCTGTATAAAGGAACTCTTGCACGCAGTCCACGGTGCAGTAGACGCCGACGAATTGATGAAGCACACAATGATACACCTGTAGCAGTGCACCAACGTTCTGCCAACTGTCCAGATGAAGCAAAACGGTCCGTCACCGCCATGCGGACCAGGTGTCTATCATCCCGTGCTGACGTCACCTTTCGGCGTCCACTCCCGGATTTCCGAGTTGTCTGGTTCTCTTGAACCCACTGCTTCCACACTCGCATCACTGTGCTGCTGTTACGCCCCATACGAGCTGCTATTGCACGATAAGAAAACCCTCCTTCACGAAAGCCGATCATTCGTCACCCTTCAAACTCCGTAACTTGCTGAAATGTCGCCCTCTTTCGTCGTAGAGGCATAGTGACGTCTCATGTAACGTTTACCACTAGCAGATAGCCATACACGCCCCGCTACAGCCCTCTATTTATACGGATCCATCAGCAGTTCAGAGGGCGCTGCTCAGCCCACGCATGCGCGATGACTCTGAAATTCTAATCATTTGAATAGCATACCCTAATTTGCATTTCCTGAAAGTTTCAGCTCAATCACATGATTCCTTCATGGTGTTGCAATTTTTACAAACATGAGTTTATTTCATAGATGCATGGAGAGGTAAGGTCGAGATGGGGTAGCAAGTATAGCTTTTTTTGAGGGATCCACACCTCTTTTTCCCAGGGAATCAAACTTCGGACTAGATATGTGGAAAAAATGGCAACAGTTCAATATAAAATCATTATTAGACAGTTCGCACGTGGAACACAGCAGTTTAATTCAGGTTCTGAGTAAGAAAGCTTCTACGCTTTCGAAATTGCTATAAACCATTTTTTTAACAATATTATTTTTGATTATGTATATTTCTATTTCGCATATATTAAAGCAGTAATTAAGTTAATGACGCTGAGTTCGATTCCTAAGAAAAAGTAATCATGTATTTTCCGTCGCTAGCAAGACGTGTTGTTTAAACCCTCTATCGGTGGTGTAGTTCTAAAATAAAAGTAGCCTAGCGCTCTTCTAAATCAGGGATGTATCCACGGGGGGAATCGGGGAACCCCCTAACCAGTCAATAGCCCATTAATCTGATAGGGGCAGAAATTATTATTATGTATGGGTTGTTGAGCTGGCATTGCAAGAATCCCCAAATGTCCCCTTGGATCCGAAACTGCCTACAGCATATTATAGCTTCGGGGTATATAAGCGTAAAATAATAATACCGTGATACAAACGCATGTGTCTAAGCCGAACTAAACCAGGAATGACCTCTGAAGTGAGCTAATAAAATAAAGAAAACAATTGAAAAAATAGCCAAAAGTCCTCCTTTTCGCCCTTGTCGCCTTCATTGTGTCAAACAGCATTGTAGCTTTTTCTATTTGCGGAACACAGTTTGTGATACGTGTTCCAAGCTGTAATTTCCTTTAAATTCCCACGATTCTTAGTTGATTTATTCAAAATTTTAGGGTCATTGCTCTAAAACACAATTTTCTTAATAAAATTGTAGAATCCACATATTTTTTATTTACAGCTTGAATAGAATTTTGTTTTTAAAATGTATGATTTCCTAAAATTTTGCCCTATGTCCGCCTGGCGTCCAAACTAAGTGTCCTAGCGCCGTTAGGCTGCGCTAGGCCTCGACTATACCCCTGACCTTTATGATGTTATTTAAGTCTCGCGCTCAGAAGCGTTTTCAAATATGGGTAAGACGTGAGCACTCTTTAAATACACTGTAGTCAATAGCGCAGCAATTTAATAATTGTCTATTTTTGGGCTCAAGTGATTTCAAATAAGATTATGTGATTGATCTCTTAGAGAAAACGATGCGTTTTGATATACAATAGTGGGGAGCTAGGTCCCCCTTAGCCCCCCCTTTCCAACGCCACTGACTGTAGTTTAAAAATTAAATCACCAGAATTGCCGTTTTAATGGTTGAGTCACCTGGGCTGGGACAACGACCCAACACACAGGCTTAAAATTAGTAAAGTTTGTTCGTTATATGTTATATATTTTTTTGTCACAAAAATTTGGAAATTTAGAAATTAGTATTAGAAGATCTCCAAAAAAGGATCTAACCTATAGTTCCCGAATACTCCGGTACTGGTTGTCGGCCTTGTACAACTCCGAAGTTTTAGAAACTATGAATTGTAATTTAATCCTATTATTCAGAGAGAATTGAACCGACAGAGATCACCACCTACCCACTATACCAGAGTGAAGAAATGGCTAGATCACATTATAGATCCCATGACATTTTATTTACCCAGACAGTGACCTTTTCTATGGATCACTATTTTTACAAATTTTATAGTGATTCTCGCAATTATTGATTGATTGATTGTTTGGCTTTTTTATGGCGCAAGAGCATCTGGGCTGCGCAATAAATATAATCGAAATATAGGAGGATATGTTTGTATAGGAGGATATGTAATATATATATATATGTATATAACCGGATTATATAACCGAAAGATAGGAGGTGATAGGCGTGGGGAAAAAACAGAGTCGTGAAATAAAGCCAGAACAAAACGGTTGAAACAGGATGGAAGAATGGATGGATTGTTGTATTTATACGAAAATTTTTTTAAGTGACTGTAATCAGAATTGAAGGATCAAGAAATGTATTATAGTGTTCAATGATTTTGACGCTCGTTATATGAGCGGAAGATAGGAGGAGATAGGCGTAGGCAAAAATACTGTCATCAAATAAAGGCAGAACAACAGATAAAAACAGGATGGAAGAATGGATGTATTGTTGTATTTATACGAAAAACTTTTTGAGTGTATGTAAGCAAAATTTAAGGATCAAGAAATGTATTGTAGCGTTAAATGATTTTGATTCAGACTTGTAAAAATAGCAATTTATACAATAATATATATACTTACAGAGAGTGGGTTCTCCCGGCGGGGCGTCCGCGACTTACATTTTTATTTAAATTTTTATGAAAGATAATTTATTACATGTTTCTCTCTCTCTCTCTTCCTTACAATAGAAATTGTTTTTGAAGTTAGAGAGGAAAGAAGGTGAGATGGAAACATTGGAATAATACTGTGGAGGAACTTAACCCGTGAGCAGGCATGGGGGATCTTTTGTACACTACAACTTACAATATGTTAAAAGAAACGTCCACCCTTGCTTCTGAAACTGGCCAAACTCTTTCCTGTTGCCTTCAAAGTCACAATCTTTTGGGGTAGGGTGACAAAGAGAAAATTCCACTTATTGTTCCCTGTAAAATTGGACGTTTTTAATGAAATAATGCTATATAATCAGATGGGGTGCAAAGCACCCCGCGCGCGTTCTCGCGTTCCTCTAATCCCCGCGCCTGCTCGCGGGTTAAGAGAGATATGCATGAAAAAAAGTTGGGGAGACTTTCATCAAAATGTAGGAAATTAGGGGTAAGAAAGATAGCAATAATTGGAGTAGATAGGGGGGGGGGTAAGGAACTTAGCCCTCCCAAGAAGAAATTTAGCCTTCCCCTCTAGAAAAACAAAAATCAGGAATAAATGCTACATGCAGCGCATTGAGGGGGGGGGGGGGGCTACAGCCTTTCCTAGACCTCAAGGCTAGGTACGCCAATAATGGCAATGTATTTAATTTAATATGTGGGGAAAGGAGTGGGCGGCCATAAAAATGGAGAGCTTTGGCTGGAGCAATGCGACGAGCTGTTGCAGAAAGAAACATATAAGATTTAAGCCAAGCTTTTTAATATATATTATTAAAGATTTTTAGTATATTTTACTGAGGATTGTCGGCACATTTTACTGTAGATTTCTAGTATACGTTAGTGAAAATTTTTTGTATACATTAGTAAAGATTTTCAGTATTTTTCCCATTCCAGTTAAATAATCAGTCCCTTTTTGTAAATCAAAGAAGTGGAGCCTTAAACAGTAAATGAAAAAGGAGATTACAGAAATTGGAAGCAACAAAAAAGTTGTGGAAATGATGGGAAAAACCAATTGAGAAGAGCGGAAACAACGATTTTTGTTAAAGTTGCAAAACTAAAATGGGTAAGAAGTTACACATATTGCAAAAACTATCCGATAGTGAACAACTGAAATTCACAACTGGATCTCAGAAGACTGTTGTAGTTCAAGTAAACTTTTCAGATGAGACTGCTGAAATAGAAAAACAGGTTAGAGTAACATTTAGTTGTAGGGTACATAGAAACTTAAAAAAGTAAGGAATAGATAATAAATTAGAGAATATAGTAATGGGGATGATACAATCGGTTTAATAAGAGCACAGATACTAATATGTGTGCAGGTCTAGCTTTAGATATTTGGCGACTTTAGACAGAACTGGCAACAATATTTTTCGAAGGTGTAGGCAGGGGATGATATAGCCCCCATTGGTGAAAATATTACACTAATTCTCCATAGTTTCCACATTAGAAAACGAAATTCAGTACTGAAAATACTCCACTTGGTTGTAACTCTACCCTACCCCCTCTTCCGAGATGCTGGTTGGGCTAATTTATGAAGACAAGGCTAAACATAAAATTTTTACCAGGAATTGAAAATTGAAAAAAGGTATGCAAAAGATTTTACGATATGTGAAAACACGTGGCAAGCTATTCGGGAACAAGAGCTGCTTCTAGAGGTTCTACAATCGGCGACTCCATGGCCTTAACGAAGTGCGAGAAGCCAGCGGTAAATATAGACGTGGCCTTCTTCAGTCGGCGGCCCTGCATAACAATCTAGGTTGGCCTATTTCTAAAACCGGCCCTGTTTTTTTGTATGTATGCGTGCGTTACAATTTTCACTCATAGTTTCAAAACTAAAGGTTTATTTATCTCCTTCAACGAAAATACATACAAATTGTTTCACAAAATCTCAATTAGAAATAAAATTGAAGTTGAAAGAGATAGTCAGTGGTGTCATTATGCAAACGATAAAATTTGTTTAAAGTTCTCGACAAAATTTGGTCATCTGGCATAATATGAAAATTTAAATTTCCAGATAGTAATTATAATATAAAGTCTGGACAGACAACACGCTCTACATTAGAATATCTGCCATTGACATTTAATATAACACAACGCAGCTTAGTTTTAGGAAAGCGGAATTCACTCGTTTTTATGTAACTGGTTTTCTCGAGTTTTTCTTATGCTGCATGCAAAGCAACTTTTAACGAGCTATTGTGAGCTTTTCAACAATTTCAACAACTTTTAGCCTTGCGTCTGCGGGAACTCATTAACGCAGACAATGCTTGCCTATTTCCATGATCTGTTCGGCGCGATGCGCAACGTTAAACTCAACAAAGTTCAACAAGAAAATTGAAGGTTTCCTAATTGGAGATACGAATGTAAAACCAGCATTTTTAAAATTGTTTTACCTTCGTCTTTACTTCATTCTTATCTACTGAAATAACCTCAACAGTATTATATGTTTAAATCATCTTTCTTATTATACTCTAAAATGTTATTAATATCATATGGGACCGAGCAGCAAGAACTACTTCCTTTTCAATGGCACACGTTGAATATGTACGTATGTATTTAAATAAATCGAACACTACGCAGATTAAATTAAACAACAATATAAATCAACGTTTATTGGCGTAGTGATACCAGCGCCGATGTTATGGCGTGATTAGATGGTGAAACGTTCGAAAGAAAATAAATATTTCTGCGTTCGGTGGGACCTGAACCCACGACCTTCCACTTGCCTGGTGGAGGCTCTACCATCTGAGCTACGAACGACAATATCCAATCCCTTATGAACGTATATAAAGACTTTACTGGATTTATTTAAATACATATGCTGCAACGTGCATTTCGATCAATTTAATACCAGTCTCTTTGCAATTTGGTTTAAATAGTAGTCTATGTACTACACCATTCTGCGAAATAACTGGCAACAATATATATACGTTCGTAAAGAGATTATATATTGTCCTTCGTAGCTCAGTGGGTAGAGCCTCCGCCCGGCAAGTGGAAGGTCGTGGGTTCAGGTCCCACCGAAGGCAGAAATATTTATTTTCTTTCGAACGTTTCACCATCTAATCACGCCATACCATCGGCGTTGGTATCACTACGCCAATAAACGTTGATTGATATTGTTGTTTAACATGTGTATGTACTTATAAAATTCAAGGACTCAGTCTAATGCGTGTAGTTTCTGCCAGAATAATTTTACGTAGAATTTATTGAAGAAATCCATCAGTGTTGAGAAAATATAATGGCTAACAGAAATTTACTATTAAAATATAATGCTGACAATCTGAAGCACACTTAGCTGTTGTCCAATTGAAATGTATTGTGATAGGAGGGTCTCATGTCCCCCACGTCTTCTCCACCCTTCGTCGATTTCACGGACGCGCCTTGTATTTTGTCTCCCGTGTCTCCTGCGTGCGATGGGAACGTGATTGAAATTTATTTAATAATTATTTGATATTTAGCCGGTTCTGTATATTTATTTTTTTATCCTATAATTGGTATTTGTTTACTTTGTGATAAATGTCATTTGCAAATTAGAGAAACAAAAAGAAAAATGGCGCACTTCCGTAATGATCAGAGTAAACTGGTTTGCATACTGAATTAATTAATGTCACTCGTATGAAGCGATGTTTGTTTTTGATCTGTATTAGATTTCCTTAGCCAAATGGATAATTACCACTTTTAAACTAGGCTTATCAGTTTATGTAGCGCTTTCTTGGATTAATAAATCATTAGAAACTATAATTCACATAATTATTATATTTCAAGCCAAATATTTTCAACTTGCAATTACAGATTTAAATTTGGCGATTTTATTTCATTCATGCTCTGAATTAGTATGATTACCATAAATTAGTAGGTCCTAAGTAAACTGTGAATTAGTAAGTTATATATATATTTAAAATTAATAGATTCTATTTAATTTGCATAAGTAGATTTTTTAATTTGTCCATATGTATGTAGATTTTATTCATTTTTTAATGATCGTAGGTTTCATTATTTTCACCTGCATTCAAATTTAAATTGATTTATGAGAGGGTGAATGTTAATTATTCTGTAAAGGTATTTTAAAATTAGATTACTGTTTCTTATTCCTTTCTCAGTAAGGAAACGAAAAGACTTAAATATAAAACGGGACATTAAAATTTATTTGTAAAAATGAATTGATAATCTTGATATTCATATTTTATATACATTATATGTAAATATTTTTTTATAAACTTTTCGCATTTTCACGCTTTAACTGTATGTCGGATAACTTGAGAAATACCAGATTTTAGTATTTGACCAATTAATCATACCCTGTATGATTAATTGGTCAAATACTAATTAATCATACCCTGTATGCAGGGTAAAGTGAAGGATGCACCATAGTTTTATTTCTTCTATCACATGGTAAATGCACATTCAAAGGAACCTCTATGATGTTTTTGGGACTGAAAAGTAACCTGAATTTTGCAGAATATCGTAGCCTACAATATAAGGCTTTTCGGTCAAAGTCATCATCATCATCGTATTCAACCATTATCCATCCATTGCTGGATGAAGGTCTCTTTAAATGTTTTCCACACAAGTCTATCCTGAGCAATTCGCTTCCATGTCACCCTAACTTGTCTTTTTATTATATTTACCCATCTAGTTTGATGACGTTTTCTAGGTCTTGGCTGGTTTCTTGGAATCCGGTTGAAAATTTCAATTGCCCATCGTTGGTTAGTTCTTCTTGCGATATGCCCAACCCAACGCCATTTCAGCCTTTTTACTTTAACAACGATGTCCTCTACTCTAGTTTTCTCTCTCACCCAAGTGTTTATTTTTCGATCTTTCCCAGTTATTCCAAGCATGCACCTCCCCATGCTCCTTTGGGTTGTCTGTAACTTTCCCATTGCTGCAACTGTTAGACTCCATGTCTCTGATCGATAAGAGAGGACTGGCAATACGCACTGATTGAAGACCTTTCTTTTTAGACACAGAGGCAATTTCCCCTTCAGGATAAAACTGTTTCTTCCGAATGTACTCCAGCCAAGTTTAATTCGTCTGTTGAGTTCTTTCACAATGTTGCCATCCATTGAAATCAGCTGGCCAAGGTAATAATATGCATCAGCGATTTCCATCTCGATATTGTCAACTTGTACTTTTGTTTCCTCTACGAAATTATTGAACATGATTTTAGTTTTTTGTAGGTTCATCTTGAGTCCAACTTCTCTACTTCTAGTTGAGAGCTCCTGTACTGTAGTGTTGAGAGCTCCATGTCTTGGAGTTCTGATGGGTTCGTTGAAAAAATAACAATGTCATCAGCAAACCACAGATGATTTAAATACTCACCATTTATTTTTATTCCTTTGTCATTCCAGATTATCAGCTGAAAAATCATCTGTAAAGCTGAAGTAAAAGGTTTTGGAGAAATGGTATCTCCCTGTCTCACACCTTTACCAATTTTTATAGATTTGGTGTCTTCACGTAACCGAAATTTAGCACTTGCATTTTTATACACACGTTTCACCATGTCAATGTATACATCTTCGACATGTCTGTTGACCTTAAAGAGTTGATGACTGCTGATGTTTTAATAGAGTCAAAGGCCTTCTCATAGTCAATAAATGCCACACACAATGGAAGTTCATATTCATGTGTTCTTTCAATTAATTCTCTTAATACTTGAATATGGTCCACTGTACTGAATCCACTTCGAAATCCAGCTTGTTCTCTTGGTTGAGCTGCATCTAATTTTTTCTGCAGGCGATGTGTTAGCACTTTTGTGAAGATTTTATAAATAGCAGGTAACAAGCTAATTGGTCGGTAATTTTTCAAATCCTCTTTATCACCTTTTTTATGCAAAAGAATTACTGTTGCAGAATCCCATTGGTTTGGTATGTTACCACTGTTAAGGCATTTGGTAAAGAATTTTGCAAGTATGTCTTCTACATGTTCTCCAGCTTCTTTTAAGATATCTAATGTAATGCCATCATCGCCAGGGGATCTTCCTTTCTTCATACTTTTTATTGCAAATGCTACTTCTTCTTTTAAGATTTTAGGAGCTGTTCCTTCGACTATCTCAGAGTCTTCGTTTAATCCACTGTTTCCCTCATACAGCTTTCTGTAGAATTCTTCAACTCTTCTAAGTATTTCTTCCCTATTTCTTGTTACGGTGCCATCCTCTCCTTTTAATGCAATGATGTGTTTCTTCCCAACAGATAAACTTCCTTTAACAACCCTAAGGCTCTTGTTATTTTCAATGGCTTTCCTTACTAGCTCACAGTTGAATTTTCTTATGTCTTCTTTCATGCTTTTGCGCAGAGTTTTACAAAGTTCTATGTACTCAATCCTGGAACTGGTATTTCGATTGTCCACCTTCATATCTCTTCGCCTTTTCATGAGCTGTTTCGTCTTCTCAGATAATTTGCTATTGTGCTTTTTACATATTACACCACCAATTTCCCCAGCAGTTTCAATTATTGTCTTAACAATGTTTTCATTTGCTTCTGGAATATCAATTTCTTCAATAAGTCCTTCCAGTGCAGAAAAGCGATTTTTTAATTCCAACTTGAATGCCTCGGTATTTACTTTCAGTTTCATTAAATCCACCCTCTTACTTACTTGTTTCCTAATGAGCTTCTGTCTTTCTAATTTAGTATTTAAGCGCACTTTACATCTCACCATTCGATGATCACTTCCAGTATTAAATCTGTTCAGTACGCTGCAATCTTCAATAATTGATTTCTTGTTTGCCAGTATATAGTCAATTTCGCTGGTTCCTCCATTGGGGTGTTTCCATGTCCATTTTCTTTGTAGTTTCTTCTTAAAAAATGAATTCATGATGCTAAGATTTTCAGCTTCGGCAAATTCGATGAGTTGATCGCCACGTTCATTCCTTTCCCCATATCCGTATTTACCAACCGATGTCTCTCCTTGTTCCTGTTGTCCAATTCTTGCATTGAAATCCCCCATGATGAGCTTGATATGTTGTTTCCCTTTGGTGTGTAACTCTTTGATTTCTTCATAAAATTCTTCAACCTCTTCGTCGGTATGGCTTGATGTTGGTGCATATACCTGTACTATTTGAAGTTGGTATCGCTGGGTTAGTTGAACAACAAGCCTCGCTGCTCGATCTGATGTACTTTCAACTTCCAGAAGACAGTCTTTAATTCTTTTGTTAAATTTGGTGTATAAGCATATTGGAGGAATTAGCCATAATTTCACCACGCTGGCTAGACGGGTTGGTGAATTAGCCCTCCCCTTCCGCCTTTCTATCCGTGCAGCAAATATTAATTTGCCACATAAATAGAAAGCTCAGCCTGCACCACTTGAAGGCGGGGTAGGACACTAGGTTACTGGCCTGGCCGGTTCCACACATCGTCACATACGTTCAGCGTGTGGGTCTCCTTCCAGTTAGATACCAGCAACCCTTTTGCAGGCCAAAGTAAAACTTCATTTTTACCCGGCGTACTGACTAACGTGAGAACGTTATTAACGTTATTCATATACTATAATTGTAAGGTTAGATCTCATTATGGTAACATGGATCGGTTCCTTTAAGAACTATACTCACAAATGTGTTGTTAAGCTTGGTTATGTCATAGACTGCAATCACGTGCAAGGTGCATCGAGAATTGAAAATATAAAAAAATGTCACAATATGACGACATTTTTGAAGAAACGTTTAATGCGCATATTGGGTTTCCCACACCGTTTTATAGTTCGTTATGTGCAAAATAATTTGCGGCCATTTTCAAGAAAATGCCGTTGAGTCTCAAATTAACGAAGTTCCAAGATTCCGTCAAAATAACTTATTAAATAGAAAGCATGTTGTATAGATTAGTGTGAGGTAAGCATATTAAATGGAAAGCATGTTGTATAGATTAGTTATTAAATAAAGTTTTTAAATGGAGAAATTCACAAACAGACATTCGTTAAACAGAGGTTCAATTGCATAAATATTTTAGAGATTTTGATAAAAGTTATCTTTGACTATATTTACCACAGACTATTTTTTATCAAACTCTCTGAAACATTGATAAAAATAGTCTTTGATTATATTCAGAAGTAAATTTTTGGTTTCGAACTATTTTCATATCCCTAATCATAATATTACAACTATGATATTTTGTTATGGTAAATATGCCTTACTTTAAGTTCATACGAATTATGGAAATATAGTTTATTGAGTTATAGAGATGTATAGTCTATACCTGTAAGAGTTATATGACAATATAACTTACAATTTGACATGAGTTGGAGAGAGATATAAGAGTCATGGAGATATATAATTTAGTTATAAGAGTTAGAGAGAGAGAGAGATAACATAGATTCACGAAACAATACAGAGTTTCACCAGGAGATTCCATAACAAACAGTTATTTCGACACTGGCCAATGTCGAAATAACTGTTTGTTATAGATTCATGAGCCATATAAATATGACATACGTTCGAAAGAATTATAAAGATATATCCCAGACGTATAGGTTTTATATAGAGATATAACCTAACATAAGGGTCATAGAGAGATATAACATACTCATAGATGTCATAGAAGGATATTTTATACCTAATTGTATAAGAATCTTTCGGAAAAAAAATAAAATACACCTCAGTTTGTACTCAAACCAGTTTAGGGTATCTGTAAACCGCAGCAGAGGCGTAGCAGTTAAAAAATTATGGGGGGGTTCAAGTAGGTTTAGGACAGATCACGTGATATGGCATTAAACAGGGCAATATGCCGCTGTTCAAGGGGTCTTAAGACCCCGTGAGCCCACTTTTCATACGTCACTGGTCTGAAGTTCGTTGGTTCGAATCCAACCTGGAACATACTAATTCTTATTTTTTTAAATTGATCCTTAAGATGATAAATTATTCGCAAAGAAAAGAAATTGTCCATCGATCTCTGATGGGGCATGAACCCGCAATCGCTCGATTGCCGGTTAAGTGCTTTTCCAGTGAGCTATAGGCGTTATGCATACACCTAGTTAACCCCTTTCTTCTCGCTCCCATCAAAATTACGGGGTGAGGTTTCGCCTTTTATTTCTCGTGCTCGTGATATTTCCAGGATGGAGTGTTCAAAAGTAACGCACCAAAAAGGTTAAAAACAATCCATTTCTTATATTCGGAAAATATATTTATATAATATACTAATATTTTAGATTTCAAGCTAAAAAGAATTCCAAAAATTAAAAATGAATACATATATTTTTCGTACACTTACTTTTATACAATTTTCTTGAACAAAGAAGTAGGCACTTTTTTTACTGTTTTCTTGAAAATAATGCTATCGTTAAAGGGTTAAAGAAGAAAAGCCTTAGCCCCAAATCGTAGATAAGTGAAAGGAAGAAAAAACCTGTTTTCACTTGTAGTGACGTTTCAAGAGCTAATTTTGTAGCAAATAACATAGAGGTTATCTCCATAAAGGGAAGTATTTCCTCTTTATTTATACATACTGAAATAAACACGTCAATAGACAGCTAAATGTGGGCGAAAAAGAGATTTTAATCAGCATTCAAATTTGTGTTCAAGGGTTTGTAATATTTACAAATACAAAAAGAAATTTCCCTCGAGGCTGAATATTAAGAATGATATGGATTTCCTGCCTGTTGTCAATAAGTGAATGATATTAATTTATCGTTTCAGATACGTTTCGTTAGCGCTCCAGTTAATATTAGTGTTACACCAGTGTTGCGATGTTCTACTACAAATTGAACGATCAGAGCTACCAACGATGGACGACTGTTCCCTCTTGCTACGGAGAAGATACATTTCAAGAAGGTCAAGAAATTATTATCAACGAAATGATATTGACGACACTAGGTAATATGACAGTTACTTCTATTTTGCATTTACCATTTAGTTAAAGTTTCGTCACCTGGATCTTCAATTTAAACAAGACCATTCGCTTGTTGTATTCAGACCAAGTTCCTAATTTTCGTACTCATGAATTTTAATTAAAATCCTGGCTTATGGGCAGGTTTTGTACATCTTGCCAAAGTTTGTGCAGTTTGTGAATAATTGTGGACTGATGTATCTTTAGCTCGTTTGACATTTGTTTTGTGCTTATGCCCTGATTTGACTCTACGCCGTGATGTACATTTTCAGAGTTCATCACCGAAGGTCTTCCAACACACCTGCTTGTTTTCTAAACTGCAATTGTCAGCTTTGAATAATTTAAATTAAAATTCCGTCGTTCTTCCAGACATTGATCTTTCACTTTCTATAGCGGCAGAAAATTTTCCAAATAATTACAGCAGCGTGTGCTTCTCTTTGTATTAACTAGGTGATACAAATTTTATAGTTGTGCTTTTACCTTACTTGTGCGCAGAGTGATTGTCTTACGTGAGATGGCTATTCACAATGGCGATATACATATGGCAGTATGTTAGCACTTTATCAAATATGTTTTATGCAACTCGAAATTATTATATAATTAGATACTTATTATATAACTCGAAAACTTAACACTCGAATTTCGTGAGGGTTGTACTCTGTATATCCGTGTGAATGATGAAAATTTGAGAAAATTAATATGATAGATATGGCACATACACTTCATGGAATAAATATTGTTTTAATATTTATCAATTGGGAAAGTTCTTGAAAAATGCCATATATGGTTAAAAAAAGTCGAGTAGTAATGTTTTGTGTGGGCTAAGCAAATTTAAAATATAACTGAAAATTTTTACCAGAGTTCTATATAGCAATTGAATCCATCCTATATATATTTTTATGTAAAATTTTCAATATCGTTGTACAATGTTGAAATAAACGTAAAATACATATACATAATATACACACACATATAAAATACATATACATAATATACACACATATAAAATACATATACATAATATACACACATATAAAATACATATACATAATATACACACATATAAAATACATATACATAATATACACACATATAAAATACATATACAAATATACACAATATATAAATACATATACATAATATACACATATAAAATACATATACATAATATACACACATATAAAATACATATACACAATATACACACATATAAAATACATATACATAATATACACACACATAAAATACACATACATATATACACACATATAAAATACATATACATAATATACACACATATAAAATACATATACATAATATACACACATATAAAATACATATACAAAATATACACATATAAAGTACATATACATAATATACACATATAAAATGCATATACATAATACATAATATAAATAAACGTAAAATACTCATATTTAAACACCGTCATGAATTTTTTAAATGCTTCTTAATATTTAAACTTTATACTCAATAAAAACTGTTATTATTTAAATTAAAAAAAATTGCTAATGAATATAGTCGAATTATGTTCCTGCAGTAGTTATTACTTTTATTTCTTTTTATTAACTATGTCGAAATGCAACTCGGTATTTTTTAATCGTAATATATTTTCGTGCTTTTAAAGAAAATATGAAGATTTAACTAATAATGAAGAAATATAGTTTATAATTTTCTCATATTTATATTCTCATAATATAAAAATGAACCAGTAATACTTAAAAAATGAATGTTATAGAGATATATAAATAGCTTACACTAGCCATAAGTATTGTCGTAATTATATAGGAATATAAAATTAAAACCAGAATGATAAAATTCACAGCATAAAATTATTAGAAATATATTTAATTTTCAATTTGGAAATCTGTAACTTCTAAATAGAATGTTAATTGTTTTTTTTGTAACTAATGAAACATCAATGTCTATTTTCATTAATTTCGTCAGGTTACAATATCGAAGATCCAGACCAGTTGTTGATGTATGCATTAAATATACTGACGTGAATTCCGCTCTGGCCCAAGCTAAGAAATTGTTGGGTAAGTATTTAAAATGGCAGTACGATATATTTAATTTTAATTAGAGTACTTCATCTCACGTTGTTTTAAACGTTAAATTATTTTACGCGTTAAATTATTAACTGTATCTGTTTAAAACCAATACTTTGCAGTACCAACAAAATACTCCATATAATTACACATTTTCCTTCCAACGGCGTTTTTCCCCCGTCCAATAAAAGTCGTCAATAAAATAGATTACCATATCATGAAATATGATTTATATGATATTATAAGTATATTTATAAACACACGCACACATACTCACACACACACACAAGCACATACGGACAGTCTAACATATAGACAGTTCTAATGAATACCTGTGGTTATTACATAGAAAAAAGAAGCACTTTTTTTTATATATCGAAAAAAGAATTCTATATAGCGATTTTTTTTTCAAAATAAATAAAAAAGCCCCTTCTCTATAATGAGGGTACAATTCACGGACTTTTTAAATATGAACACATACACAACACTTTTATGATATTCGTTATCGAAGTTCGTTATGGAGTAGGACATTAAAAAGCTCGCATTTTTTTTACAAATATGTAAATGTATATAAATGCGACATAAATATGATGTTTTCCAAGGTGTTTTCAACACTTTCTTTCCCGTTTATTCCTGTTTTTAATTATCTTTATGATTATAACTTGTACATAATGTGCTTTTTATTTATGAGGAAGAGTGCATTTTATATAAAATGCATTTTTAAATGCATAATACACTTACACAGTGGCGTAGGCAGAAAGTTCATAAGGGGGTTATAGGCTTAATGGGAGGGGTTACAGAGTTACAACTCATATATTCCTATGTTAAATATACAAAATTTCATTGCAATGGGGGGTGGGGGTTACAATCCCCAAATCACCCCCTGGCTATGCCTCTGCACTTACATATTAGAAATGTATAAAACAGATCGTTTCTATAAATCGATTATTTCATAGAAGAACCATTCATTAGGAAAAATGGAGGTACAATAACATATATTTGATACAATAAAATCAATAATTAGCTACAACTCATATATTCCTATGTTAAATATACAAAATTTCATTGCGATGGGGGGTTACAACCCCCAAAACATTCCCTGGCTACGTTTCTGCATTTACATATTAGAAATGTATAAAATAGATTGTTCCTATAAATGGATTATTTTGTAGAGTCATTGATTAGAAAAAATGGAGGTACAATAACATATATTTGATATAGTAAAATCGATAATTAGCGGATATTCATGGAACAGAAAATTTTGTCTAAAAAAGAAGAAGAAAGATTTTTCGCCAGCAATTTTTTTACCATAGATAAGGAATGATTGCATCTGGCGGATATTCATTAAAAGAGATTTTACTGTAATATTCATTAGTTCGTAAACAAGCATTTTTTTTAAATGGGGCTCGAAATATCTATGGTTTATCGCTATTTTTTTTATACTTACCTCAAGTTTTTTGTTATTTAACTTGCATAAGTGAAGGTAAAATATAGGATAGAGCGAGACGCAAAGTTTCATAATATGTCTCAATCAGGTTTATTGACAAGGTATAGTTTTATGTAATTGCTGAAATCCATATGACCTGGGGAAGGGTTGGACATATAAGAATATATAGATTAGTAATTATACGTATATAATTATTAGTAATTATAAGTATATTTTGCAAAGTATAAATATAATTAAGAGTGGTTTAGATACACTGACTCATAATACTACTCAATATACGATTGGAAGCAAGGGAAAGAAAAAAAATGACTTTACAATGTTAGTAAGAACAGTGCACTTCGAGGATAATAATTAGAATAATTCCTCATACACAAAAGAATTGAATTATATATTTATCTGTAATTATGTTTACAAATTAGAAAAGGGACTTTTTTTTAGGGATATAGTCTCTTCCTAAGAGCTTCCATTACGGTCTCAAGGCTGTGTAAATACTACGTAGGTAATTGCACCAAGATTTGAAGTGCAAATAAAGGCGCATGCGTCAGAGTATGACGTCAATGTCCAATCGCTACATTTCATTGGCTGAATTTTCCGTTGTATAAAGTTCGAATGTACATTACTAAATCTTGATGGCGGGTTCAATAACTTCTTTCTTTCTTTCTTTCTTTTTTTTCCTTTTTTTTTTGCAAAAATTCTGTCCTTTGGAATGAGCATAGCACAACGTTTTCTCCAAGATCCAATAGACCCAGTATTGATGGAAAAAAACAACTCTGAAATATGATAATGTTTTTAGAATATTTTAACAGCTCGTGTAAATAATAGGTTAAATATCATCCGAATCCAAAGTTTTATTGCTTTTGACCTACGATATATGGTTACAGTTAACCTCATTGAATTTATTTAAAAAGAACTTTGATCATAATTATATTAAATTACCCTACGATAATATGCGCATTGTGTTCCAAAAGAAACGTTGCCGACTTACAGGGCTCTATTGAATGCAGTTTTTGACCTACTGAGATAAAATTTGAGATTCGTGATTTAAAAATCATGAGCTCTATATATAAGTAAAAATTACCTGTGTTCTCGCGATTATGTTTAGACCGCAAGGATTTCGGAAGTTTCCGATGGCAACACAACTTTTTTAATGTCATCCTGATGAGCACATGCCACAAAAAGCATGCACATCTTTTTTAGAATGAAAAATGACTTAGAGCAGTTGTTCGTTTTACTGGCTTCCTTGGTTGTTGCCACTTGGGATAACAAGAAACGTAAATTTAATAAATACAGCTCCTAAAGTTGGCAAATGCCTAAATTCCTTTCTTTTATTTATGTTTGCACATCATGTTTATGTCCAGGATTTTGCGCTTTATGTTTGTACATCATTTCACTTTTTCGTATTTGGAAATCATAAAAAGCATACACCCTTTTTTTTAGAGTGCAAAATGACTTAGCAAAGTACTTTTGAGTTCAATGAAAATTTATAAAAAAAGAAAAAACAAAGAAATCATAGAAACGGGAAAGCTATAAATGGACATCTTATCACAATTTCCGATATGACCACCATCATAAATAACGACAGCTTGCATACGGGAAATCCTTGATATAGCCCAAGTGACAACAAACAAGGAAATTGTTGAAATGAACAAGTGCTATTTCTAAGTAATTTTTCATCTTACAAAAAAAGAGGTGCATTTTTTATAGTTTCTGCGCATGCTGCCCAAGATCACATTTAAAAAATATGTTATTATAAATTTCTGAAATTCTTACGGTCTAACCGTAAAAGCGGGAACACAGGTACTTTTTACCTATATACATCTTGAGCACATATTTTTCAAAGTATGAATCTCGAATTTCATCTTGATGCATCAAAAAGTGCGCTCGCTAGAGCTTCGTAAGTAGATAAAATTTCTTTTGCAACACTTTGTATATGTTTGTATTAAACTTCCATTTTTTTGATAAATGTATAATCTTTCTTTAATATTACTTATTTTTCTTGCGAAAGAGAGAGAGAGGGGAAGGAAGAAACCGTACTTCAATAGTAAATTGTGCTGCTATATGAGTTAGATTGGATTTTTTGTAATCCTAGTTGCTCGTAATTTTGAGAAGGTTGAGAACCACTGATACAGTTACTAAAGTGATGTAAATTTCTACTGAATTTAACAATTTATTTTATGTATTAATATTTTTTACAATTAGGGTACATTCACCGTCCAGTGAACAGTTTGGAACCACATCACAGAGACATTGATGCAACTGCACAATTGGTAATCGAAACTACTCGCATATTGGCTAAAAGGTTATTGGTTTTTTTTTCTTTCAGTTCAATCAATCGATTAAAAATACATGCGTAGACGGCTTACTTTGATCTTCAATGAATGAATGAATGAATGTTTATTTCTCCAAGACACATAATTATACATAATCGAATACAGTGTAGTGGTACAACACCATAAATTGTCGCTAGGCAGGAAATCCGAGAAAACAGCCGATATAGAAACAGCTTGATGAGTCTAGGGAGTCCACTGTTTTCTTGACCAGAGCCATTGAAAAAGGTAGTTAATTACATAATTATTGCAATTATGGAGCATCATATATGTTTAATCATGTGGACAAAAAATTGTCAACAACGAAAATATATTAATGTACAGTGCGTCTCAAAAGTTTAAGTAAGAACAGATAATGCCATTTATTAAATAATAATAAAATATTAAACACAATAACATTATATATATATATCAGATTATGTTAAATTATTTAAATAAATCATATTAAAAAGTCAATAGTGGCATTATCATGACTTTGATAAAAAATCATAAAAATCCCTAATTATACAGTGCCTCATAAGTTGAGGCATAGTGGGGGAAAAAACTGTGATATAATACTTAAATATGATGCTATTTCTCTATTGAACTCCCTTTCTTTCGGATGATGTCAAATAAACCTTCCATTGAATCTATAAGATTGTGCAATGTTCCCGGTGGCAGAGAGTACCAAGCTTTCTCAATGTCCGCTTGCAATTCTTCAGTAGAGTCATACTGCTTTGTTTGTCCATAAATTTGGTAGGTTCACAAACCCTAAATATTCTCAGTTGGGTTTAAGTCTGGGCTTAAGGCTGGCCAGTCCAAAACCTGAACATTATGTAAGAAAAACCACTGCTTTTTACTACGTGAGGCGTGAACAGACGCATTATCCTGCTGTAAAGTCCATTCGGAACCCCTAAGAAATAGCCAAACGGAAGCAGATGTTGCTTTAATGTTTCCTGGTACTTGCTTGAATTTTGTATATCTTGGAGAAATACCAGGGATCTTTTTCCGTTAAAGGCAATCGCCCCCCGAACCATCAAATACTTGCTATCTTGTTGCCTACTGAGGAACATAAGTATGAAGAAGAACATAATGAAGAACATAATAAGTATAAAGAAGAACATAATAAGTATAAAGAAGAACATAATCAGTATAAAGAAGAACATAATAAGTATAAAGAAGAACATAATAAGTATAAAGAACATAATAAGTATAAAGAAGAACATAATAAGTATAAAGAAGAACATAATAAGTATAAAGAAGAACATAATAAGTATAAAGAAGAACATAATAAGTATAAAGAAGAACATAAGTATGAAGAACATAAGAATGCATGAGTAAGCATCTCCAGCCATCAGGACCATCCAGATTCCATTTTTTTTCGTCGCTGAATAATACGGAGAGACAATTTTCCTTGTGCTAGGTACTTTCGTGCCTAGTTCATTCTAGCCTATTTATGGTGTACCTTTAGGTTCGGTTTGCGAGACATTTTCTTTAACACAATATTCTGGAATTCCTTGATGAGTCTATGAATTGTGTCCTTTGATACCTTTACATCGAGATTATTTTTAACTTGTGTGATTGAGATACTTTATTTCAACACCAAGCTTCCTATTTGTCGATCGGTCTAAACACTCGTTACACGTGGCCGTCTGCATCTTGGTTCACGCTCGAAATGGTTATTTCTAGCAAATACTTGGTATATGCCTCGCTTTGAATGGTTTAAAATTGTAGAAATTTTGAGAACGCCGTCACCTTCCGATTTCAACTTCAAAACCTGTAAAACTTCCTTCTTCGGGAATTCGGTAGCCTTTGACATTTTAAGTATAACGATTGAGAATGAATTATTTGCTTTTATACTACTCAGAGAAAACGATATTTTAACCGACCCATCCGGAATTTGTCATAATTTGCATAATGTGCATAAACTTATTAGACAGTAGCCTCTAATACAAAATTACAAAAAACATGAGTTTTAAATCAAAAGTGTTGCTGTAGACAATAAAATTTTGTTATGATATTTCATTGTGCCTACATTTTGAGTTTTATTATAAATTTTTTCTTTTCATTTGAATATTTGTTTAATATTAGATTTTTGTGTGTACTTAAATTTTCGAGACGCACTGTAAATATTCATTCATCCATTACATCCAAATAGGCCAATTCTAGTATTAAATTCTATTATTATTTGTATCTTCGAAGGTTAATATTGTTGATTATTGTCAATTAAAAAGTTTTTTAATTTTTTTTTTAAAATTTGCATTGATACATGTTTTCTTTAATTTACCGTCATTTTTTATTTTTTCTGCTATTAACTTTCAAGCGGTCCAATAGCGATTTAATATCTTAAAATATTAAATTAAACTTTTTCTACAGAATTATCGTTCATGATATTTCGTGGACTGAGTCATGAGATGGGGGAGGTTCCCTGTCATTTAATTAACTTCATATATGGATATTAAAAAGATTTTTTAAATGGAGATGCCATTCCCAAAGAAGTAATGTCTGGTTTAAAGCTTAAGTAGGAAACCTCAACTTTCTTTGGAAGCCCTTTAATCAATCTTCAAAGAAAAGGGGCATGGTGACGCGGGACAGACGTTTTGTGGCCGGTGGAATCATCGAACTCGGTTTGAACACTACTCATGGAGCTTGAAAGGGGCCGCTTGCAGGCTGGTGGTTTGGGGCTTCGGCACGACCAGGATAGGCGGAAATCATGGGGACGGGAAGGCCGTTGGTACGTATGGGAGGCGCGATTTGTTGTTATTTATAAAGTTCAAATCATTAGTATTTTATTAAATTCAATTATATCACATTATAAAAATATTACTGTTGAATATTCTCAAAATATTATTACACGATTTCAATTATAAATAAAATATCATACAATATCGCTCGTATATAAAATATATTTTTCCTAAAGACTAAAGTGCTATTTGTGTTTTTCTTATAAGTTTAAAGTTACGTCGTTGTTACTTTGCGAACTTAAAAAGTATTTTAATTCTTTATAGGTTTAAGTAATATTTGATTTTTCTGACAGCTCTGAGGAGTATTTGGCGTTTTGTTACAAAACCTTACGAAATATTTTCTTTTTTCCATTTGTAGGTTTAAATTAAGTCGAGCGGAAATACGGAATGGTTTACCGATGATTGATACATCCAAGACTGATATTTGGGATATCTGTCCTGCTAATGTCAAACCTTTGCCGTGCATTGTCACCCGGTTTAGGACATATACGGCCCATTGTAACCACATGCAGCAGTCAATGTGGGGAGCATCTCTTACACCATTTGTACGATTCATGGCCCCTGCATACGCAGATGGTATGTTGCTTGTACTAGTAAAAATAGTTGTTGACGTCTGAATATAGGCTCTTTTACACCTGCGATTTTTTCCTCAAGTTGTGGATAAAAAGCAGGAAAAATGGGATCTACATCTCGTGTCGACATGACACGACTTTCTGTCTCTAAGTGTTGCCCAGTTCATGTTTATTGTATTGCAATATACGTTACTTGGTGGTCGTTTTGTCATGTGGTATTTCACTTGAGCCTCCGGCTTATTTGAAATTCCTCCTAAATAAAACAAAAGAATTGCAAAAACAGAGTTTATGCAGTTTTGTTGAAGTACTCAAAGTTGGAAGCAAGCGCGTAACTGTGGGGCAGTATTGGATACAAGGGGGTGGGGGGGGGATTAAGAGAATTTTCTTTCCCAAATTCATAAAAATGTGGTGAAAATTGTATAATGAGAGTCAATTAATTATAACGACGGAATTTTTACAAAAAGCTGGATTTCCCCATTTTTTTCTTTCAAATTGCTCGTTAAATCCGGGGTATAAAGAAGACTTGGTGGCTAAAACCGATTAAATTGTATTGCATCTAATCATTATACCAAACAAAATCCATATATTCTTTACCATATCTGGAAACTCGTTAAATGCCTGCTCGTTATGAGTGCGTCCTGCTGCATTTTGCATCCCCCCCCCAAAATCACTCCCTGCATCCGCTTCTGACTTATGGAGACAGAAGGCTAAGAAAGCTAATCAAGGAAAATTTAACGGATTGTTTTTAAACGTCTGCAGTCTCAGGTCTTGTGAAACTAAGTCATTAAATCGATCTTATCCCCCCACTAGATGAAGGCCCTGGTTACGCCCCTGATCGGTAGCAAGGACGAATCAATGAAATTTTTTCGGGGAAGAAATGGGCTAATCATACATCAAGAGGGTCGGCTGTGTCGTATTATAAGAAAAATCCGTATACAGTATTCATTCTATATTAGCCCGAATGTATTCTTATCGGTTTTAGAAAACCTGTGGAAGTAAACATAAGTTTGCATTGCATTCAGTGTATATAATAAAATATATAGTGTATATAATAAAATATGATAATATATATATATATATATATATATATATATATATATATATATATATATATATATAGTGTATAAATGTTCGCTTCGCAGGCTTTCTTAACTGTTGCCACTTAGAAACGAAAGAAAAAACAAACTAAAAAGGTTCAATTTCTAAAATTGTCACCATGCCAAATCGTGTGCTTTTATTTCATATTTTTCAGATATTGTATAATTATATTTTCACTTTCTATATTTGGCAACGGTATTTGTAACGCCGTTTACCATCGAAGTGCGCACACGTCATTCCCCGAGGCCCTTAATTATTTATCTTTCTGGCGTCTTAATTAACTATTCTGGACATTTAAAAGTATCAATAAACGTTATTTAAACGATGAATTCCTTCATTCCTTCAATATTTATAAGGAGAGTTCAAGTATTACGTAAGCAATATTTTGGTCATTTTATCCCCCCCCCCCCCGGTAAGCAAAAATTAACATTGGCTAACATAGGAAATGCCCCTCCCTCGAAAATGCTTACGTAATACTTGAAATCTCCCATATCTGAAAATTTACAAAATATAGATTTTATTTATTAATACTTATTTAAGAATAAGCGCTTAGATGATCCAATTGGATTTGGCCTTGTCTGCACTTCAGGGTCGTTATGGCCCTTCAGTGGCGCAGTGTAGTAACGCGTTCGCCTGGTGCGCAGTTAACCCGTGTTCGACTCCCAACGGTGCAAAGAACGCTTACTCAGAGAGCTCATAAAGATCGCATTGTTCACTGTAGTCCGGAGTTTGGTTTCCTAGGCCTTAAGAGGTTCGGATTCCTCGGAAAACAGTAGGTTCCGGCGCAGCATGACCACTGTAGTTCTTGAGCCGCAAAATCATACAAAAATAAATAAATAAATAAATAAACATCAGGGCACTACCGGATCTAGCGAGGGTACGATCCCCCCCCCGTCAGGGTTAAATCGAAAAAAAAAAGAAAAAAAATTAAAGACGATGAAGAATATTTTATGTGTTGTTTGTTACTACTGTAATAAATAAAAGTCTTACACCAAAGTCTCCAAGCCTTGGAGAAATGCGATCCAGACGTTTTTCCACGAATCTTCAAGCTACTCGTCTTTCAAACTACATTTTCAGTAAGGGTTACTTCAGCAAAACGTAGTTTTTTATCGTTGAAACCCCGTCAAACTTGGCTTCGAACGCGGATGACAGAAGAGACTTTTAATACACACCCACAGAGACATTTATATTGGTGTAAATAAAGTGATTGACAAATTTTCAAAGAAACCAAGATGGCTCGACTTTGCACTATAAACTTCAAGTTTTTTAAAAAGTCGCTTATTATAAAAAAAGTAAAATAATTACAATGTTTTTGTAGTTTAAATTTAAACTTGTTCTATTAATTACATTGTAAATTATCGTTTTTGGTTATTGTATATGTCTCCTTTACTAAGTTATCCTTCTGTCATACTCGACTATAGTCTGCCCTAAACCATATAGTTTAATTAAAGAAAAGCCCAGCTTTAATTCATTGTCTTAAATTAAGTATAAGGCAGGGTTGTCCAGCCTCTTTGGGTAGCGGGCCTGTGACGTGACGTCACGCCACGTCCTAATCTAACTCAACACAGACTCCTCGAGGAATTTCTGAAGGAAGAAGGGGATGCGTTAGCTGGGGGGGGGGGTCTTTTCGATGGGACAGAAAGTGAAGCAGGATAGCGGGCTGTGAGGACACACACACGCCCATTGCTCTAGATCCCATGTCAGGCCCTGGCCATTCTTTCCACCGTTATTATTGTTAGCCCAATCATTGTTTCCACCGAACGCGTATATCTTCACGATACAATCTTCTATGATTTTGCCCCAATCCGGGCGTTACAACGTTTCTTATACTGTTTGCATCATGTAGATTTTAGCATATATATAGTATATCATTAGTCATAGTAGTGTCCGCGTTCGTACTTCCGTAAAGTTCGTAAGCTGTCTCATACATTGGAATACAAAGGGAGAAACCACGAATAAACGCCTTGTCGACGAGCCAGGACGAGAGGTTGTGCCTATAGGCACGTGGTGGCAGCAAACACTACCCTCCCCGCAACAGAAGCAATTTAAGAATTTTCACGGATCTCGCAGACCAACGGTTTCGTAAAAAAAAGAAAAAAGAAAAAAAAGGGTTTCTTCCAGTTATTTGTTTGTGCATTTGCGATGTAGAAAGGGGTCACCTCTCCTGTCCCCAAAATTTTTCCTTATTTCTGAAAAAAAACAAAAAAAACCCGCCTAAAATTTTCGTTTGGGAAACTTTTTTTATTTCAAACAATTGCAGGTAACATTGTTCGCGGGCAGGATCGTGGCCCGCGGGCCGTATGTTGGACAACCCTGGTATAAAGGAAGGCTAGTAATATAAAAACATTTACTAAAACTAAAAAATTTTCTGTTGAGGGCCCTCCCCGTAATAACATCCTGGATCCGCCCTTGCAGCAAGGTCGTGAGGCCATTTCGTCGCCTCTACCCCCTTATGCCCAGTGCGATGACATCGGTCACACAGCCTTTAATCCGTTACTTATCCTACCATAAAATGCTTATTTAGTAACGTAATAGTTGTTTGTATTATTATTTCGAAACCAATATTTTAGCGCTACAATTTTCCCGCGAAAAAATTGCCGCCCTACACAAGATTGCCCAAAGAAGGAAACCATTCTAATGCATTATCTAGAAATTCTAGTGATGCTTTCAAAATGTAACATTAAGTTTTTTTTTTAAAAATTTAAATCTTAATTAGAGTACACTGAAATTGACATATTTTGATAGAATTGTATAAAAATAATTGAAATGCAAATTTTTAAAAATATTTCTTGTTTAGGTATAGATCAACCACGAGTATCTGTTATTGACAGGCGTCCCTTGCCGAACGCTCGGCTGGTCAGTTCTGTTGTACACAAGGACAACGATGCACAAAGTGAATACCTTTCAATTCTGGTAATGTCTTGGGGTCAATTCATTGATCACGATCTGACGTTAGAAGCTACTATCAGAGGTAGGTAACAGTTAATTCTAAAATACAGCGGAGAAAAAAGACAATTAATTAACTTAGTGATAACGTTTCTAGTTTTCAAGTTAATAGAGGTTGCCCTTTTAACTCTAAAAAGGGCTAATGCATTGTAATATTATTTGTTTTAGAAAAAAAAAAATCAAATTTTTTTAGGTGTAGTAATAGTAACGCAGAAAAGTTTCGGAAAATGCGTTTTAAATACGTTCGTAGGGAATTGATTGTTTGGTCGTCTGTAGCTCAGTTAGTGATAGCACCTTCCCGGATTGTAGAAGGTCGTGGGATCGTTCCCCTACTAGACGCAAAAAAGCATTTTTTTTTTATTTTACGAACGTTTCACCATCTAACTATGCCATAACATTGGAGTTACTATTACTACGCCTAAAAAACTTCGATGAAAATTGTTTTTAATTTAATCCATGTAGTGTTAGATTCGTATAAATTATTTGTTTGTTTTAAACAGTAAAAGAAAACCCAAATTAGTTTTTAGGACTGGATATGTATCACAATTTCATTTAGGTAGTCCTTATCACAACTTATTATATATATGATGGTGTTTACAAAAGAAGAACCAAAATGGGCATTATTTTTCTAGCTACGAATCGAGATATTATGTGTCTACGACTAGAAAACCTCCTCGTAGAGTCTATTCCATTTTTAATAGGGTATGCCTGAAGAAATGTATTCGCAGTGGTGCACCCCTCCCCCTAATTGAAAATGGGATAGGTGATCTACGAGGAGTTCTACCGGGAAATATTTAGAATTTGTTCTAGTAAATTGCAACCATTCTTAAGGGTTGCTGTGATGAAAAATTTCATATAAAACGAATATATTTTGACATTCTGAAACAAGTTTTCTTTTAGCCTTGTTTAAAAAAAACAAGAAAAACTAAAAAACAAGCAAACAATGATTACTATTAACCTTCGTGTAGTGCTTTAATTAGTTGGTTTGCTCTAAACTCCGTGCTTTATGATAAGGTTTCGTTGAACTATACCTTGACCTGTTTATAATTCACGAATATTTACCAGTGATGGCTATTTATCTCTCATAATTCTAGTTCCTGAGCGTTTAGAGTGAAAAAGGAATGCGCCAAGAACTATAATTTCCTCGAGTAATAAAAAATTAAAAAAATATTGCGCGACTGCACTAATAATTATTTGATTATTACAAATCCCGTTTTCTGAAAAGTACTAACTCAACTACAGCTTCTAAAAATTTAAAGCCCGACTAATAGTTAAAGCTAAACCAATAGTTTTTATAATAATGACGATTATAATTTTGGGGGAAGTTATACGTGTATAAATATCGTTTGCTTGTGTTTCAAGGACTCATGCGTGTTGATTTTTCACGACCTAAGTTTTTTGATCTTTTGTTTCGAGACAGAATGCTTTACGATTATGCAAAACTATCAGAGAATAGTTTGAATCGTCGTGATGTTCGAATCATATTTAGTATTTCCTTCTCTGGTAATGTTTCTCAGATGACATCAACATGGATTGACGTTTTGCGAGTCATGATTTTTTCTAAATGTTTTGAAAAAAAAAATCACCGACGTCGTGGCACTGTTTTGCTAAAACCGGAATATGACCATGGGGGGTGGGGGTTCCTTCTGTTGGGTAAATACGTTCTGCTTTCCTTTCATTGACGTTAATGACCGCTGCATGTACAGAGGCGAGTTGTTTTTTCTTTATTGTAAGCTTTCAAATTGCAGGAGGTGAGGCTCCGTGCTCTGTTGATGTTTTTTGTTGGTGGCGGGGGGGCACCCATTTCACTGATTCAGGAAAAATACTGATCAGCAAAAGATACCTTTGCATACGAAAACACATGGCCGATGCCCAGAGTTTGTTCTGGAAATGTTCCAAAATACAAGCCAGGCATTGTCATCACGCTCAGGCACTGTGCTTAGAATTCTCAAGCTCAATTTTAAGAGTATAGCATGAGTTTTGGCGACAAAAAGAGCTTGGCGACCGGGATAATTCTAAAGTTTCACCTTCAATTCAACTGTACCACGTGAACCGGAAAGCTTTGACTTACACACTATACTTTCTGGTACTAGAACAAAAATAGTGAATCAGGCATGCAAGCAAGTGCATGTTAACTCAACAAAAGTATGCACACTACTGGTCATTTGAATTGCTGCATCAGAAAGAATGTATTAGATAGTCCAGATTTTTTTTTTATTTGAGAAGGTATTATCACTTTAATATAAATTCTAAATCATGATAAATATTCTCATCTCGTTTGAATTCGAATTTGTGTCACATATTATGTGTATTTTTATTTATTTCACGCATTGGAATATCTATCTCTTTTATGAATCTTTAATACAAATACCCGCATTCTTCTTTTTTATAATCTTTTTTACAAAAGGGTTCTAAAATAATTTGAAAAGAAAATGAAATAATAAAACGAAGTAAAAATAGTAAGTTCAAGAGAGCAATAGCTTTGAATTTTAGGATGTGGATTACAGAATTTCCACGCTATTGCTCGGCACATAGCATTCATCTTTAATTTTCGTTATTCTATAAATTAAATTTCCTTTTGTGGGGGATAAACCACCTTTAGCTGTAAATTAGTTACGCCAAAGATTTTATGTTCTAAAATTGTTTAAAAACTATCAGGGACGGAGTTGCTGGACGAGTTTCACCTTCTTGGTTACGAGTACGTTGCACTAACTGGCAATGCAAATTTAATCCACCAACTTTTTTTTGCAATGTTTTAGAAAAATTGCATTTCTATTTTGCAAAAGTAAAACGTCGGTTTTCCCAATTAGATCGAGAGGAAGTGGAAATTCCCTGCTGCAAAGTGCCCCCGAATTTGCGACATAAATACTGTATGCCACTAGAAATTTCAGAATTTGATCCCTTTTATTCCAAGTACGGAGTGAAATGCATCGATTTTAGGAGGAATTTAGCGGGACAAATGCCAGGATGTGCTCTTGGTAAGTTCTACATTTTTGGTTACATTTTTTATTAAAATATATATCTTGCGCTTTTACTATTTCTTTTAAATTTTTACATTATAATATCGTCAACCATTTTCAATCCACTGCAGGGTAGAGGTCACCGTTATCACACATATGCGTATTATGGTGAAACAAATACGGAGGAATCGGTGTTAAGCTCACCACGCTGTCCAGCTGGACTTACAATTTAATGAGAGTTCCGAACTTCGTTTACCACAGCCGAAGTCCTGTGCTATTATAATATATAATGTATCATGTATACAGGGTGCTCCAAAAGTCCGGAAACCCCGAAATTGCTTGGGAGGTACACTTTGGAAGAAAAAGAAAAATACGTATGTTCAATTTTTAAAGAGAAACTAATGATGCCAAACTTGACTGCCCCGTTGGTGGGGGAGGGACAACATTGAAATCTTAAATGGGAACCGGAATTTTTATTGCAGACATAGAATCTCCAGAAAAAAATACATAATATTGATCTACTATTTTTACTTTTTACTTTCAAAAGTGGCGCGATGAATCGATGAAAATGGAAGTGTACGAACTTTTGAAAATGGGAATATCTCTAGAAATACACTTTGGATTGAAAAATGAAAGAAAACGGGGGATTGTGCAAGGGTTTCATTGGGAAGGGTGGCCGCCGGAGGCGGCGCTGTAATCCCAGATGAAAGAAAACGTAGTCAGTATTTTTAAACAAACTATCCAATGATGTTAAGATTTAAGGAAATAAACGTAATTTTTATCCTAAATATTGTTTTTCACTTCCCGATAGATGGCGCTGTTATTAAAAAAAAATTCACTCCACCCCTGGGGAAAGGGGATGGAGGTTAATTTTGGAATCATTGGATAGCCTTTTTAGAAATATTGAACACGTATTTTTTTATTTTTCGATCCGAAGTGTATTTCTCGAGATATTCCCATTTTCAAACGTTTATACTCTTCCATTTTTATCGATTATAGCGCCACTTGTGAGAGTAAAAATTTGAAATTGAACGTCAAAATCATGTATTT
The DNA here is from genome assembly GCA_006491805.2 of Dysdera silvatica. Lineage (NCBI taxonomy): Eukaryota > Metazoa > Arthropoda > Arachnida > Araneae > Dysderidae > Dysdera > Dysdera silvatica. The sequence goes on along the minus strand of QLNU02014176.1, from coordinate 25,802,821 downwards.
TTTTTCTGAAGAATCCAAATCTACAATAAAAATGGGGTTTCCCATTAAAGATTTCAAAATTTCCTCTCACCCACTCCCTGGGGGAGATGAGTTCAATTTTGGCATCATTGAATAGCTCTTTTAAAAGTATTAAACACTTGTTTTTTTATTTTTCAATCCGAAGTATATTTGTCAAGATATTTCGGGGTTGCCGGACTTTTGGGACACCCTGTATATCTTACTATTTGTTTTTTATTTCCTACGAACTACGTTTGTTGCCAATAACATTTAATTATACATGTTTAAGTCTTTGACACGCCACTTTTAAATGAATGCGTGTTCCAACTCGTTTGCTGAACGAATCAGTGAACTACATTGTCCATCTATCAAATGACTGGATGACTGAACGAGAAGACCCGTTCAGTGATCCGATCATTGAACGAGAATATTCGTTCAGTGATCCGGTCATTGAACGGTTCGGTATACCTCTAGTTCATACTAGAACCTCTGTTTTACGTAGGAAAAGAATTAGAAAAATAAATTAAAAAATAAAAGAAGAAAAAAGAATAGCTACATACGGCTGCGTTCAGTAGTATAGCTGGGTAGTATAACGGCTGGGTTCAGTAGTGTAGCTGATTAGTGTGACGGTTGTGTTCAGTAGTATAGCTGAGTAGTATAACTGCTGTGTTCAGTAGTGTAGCTGAGTAGTATAACGGTTTCGTTGAGTAGTATGGACCGAGATCGCTTAATTTTTTTCATAAGCCATAACCCGTGGACAACACAGAAGTTTTCCCTTTGCGACATGACTGACACCCTCCTGGTATAGGTAGGTTTGAGCAACAGATCCTCCCATAGACTCCTGGAGACAGTCGTAACCCGACTATTATGTTCATTTTCATCGCCGTAGGCACAACTTTTAAAGAACAGATGATCAATGCCGAGACTGTCTTCGCTGTCGGATGTAGAAGCAGCCCACCATGACCATAGTTTTTAGATGTGGTCGAGCATTAGACGATTTCCTTCTGCTCATATCCTTAGGATCTGAAGCATCATCGCCAAAGGAGGTTTTTGCAAGACTTGTGGAATCCTGCCTACCAAACAACGGTTCGAGTTTTGCGATTTTGTAATTGCCATTGCAAATATTATTTGCTGGAATAACGACAGAATTGGGACTGGCAGACGAAATTACCTCCTCGATAGGTGGTAAGGGATTGCTAGTGTTTGACACAAGGTTGTCCAGTACATTATATGACGGCAAGGCACTGGAACAGTAACCTGGAGATCGCTGGTTCAACTTCAGTTTGAGTACATGACCTTCTTTATCTTTTAGGTCCTGCGGTGGTACAGTGGTAACCGACTTCCAACTGTGCGAAAAAAAATGACGCTTGCAGACTAACTGCTCGCCGTAGTCCGTGTTAACTTTACGGAACAATACGTAATAGGTCTGACGTCACCAATCCCGTTTTCAGTGAAGAAATGTGTGTTTTGTTTCAAAAATGGAATTTATTTTTAACTCTAATTATTTGCTCGCTTTTTATTACAAGAGATGGGATTTAATGATTTGTTTCTAAGTGCTTTTTGCAAAACAAAAAAAAGGTGGTACGATTTTTTTTCGTCCAATTTTTTGTGGTGATTGATAACTTTCAAACGTCAATATCACAAAAAGTATTGATTTTCCAGCACTTTTGCAGAATATTTTTTGCTCAAAATTCTTCAAGGAATTTCGCTATATGCTTTTTTTTTCGGGCATTAACGGACACTGTATATAAGTGACATTTCTCACTTTTATTATTATTATTATTTTTTTCGTTATGAAAGCAAAGCTTTATTGTTTGCATATTACGTTAATAGTAAAGTAGTAAAGCTTTACATGCATGTTTTGCTATAAATCTTAGGACCTAGAACGAACATCAACCTTTTAACGGCCGCCATAGATGGCAACTTCCTATATGGCTCAACAGAAGAGTTAGCATGGAGGCTACGATCAGGTTCTGAAGGTAAATTTTAAATGCTAATATTTTTTGAACTGATTACTATGTTTTTTTAACTGATTGCTAAATTGTTTTGAATTGACATAACATAATAATTGATCATCATAACATCTTCGAGTATGATTTTGTGGGATAGGGATTTGGGGAGATTATTGGAAAAGACTAAGAGCGATATTGGAAAAATGGAGGAATGGTTTAGGAATAATGAACTAAAATTAAATGTCAATAAAACAAAAATCATGTTTTTTAAAAATAAAAATAAAGTCATGACTGGATTAGATAATAGAGAATACTTTAATAAATGGTGAACATGTTTGTGTTGTCGAAAAGATTAAATTTTTGGGAATAATAATAAATAAAGATTTATATAACTTGGAATGAACACATAAATAAAGTATCTAAAAAAAGCTAGGAATTATTAGAAAAGCAGCAAAATCGTTGACAAAATCCATTTTAATAGATTTACATTATGCATTTGTTCATCACCACTTCCTATATCGCAACAGTTTATGCGGTAATATAATGTAACTAATCTTAGATTATTGGAAAGACTATAAGAAAAATTCTTAAAGATTATATATGGAAATTATAATAGAGATTGGGAGGTAATATTGGAAAATACAGGTATCATACCGATAAATAAATTAAATGATTATTGTGTATTGCTTAAAATGTACGGAAGATTAAATTGTGCTAAATATAGAGATATAATAAACATAGCAATCAGATATGAGACGAATGTGGGACCTCGATTAAGAGAAAGGAGAGATCTCTGTATGCCGAAAATTAGAACAGAAAAAACAAAAAAAAATAGTATTGAATACAGGGGCCCTAAACTCTGGAATGGACTGAACGAACGAATCAAAACAATAAAGCATTTTGGGGAATTTAAGAGAGTTTTAAAAAGAAAATTAATTGAAGAATTGAAGGAGTGAATTGTGGGGAGGGGAGTTGTGGGACGATCATCGGGCGCTTTAACCCAGCGGATGTTTTCCTTTTATTTTTTGTGCTCGGGTCCTGAGCTGGTTATGTTCTGCATTTTCTCGGGACCCACACATGCAAAAATATTAATTAACATGCACGTTGTTGTTTTAGTGATTTGTATAACACGTGTAAAAAAATAAATAAAATAAAAATAAAAAATAAAATAAAATATCTACACTTTGCATATACCAAGAGAGGACAAGGTGGGGGGGGGGAGGTCACAGGTGTCATGATCCCCAAAATATTTTTTTTTTCACTGCAAAAAATTCCAACTTTCATGATAAATGAAGGGTGTTATTCCAAGACCATGGCAAATTCTGTCCTTGACCCCCCCAAAATGAAAGTCTGTATCCGCCCCTGGCATATACCAACTATATATTATTGTACGATTCAAAATATTCAATGAAATTCTCTTGATTGAAATAACCTGGAGAAATTATCAAAAAGTTGGTTGGTATTGTTCGATCATATGATGCAGAATTAAAGTACAAAATACCGTTTATATGTAGTACAGCACATTGTATTGTGAATAGCCAAGATCGGTATTTATTGGATATAAATTATATCGAAAAACATACTGAATACTACAATGTCGTAAGTTTGTAATTTAGTGGATTGTGTTTATTTGTTTTTGCCTTGTTTTAGGTCTTATGAAAGTATGGAACAGATTTTCAGAAGAAGGATTGAAACCGTTGCTACCGCCAGAAGTGAAGTATCCCGAAAAGGACTGTATTGCTCGTCCTCGACACCTCCTTTCTGCTTTCTGGCAGGTAATTTTTTCGACTATTCAATCCACAAACAAATTTCTAATTTTTAATGCGAAATTTCACGTTAAGGATTGAAATTAACGTGAAGGATTGAAATTAATGATTCACATCTTTACTTTTCATTGAATAAATTAGGGATGAAACAGATTTAGGATGAATTGTAAAACTAAAATTGTAAACTAACTACAAACTACTTACTAAGTTTAATGTTATCCTGCAAATATAATCTTATCCAAAATAATGTAAAATATTTCATTTATTATTATCATCTTCTATGCTTATAAGGATTAAAAATAGTACAGACTGCATATTAGTTATAGGAAATCTATCTACAGCGACATATTCTAGGAATCGAGAAAAATTATCGTTTATAAAGTTACACCTGGTATATTATACATCTATTAAGACAACAGAAAATATCGTTATATAGCTACACTTGGTAAATTATATATTTATTAAAACAATAGAAAATATCGTTATAAAGTTACACCTGGCATATTATACATCTATTAAGACAATAGAAAATATCGTTATATAGCTACACCTGGTACACTATGCATATATTAAAACAACAGAAAATATCGTTATATAGTTACACCTGGTACATTATACATCTGTTAAGACAACAGAAAATATCGTTATATAGTTACACCTGGTACATTATACATTTGTTAAGACAACATAAAATATCGTTATAAAGTTACACTTGGTCAGGGCTTAAGCTGCGTTAGTTTTTTTTCGCATTTTGCGAAAGGATATTGCATTTTCCGCAAAATTTAAATACCACTTTCGCTAAAAAGCGAAAGCCCTGAAAATTAAAAATTTTCACAGTTTTATGTCCGCGGCCGCCGTCGATGACCACGAACATAAATTTAAAGAAAACGATGTTCTGTCAAAATGGAATATTTTCAAGAAATTTGTAGGTGCCTGATGTAAAGAAAGGAGTTTTCATTTTTGCAGTTACCGCAGTTTTTAAATCAAAATGAAATGAATGGAGAATTTCCTTCACTGTGCTCAATCAATAACCGAATATGCGGCAAGTATACCTATGCATACTGCAGATTGTGAAAGGGCTTTCTCCCAAATGAACTTGATTAAAACTGACTTGCAAATTCGTTTAACAACGAACCATGCAAGCAAATTGCTAATGATAAATATTGAATGACCTGTTCGAAATAATTTTGATTTTGAAAGTGCCTACCAACTATGGTGTGTAGCAATGCCCAGAAGAATTGTACAATAATATTGTCAATTATATAATTTCATAAAAACTAAAGAGTTTTATTTGTAGCCCGAAATTTTAAATATGTTATTTTGTTTAGCGTTCGCCTAAGGGACAAAATTTTCAAAAATATCGGAAGTATTTAAATTAGAAGAAAAAACTAAAGTAATTTTAAAAATGCTAATTTTTTTTATATTTTGGCTAACATGCTAAAAAAAATGAGCTTAAATCCCGCACCTGGTACAATATGCATCTATTAACACAACAGAAAATATCATTATAAAGTTACACCTGGTACATTATATGTCTATTAAGACAACAGAAAATATCGTTATAGAGTTATACTTGGTATATAATACGTCAATTAAGACAACAGGAAATATCGTTATAAGCCTCTTCTTCATCATAGGCAGATTTCCGAGTATTTATAAACTTACTACCATGCTTTCGTTTAGCTAGAGCGGTAAATATAAAGAGACTAGCTCGAAAGAATTTTTCTGTGTCATTTTCCGTTTTTTGTCAGTTTCCGCATGAATTACTCTTAATGAAGGTAGAGGTCAGTATAGCACAAAAGCAGAAGATGCTAAGAATTTAGACACGCACATACATTTGGGGCATACATTTGCTTGCATATCTTATTGAGATATTTTAGTATCATGCCAGCGTTACGTAGTTTTTACTTACTACATAATTACGTAATGCTGGCATGATACTAAATACTACGATTTCCATTTTAGGAGATGAGAGAGTGAACGAGCAGATTCATTTAACGGTGATACACACGTTGTACGTTCGAGATCATAACAGGATTGCTCGGGAACTTGCAAAAATCAATCCACACTGGGATGACGAGAGACTGTACCAAGAGACACGACATATCGTGGCAGCTACTATTCAACATGTCACCTATAATGAATTTCTACCCATGGTACTTGGAATGGATCTGATAAGAAGTCACAACCTCACACTTGTTCAAGAGGTTTGTTATAATTATTTTTATTTTACTGATATGAATCTTTCGTGTAAATACGTTATGATTTTATCAGAAGTTTAATCCTAGACAGCTTAGGTGGGGTACACGTTACCCCACTGCGTAAATAAGCCGTTGGGGCATGCATATTTTTGATGACAGGCATTAGCGCCTCGGCGTAAATTCATTTTTCACCGAGATCTTGCCGAGGTAGGTTGTGCAGATAGCTACCATCCGTAGATTGTATTATTTGGTGTATTTGGGGTTCCGTGTACCCCACCTATACCGATATTGAACTGAATTATAGTGACGTTTCTCCCAATGGCTGGTCCAAGCAACAGCCACCTTAGCTTGGGGGAAGCAAAGGGAGATAGATGCTCGTTCTGTTCGAGAGCAAAGGATAAGAAAACTGCCTTAAGGTGTGCCAGCTACCTCAAGCTAATATGTCCAGACCACCGAGCAACGCCATGCTTCCATTGTCATCATGATGACTTAAAAGTGAACTGTGAGTGGCCAGTGATGAGAGAAAAAAGTATAACACTGAAATGGAAGACACATTATCACATGTTTAATGAATATTTGCATAAATAATGTTAAATTTGTGTGTTGTTCCATTCGTCAAAGGTTAAAGTTTCTTTGTACCCCACCTATCCTGGTAAGTTTTATTTGCCCACCTATATTGTTTAGGGTTAAAACTATTTGGGACGGTTCACACATATGGTTTATTCATGTTAGTAACAAACGCAAAACTTTTTTTTTACTTTGGTATAATTTAGCTATAGGAGTTTTGATGTAAATAAAGTTTAATATTAATATTCGGCTGTAGATATAGAATCTTGCTTTGTTTCAGTATATATATATCTGATAAACGAAGCATGGGCATCGTTGTGGGAGGCAGGGGCGTAAGAAAGATTTCTTTTTTTTATTTGGGGTAAAAACTAGATTTTAAACCTAAAAATTAGATCGTTGATGTATAACTATTCTAGATGTTTGAACTGGAGGTTCTTAAGATAACTTAGTCATACTCTGTTACAGAAATTCCTGAAATTTAAAATAAACAAACGGGTACTCTCCTTGAAAAAATAGTTCTCTCTGATTTGATTTTTTAATAATGATTTTATTAGGTAATATATGCAATACATATGTATTAATATATTATTTATATATAATACATGTATTAATATATTAAAAGGTTAAAGTGATTATTTGCTTCGGGTTAGCATTGGAAAAAGAAATCCCCATCCCCCTAATTTGCCTTAATGACGCCCTTTACACGATATATATCTTATAGGGACCATTCCATGTCTACTCAACCAATGGTCTGAACCTCGACACCTCGGAAATTGATTAACATTTGTCACAGTGATAGCACCAAAGAAGGTGACAAAAGCTGTAAAATTTCAGATTTTCTGGCTTCTTAGTTTTCCAGTTATTGGCTTTCCAAAAAGCCAAATCTGCCAAATTTGGCGAAATTTTTAAAGTTTGAAACAGCTGTACATCAAGAAATATTTAACCTTTTAAATTTTTTCTATTTTTTTAAATTTTTTAATTATTTTTTTTGGAATTTAATATATAACATGACTATGTTGTTTCAAATTCGAATTTTTTGGAAAATTTCTATGTTTTTTTAAAAATATCCTTCGATTTTTTTAGACAAATATATATTTTGGAGATATTAATGGACTACCAGTGTGTTAAGTTTCATGATGTAATAATACCAATGGGTTCCTGTGAAAATGAATTTTTTTGTATTAAACTGTACGTGAAATTTGCTAAATTTAACATAGTTCATTGACCAACTTGAAAAACGTTTTATTAAAAATATCAAAAACAACCCTTTTAATTTTTACAAAATATATCTTTTAGAGATATTAATGGATTACTAGTAAGCCAAGTTTCACAAAGAAATACCAATGGGTTCCTATGGCAATTATTTTTTTTCTATTAAACTGTACGTAAAATTTTCTAAATATTTATATAATTCATTGATCAACTTAAAAATATTTTTTTAATATCAAAACGCCCTTTTAATTTTTAAAAAAATATATGTTTTAGAGATATTAATGGACTACTAGTACACCAAGTTTCATAATGGAATACCAATGGGTTCCTATAAAATTTAGTTTTTTTGTATTAAACTGTACGCAAAATTTTCTAAATTGAACACAATTCATTGACCATCTTAAAAAAAACTTTTAAGAAACCACCAAATTAAAAGGTCTAGAAATTAAAATATAATTGTTATGGCAGAAAAAAACAGAAAATAGTCTCATTAGTAATTGGACCATTCGGTGCGATCCCAACACATTTAGGCAAATCAAAATCCCTCAAATACACTAGGATGCAATACACCAACTACAAAATGCCGTTTTTCATGGAACAGCCCACGTATCATGAAAACACCTATGATAATTTACGCCTTTTGGAAGGACCATATGTTAGAGCATAACCCAGTCGTCAAAATCAAGACGAACAGTGTGCATATACAATAATATTTATTTAACCTAAAATATCAACTGTTAAGTTATACATGGTAAAAAGTAGTTGTATCAACTGCATTGAATTATAGAGAAAAAATTCTGTTCTGTTATATTAGTTTAAATGGAAGGGAGTAGAAGGCAAAGCGTATTGCGATCCAGCGGTCCGACCAGGAAAGTTAGAAAGAGAAGTTGCTTTTTTGTAGAGACATGAGTTATTTTATAAAGATTCGATATCACCAAGTTTAAAATGTTACCATTCATTTTTTTCTCGGAAGAAGAATAGGTATATTAATTTTGGTGTAGTTAACATATTTCTTCCGATTTTAGTTGTTTAGAAACCTCATCTAAACAAATTTTCCATTATAATATGGGAAATTTCCATTAAAGAAAATGCTCTCTGCAAAACATGAACTTCCCTAAATAGTTGAACATTAATATATGGTTATATTGTCTGATATTTATAATAAAGTTGATAAATATTTCACATAAGAGAACAAAGGAGGTAGGAGGTTGAGGATCGTTGAAGTATTATGTTTGTTTGTTTGGGTGTTTTATGGCGCAAGAGCATCTGGGCTATACTGCGCCAATCGTTGGAGTATTATGAATTTGTGGCTGGTGTATGGGCGCCCACAGAATTATATGCAGCGAGAGGTGCCTCCAGGAAAAATTCCAATTGAATAATGTTGTTGGTGGTTCAGTATAGCTCAGATGCTCTTGCGCCATAAAAAATTCAAACAAGCAAAAAATAATGTCGTTAGACTATAGTTTCTTGTGGATTCAGTCTTTTTTCTTCCTTTTTCCATAAGCGAAAGGGGGTGCAAGCGCACACCCTTGTACCACCCACGGAGGGCCCATGGACCGTTAATAAATGATAACGAAATGACGGTGTCTTACCTTAAACGATATTACCTCATATTTATACGTCTTTGGTCTTCTAAATTTCACCAAAGAATGCATTTTGAAAATATTACTTAAAATTAACATGGTTATAATGTACAATTGAAATTTATGTAGATGATTTGCTCCCTAAGGAAAAAATGTACAGGCAAACTCACGTGGTTTTACCAATCTTGGTTCAGCGGTAACACGTTTATTACATCAAAATATTGTTAAGTTTCTTCTCTTATCCGGCTTATTTATTGTGTTATAGCGTCAATACATGTCAGTTACATCGTCCCTCAATTATCTTTGTAAACGAACGTGGCTGTGTTAGCAAAATATAAATATGCAAGGTGAAGATACAAAAATGCTCTCGAATAGACAAGAGGGGGGAAATATGATGTATAAACCATTTTCATCTGAAATCCTATTTTTTTATCCAATTGTTTATTAAATTATCAAATCATTATAAATAACTGAAGTAATGCATTTATTATCAAAGTAATATTTTAAGTAATAATATTTTTCGATTGTTATAGGGATATTGGAATGGATACGATCCAGATACGCACATGGCTCTATCTATTGCTTTCCAAGCCGCGGCTTTCAGATTTGGACATACACATATTCAAAGTCGAGTTAGGACATACACCAAGAACCATAATTTCATCGGTAATTGCCATGATTTCTCCTAAGCTAAATATATCCTAAAGGTATTTATATAAATCGAACACTACGCAGATTAAATTAAACAACAATGTCAATCAATCAACGTTTATTGGCGTAGTGATACCAGCGCCGATGTTATGGCGTGATTAGATGGTGAAACGTTCGAAAGAAAATAAACATTTCTGCCTTCGGTGGGACCTGAACCCACGACCTTCCACTTGCCGGGCGGAGGCTCTACCCACTGATCTATTATATATATATCCGGTATTATATATATCCGGTTATTTCGCAGAATGACTGTAGTCCGGGGTTTGGTTCCCTAGGCCATAAGAGGTTCGGATTCCTCGGAAAACAGTAGGTCCCGGCGCAGCATGACCATTGTAGTCTTTGAGCCGTAAAACCACAAAACAAACAAACAAACAATATTTCGCAGAATGGTCTAGTACATGGATAACTTTTTAAACTAAATTAAGAAAAGACCGGTATTAAATTCGAAATGCCCGTTGCAGCATATGTATTTAAATAAATCGAACACTACGCAGATTAAATTAAACAGCAATATATTGTCCTTCGTAGCTCAGTGGGTAGAGCCTCCGCCCGGCAAGTGGAAGGTCGTGGGTTCAGGTCCCACCGAAGGCAGAAATATTTATTTTCTTTCGAACGTTTCACCATCTAATCACGCCATACCATCGGCGTTGGTATCACTACGCCAATAAACGTTGATTGATTGACATTGTTGTTTGATTTAATCTGCGTAGTGTTCGATTTATATAAAATAAATACATATGCTGCAACGTGCATTTCGATCAATTTAATACCAGTCTCTTTGCAATTTGGTTTAAATAGTAGTCTATGTACTACACCATTCTGCGAAATAACTGGCAACAGTATATATACGTTCGTAAAGAGATTATATATTGTCGTTCGTAGCTCAGTAGGCAGAGCCTCCGCCCGGCAAGTGGAAGGTCGTGGGTTCAGGTCCCACCGAACGCAGAAATATTTATTTTCTTTCGAACGTTTCACCATCTAATCACGCCATAACATCGGCGCTGGTATCACTACGCCAATAAACGTTGATTGATATTGTTGTTTAATATCCTAAAGGATATATTATATCCTAAAGGATCATTTAAGCATTGTAAAAAACAATATCTATAATGAAAAATAAGAGATTTTTCAATGTGAATGACTATCAAAAAAACTTTCTTATTCTATTTCGCAGATGCTCTAGATCTTCGGGATTTACTTCGTCATCCCTTCAACCTTTACGAACCTGGGATGGTAGATAAGCTAATTGGTGGTCTGCTGAATACTCCAGCTCAATCGTACGATCCTTTCATCACATCCGAGGTGGAAACTTTGATCTATGTAGCTAAACACATTTACACTTATGTTCA
>QLNU02014176.1:25746822-25791383 GCA_006491805.2 Dysdera silvatica | reverse complement strand
ATCTTAATGGAAAGGTTGAGATGGGAGACAGAAACGGAAGTTTTGGGTGGAAACAGAATTAACGGCCTTTCAAGATGTCAATCAATTAGACTGCAGATTTTCTGTTTAAATATTTTCCCCCGTCAACATCCAGAAGCATTCCACTTTAAGTGATGCGAAAACAGGAGTGTTTTTTACTGAAAGAAAATGAAATACTTCGTTTAAATTTCAGTTACAATATTAAACTTTTTTTTTTTTTTTAAAATCACTTCACGTCCAGTAAGTTGCCAACCTCCGTTTTATGCCGTCATCCGCTACAGGTGTGCCAAATCAAATTCACTGAAATAATCCATGATTATTATCCACGATAGACATTTTACGCATGGATTATCCGCGAGATTACATTATCTATTTTTGCTGTGTTAAGGATTATCCATGATATTTATTTATGTATGTTATTTATCCATGATATTTATTTATGTATATGATTATCCACATATTTATTTATGTATATGATTATCCATGATATTTATTTATATCCACATGATATTTATTTATATCCATGTTCATTATTCCATGATATTTATTTATATCCATGTTCATTATTCCATGATATTTATTTATATCCATGTTCATTATTCCATGATTATTGTCCATAATATTTATTTATGTCTAGGATATTTTTATATCCATGATTATTATCCGTGATATTTATATCCATGATATTTATGTATATCCATGATTATTATCCATGATATTTATGTATATTCCATGATTATTATCCATGATATTTATGTATATCCAAGGATTATTATCCATGATATTTATTTATATCCATGATATTACTTCTATATTCATGATATTTCTATATCCAGCGATTATTATCCATGATTACACTATATGATTATTATCCACATATCCATGATATTTATTTATATCCATTATTATTATCCATGATATTTATATATATCCATGATTATTATCCATGATATTTATTTATATCCATGATTATTATCCATGATATCTATCCACGATTATTATTATCCATGATATTTATATTCATGCTTATTACTATCCATAATATTTATTTCGAAAATCTGTTATAAAAGAGCAGATTCTTTCAGTGATTCGATCATTGAACGATCTGACATACAGCTGTCATCTACAGCAGCGGTTCTTAACTGTGGTTCGCGGGACCATATCAGGGAGTCCGCGAGATACTCCCAGTGTTCCACAAAGATTCGAAAAAATACCGAAACAAGAGCATTTGCTCTTTAATGCTAAGAATAAATTATGAGGGGACGAAAAATTCCTTCATTAAAAGGTGAAAATTAGCGATGAAACACTAGAAATAAATATGTATGATGCAAATTCTGGGTTTTAAACTTTGAGTTAATTCTTGGGGGGTCCGCAAGGGCGAGTGATCTCTGAAGAGGGTCCGCTGTCTAGGGACGTTAAAGAACCACTGATCTACATGATCTTTAATTGGAGCTGAAATACGTTCACGATTATATATTACGATCCATCAGAATTTATTATTATCTAATAAAAATATGAGTCTATGAATTGCCAATTATTGCAGCTTTAATTAATTTTGAGGCATACTGTTATATTCTTAAAACATAAATTTTTATAAATTTTATTCATTCAGGTGACGAACCATTTATTTCAAGAAAAAACAGAACACCATGGTCTAGATTTGGCAGCCATTAACATCCAAAGAGGGCGTGAACAAGGTCTTCCGGGATACAATGCATTTAGACAATGGTGTGGTCTACCAAAAATTCGCACATTCGAAGAATTAGAGCCTCTATTATCGAACGGAACAGCGTTTAAATATTCAAAGATTTACAAGTAAGTTTCAAAAGTGGTTTTACATATAAAAGAAATAGTTTATGAGTAAAAATCCTGACACCCATGTTTGAGCTCCCACTACAGTTTTTAAAATATACATACAAAAGGTTAAACACTGGTAAAATAGCAATGAAAAAGATCACTCAAGCTTTCGGACGCATCAGCAGCAGTCCTTCATCAGGAGTAATGACGATGTTATGTTTCTGTCTCTTTTTTATACTTGAAATTTCTGGAAAACCCTTCATCAGAGTAGTCCCGCAGAATGGAAAAACCCAATGAGAACCAATGGGAGGCCTCCAATAGAATCATGGAAAAACCCCAATAGGGACCAATGAGAAACCCACACTGCGGGTTACCTAATGTTGGGGATGTCCCATACATTTCAGAGTAAGAGTTGTTTATAAGTTTCTGGAAGTGGTTGTGATGTATTAATGGCTTTCCCATGTAGTTTGTAAGTTTCCCAAGATTCTAAGAAGAGTCTACTATTCTTGTTTGTGATGTGACGGTGTAGTATTTTTGTTGAGTCCCAGTCGGGTTCGTGTCCGTGTTGTTTTATACTTGTGAGTTCCCAGGTGGGCTGTTTCCCACTTGACCCTTCATCCTGGCTACAGACCTGACCTTAAACTCTAGGCCACCGAGTCACAGGAACGACGTTCCTTTTCGCCGTATATAAGATAGTCAGATATTATTACCCTTCTCATGGATAACGCAATTGCCAAATAATGGTTAACACACAGAGTTGTTGACCACCATTTGGCAATTGTGTTAACCGTGTGAAGGGTAAGGATATCTTAATAATAGTAATAATAATATATTTATTCAGCCAAGTTACACATATATTTACTGATACCGTGAATTACAAAAGACACTTTGGAATAGGCGTTTTATAAAAAGAAATATTGTTCACAAAGGATGATGTTACAAATAAATTTGACACCCACGTATTAGTAGCTCAAACTAGAGCTATTTTTGTTTGGGAGAAAAAGAGACGCCGTCCTCATCCCAGATTCGAACCAGGGTCCCCACGTTGAGCCTGCGGTGTCTTGACCTACTAGACGAATGAGAACAAGAACAAACGCATTTTTCTCCGTATATGAGGATGTAAGATATTATTACCCTTCACAGGGATAACACAATTGCCAAATAATGGTCAACACAGAAAAGCCACCGGGGCGAGATTTTTGTGAGTTTTTCGTGGAGGATTTTTTATTACAAATAAATTTGACACCCACGTATTAGTTACAAGGATGATGTTGATTCAAGTGCGTATCCATGGAGTTACTTACCTTACACAGATGTTTGTTTTACATCACAAAAGCAACAAAAGCCACTCTGCGTCGGAATCTAGGGTATTCCGAGGAGTCCGAACCTCCTAAGACCTAGTAAGCCAACCGCGGATTGCAATCAGCAATTTGTTAGTAAGTGTTTTATTTTGGCGTCCGTTGGTAGACGAACGTGGGTTAACGGAACGCTAGACGAGCGCGTTACCACAGGACCACAGCACCACCATTTGCATGATCTTTTTCGTTTTTCAGGCGTTTTTCTTACTTTGAAAGATCTTTTAAGATGTTAAGGTATTATTACCCTCCGCAGGGATAACACAATTGCCAAATATGGTCAACACAAGAAAGCCTCCGGGGCGAGAATTTTGTGAGTTTTCGTGGGGGAATTTATTATACTATAATTTTTGCCACCCACGTATTAATTACAGCTCAAACTAGAGCTTATGTAATTTTGGAGAAAAAGAGACGCTTTCCCCATCCTGGATTCGAACCAGGGTCCCTCCGTTTATTAATTGTGTTATCCCTGCGGAGGGTAATAATACCTTAACACCTTTACATACGGAGAAAGAGAGCGTTATTACCTGTCCTCATTCGTCTAGCGGTCCAAGACACTCCGGGCTAAACGGAGGGACCCTGGTTCGAATCCAGGATGGGGAAAGCGTCTCTTTTTCTCCAAAACGAATAAAGCTCTAGTTTGAGCTAATTAATACGTGGGTGGCAGAAATTATTGTATAATCTTTTAAAATATTCGGATTTTAGGGAAAAATTTTTTTCAAAATTTCTTTTACATGATGGTGTATATTAGTGAGATCAATAAATGTTTCAACCGCGAGCTCCCGTGAAGCCCTCATTGAGGAACTCTGGCAGGGGCGGACATAAGTTATATAGTGACCTGTGCAAAGCCAAATTTTGGTGTCTTCTAAATACAATATATTAAATACATATCAGAACGAACACATGCATCTTATAAAGTTTGAAAAAAATGTAAGTTTTTGTGTAAAAATATCTATTTATTAAAACAAAATATTATTTTCACAACGGTTGTCATCTTCGGACACTTCCGTTTTATGAAAAACATAAATAAATAAATAAATAAATAAATATTTGTTCGGATATTTATTATACAGGTTGTATTGCTTATTTTCAAAATAATTCCCTTTGGCACAGTTGGTTTTTTAGGGATCTTTTCATTAGGCCATTGAAGCTTCGTATTTTTATAATAAAAAAAAGGAGGGCAATGATGATCATTAAAATTTATTTTTTCTTCACAAATAAAACCGTAAGCCATAGGAAAAGAACGCAGAGCGTGTCATAACTGGAAAAAAAAATCGTGGAAATATTGCCGAAAGTTGAGCGTCATTATTACATGGCATGGGCCTACATATGGGGGGGGGGGGGTAGGGGCTCAAGCCGCTTGCCGTTCAAAAATTTGATTTACCTGATTCTGCTACGCATTCTATGTTCAAAAATTTTACAGCCACATTTTAAGATGCATTTTAGTTCATTACTAATTGTCAAGCAGTATCAATTATTTTTGTAGCATTTTAGTATCTTGTATATTTATTAAAATATTCGACAGCCTCGAGCAGGAGGTAATAATTTTTATCATCCCCCACCCTCCCTAGAAGTACTCATATGGGCACCCATGCTACATAGCTTCCTGAGTGCGGTTCTGGGTATTAAAAACGTGTTTCTTTTCCTCTTATTAATCGAATCAGGTTGGCCTTTACAAATATGATGCTATGTCCCATAAGGGATATCTCCGAATAAAGGGAATTTCCACTATTTGAGGAAAGATTTTCTTTGGTCCCCTTCTGATCTGTGTCTTAATACTCGTACCTGCGAAAAAAAAGGGATACTTCTATTTAGGGGGTAAAAATTTTGGAAATGGGGATATCCGGAAAAGGATATAATTGAAATAGGAATCCTAAAAGGGATAAAAATTCCATATATGTCCCTTGTTGGGAGGTAACACTGTAAAATTATAAGCTATAGAAGAAAGCAGAAGGTATGATAACTGAAAATCAACTTTGTAATTGTCTGTCCATCCATCCATCCATCTATCCATCCATCCATCTATATATCAAGATTATAGATAATTATCAATTATTGTAAAAAAGTTGAGCTTCCTTACGATATGTGGTTTCGAGTTCGGTCCCGGAAATGCCAACATCGTCCTTTTTCTTAATTAATTTAGCTCCGTCAAATTACACTATATACTATAAAAAGGAAATAGAATGTGTAATAACTGAGTACAAGAATGCTTAAAGTATTCATTGAGGGACCAAATTTTGAGAGAGACAGAATGAGAGAGTGGAAATTAAGGTACCTCACCCTGTTTTATGGACTTCGAGCAATGGATCAAAGACCCAGAAAATTTCGAAATCCAAAAACGCTATTGACGCAAATATTTCGAATAACTGGTATTATCAATTGGAATCGATTAAGACTGAAATTGTTTACTATTTTTCATATGCTTTCAGGAGTGAATGTGACTTTTTTTAATCGTTTTAGACACCCGGATGATATTGATTTGTGGTCGGCTGGTGTGTCTGAGCGCCGCATGCCGGGAACGATGATCGGCCCTACATTTGCCTGTATTCTAGCTCATCAGTTCAGTAATTTACGTAAAGGTGACAGGTTCTGGTATGAAAATTCCGGTCTTCCATCCTCCTTTACGCCAGGTAAATAAGCGTAAAAGTAAATTACGTTTAAAATATACTTTTTTTTCGAATAAAAGGGAATGAATGAATGGATTAAGTAGGGGGTAATTTTGGAAGGGTGGCCGCCGGAGACGGCGCTGTAATCCCAGACAGGACGCTTAAACAGCGTACGAAGAAAAGGAAAAAAATTAACCGAAGTCTACAACAACCACTTAGAAAATACTCTTCCAACGTCCTAGTTTTCGTACATGAAGTTTATTTTAACGTTAAGAACATTTGTGTTGAGCGTGAAGTCATAAAATCGTTGCGTTTTTACGTAATATTTTATTTGTGGCGTTTTTATACCACAATTCTCGCCAAATTTTACGGATTCAAAAAATAAAATAGTATTTACAACGTTAATTTATTTTTAATTGAATTAAACATTTAACCTTCCTTTAATTTGCTGATCTTTTCATTTAGCTAGAATTTTTTTTCACCCGTTTTCCAAATAATTATTGACATTATAGCTTGAACTACTTGCCATATGAGGGTTTAAATTGGGCGGGAGCCCAGCGGAGCCCGGCTCCGGTACTTCTTCATTTTTGGCGATTATTTAAATATTAGCCGGAGCCCCTAAATAGACACTGTCATGAAAAAGTAATAAATTTGAGATTAAAGGCATGAACTTTGTTGTCCAGAAAAATGGACATAAACAATTGATATGATTTATCGATTCTTTTGCAGCCATTCAATTTTTTAATCGATTTATCATAATATTAGGGCTCCTTCACTTTTTTTTTGTTAGAAATTAAGCCCTGTAACGTACACGATCAATAGTAATGGCATTACCTCCAAAATCTTGGTTCAATACTTTTTAATTACTTCTCAGTCTTACTGATAATTTGATTTGGTCGCTTGAAATCATCTGTAAGGTTGAAAAATAAAGAAGAGGTTTGGAAAAAATGCCATTATTTTTGATCGTGTACAGTCTTCTCAAGGTCTTTTTTGGCTTGCAAAATGACAGGCCCTGCGGTGGCGCAGTGTGGTAACGCGTTCTCCTATTGCGCGGCTAATCCGGGTTCGACTCCCAGCAGTGCAAAAAGAACGCTTACTCAGAGATCTCATAAAGATCGCACTGCTCACTGTAGTCCGGGGTTTGGTTCCCTAGGCCTTAAGAGGTTCGGATTCCTCGGAAAACAGTAGGTCCCGGCGCAGCATGACCACTGTAGTCTTTGAGCCGTAAAACCAAAAAGAAAGCGAAAGCATAATGACACTATTTCTTAATTTACTTCTTTCTCGTGCGAATTACATTTCTTTCCGTTTATTAATTTGGACAATAAATTGTTTGTTAGAGTTTACAGAATAGCAAAAAATCGGATGTGTTTCATTTAGGCTTCCCATGAACGGTGTTCGGGATTAATGGCTAACAGAAAACATAAATTTGAAGAAGCTTTTTCAAAAAAAAAGAAAAGCTTTATTTGATGACATATAGCAGAGGTGGACAAATGCGGCTCTTCGTTAAGTGCGGCGCTCGTCAAAAATCCAAACCTCCCCCCCTCTTTTTAATAACATTTTTACGAATCATTATTGTTAATTATTGATTATATACAATTATATTATGGTATTGAATTACAATTAATTATTGTTAAATTGACTAAGAAAGTGAATCGGTTAATGAAGAATAGAAGTTGTACGTAATCGCTTCAAAAGTAGACCTTCGGTTGCATCGATAGGTCATTCTTGGAGTTATTATTAAACTTTGAAATAATTATTTTGTATTTTCTTTCTCTTAATTATATTTTCTTATATGTATAATTTACATAGCACTTAAGACTTTGGTACAATATGTAACCATATTAATTAAATTTGTGTATTTAATACTATGTAACTATGGCATGGCTCTTTATAATATATATGATAAATTGAATGAGGCTCTCATTGACCGCATGCATACCCACACCTAACATATCATGTATTACATGTTTATTATCTATATATGTTTATTTATTCATATATTATATGTTTACGTTAATATTATATGTTTATTTATTCGCAAGTGAAAATTAAGCTACCACATATTTGAACACAAAGTCTGCTATTATAAAGTGCAGTTTATTTGTATATGCATCCTTAATTCATGCATTTTAAAGCTTCCATTACCTACTCAGTGGCGCATCCAGAATATTCTCAAAGGGGGGCTAGTGATGCAAGGATTTTTTGGTGGGGAAAAATGGCCAGACGCCATATCAATCATGTTTTTTTTTTGTGTGCAGTTATCATTATTGAATTACTAATAATTCTATAATGCAAGATACTTAAATAATTAGAAGTAGTAGATTATGTTTATACAATTTTACAATGGCCAGCACTCTTGTCTTATCTCCATCAGTGAGGTTAGATTTCTTGACATAATTAGAAATATCTGCAGTCAGAATTTCTATTTCAACAGCGTTTGATATTGTGTTTTGGGCTACCTTTACTTTCCTGAAAGCGTTTGAAGACAGTCCCAGACCACTGCTGCTGCTGTTGCTTGCCTCAACAGCAGTCTCATCAATGTCACCAGAGTTCAGGGAAATCTTGGGAACATCACTGCATTCATTTGACATTTTTTCCAGTGTCTTTTGGCGTAATAATTTTTCATTTTGTTAACCCAAGGGAGGAGGCCCGTGACCTCTACGTGGGTGCGCCACTGTATCTGTTTAATGGAACGAATTTTCAAATTTTTAATCAACGTAAAGCATATTTTAAACAATTCTATCTGCTTTAGGTCAACTACAACAGATCCGCAAGTCAACTCAAGCCAAAGTTATATGCGAAAATGGAGATGACATACCGACAACTCAGTTGTGGGTGATGAGATTACCTGACGCAATTCAGTAAGATCCTTTTTACCTCAGCAATATATGTGCCTCCATACACACACACACACACACACACACACACACACACACACACACACACACACACACACACACATATATATATATATATAAAAGTTTTCCTCGCCCATTCTTGGCGGAAACAGGCTTTGGGACGGGCAGAGCGCCATGTTCCCAAGCCTCTTTTTACATCACTTCTTAATGTGCCATGTCTAGAAACTTCCTGACAATGTGACACGTGTTTAGGATTGTGGCTTTTTGTATTTCAATGTAGGTGTTTGGGTCAATGTTGAGTATCTCCAAATTCGTCGCAAGCGTTTTTGGTACTATCCCTGTTGCTGAGATGACTAACGGGATGATGAGGATCTTTTCCATACCCCATATATCTCGTACTTCATGTCTGAGATCTTGGTACTTGGTGATTTTCGTTGTGTAGGTTGTCTGTATGTTATTGGTGTTGGGTACTGCTATGTCGATTAAGTACGTGGTCTTATTCGATTTATCGACGAGGGTTATGTCAGGACGGTTATGTGGGACTGTCTTGTCTGTTATGATTGCTCTATCCCAGTAAAGCTTGTGTGTTTCGTTCTCATGCACGGTCTCTGGCTCATATTTGTAGTACGGGCATTTTTCTGTCAGAAAGCCAGCATTCGCTGCCAATTTCTGGTGGACTATTTTCGCTACTTGATCGTGTCTATGTTTGTAGTCTGACTGCGCAAGGATCTTGCATCCTGCCATCACGTGTTGGATTGTCTCCGATGCCGCATGACAGTGTCTGCATTTGTCGCTTTCTATGTCTTTTCTCTGGATGAATTTCTGATTGTTCCTTGTTGCGATCACTTGGTCTTGGATGGCTAGCATGAATTCTTCTGCTTCAAAAACTGGTCCATTTTTTGATCGATGAGGGTGCAGTAGATACCTCTGCCTGGAGCGTAACCCTGCCTCAACAACTGCCCGCAGGCGACTGATACCGGTCTCGTTTCCAAGCTTAGATCCCCCACCAACTTCTCAGCCCGAAGCTCCGCCCCGTCAGCCAGCGTTGCCAACTACAAAAAATCATTCCGGGAACTTCTGGGACAAACCCTGTATATTATTTTATATATATTATATTATTTAATACAGAATAAGAAACAAAACCACCTATAAAAATTTCGTCACCATTTAAACTGTCTGTTATAACCGGTTTTTATAAGCGATTTTCATTGTATATTCCTTCAAGATGTGAGACATTGCTTTAAGACAGTTTCTTAAATAGGTTCACAAAATTAACAAAAATATTTAATTAAGGCCTGGACATTAGTTATAACAATCTGTTCATTTTGAGGCCAAGAGGCTGTTCTCTTAAATACGTAAATAAGTTTATGTATATCTTCCAGATTTTAAACTTTATATGAGTTTTACTTTTTCATTTAGTAATCCACGAATGAAATGTGAAGACGTACCGAGCATCGACTTGAGATTCTGGAAAGAAGATCCGAGAAGCGGCCATTTTGATATATAGCTGTCGAGCTGAATGCCAAAGAAATTTAGTTATTACGAAAAAAATTGTTTTCCTAGAACAATTAAAAAACAAACATTGTTTATTTCATTAGCTGCTTGTTTCTGCGAATAAATTTGCATTAGTTTTAATGATAACGCGAAACTTGTATTTTGTAAAATCGAATCGTCGCGAGACTGGTTAGAAATTGGACCAATCATCACTTGTAAAATGCTAGTTGGTGTGGTTATCAAAATGTTTAACTCGTGAATCTCTCAGATGAGGATTAAGCTCGGTAGTGATAAATTTTATTTATATTTAATATTTTGTAGCACTGAATATTCTCGAATTCACTGGAGAATTTCAATAATTTTGCAAAGGAATCTTTCTTCACTGTAGCACTTGAAAATGTTGCAGATACACAAATTAATGTTGTTTTATGGTATTGAATGTCCTCGAAAGTTGTAGATCAATTAGATAATTTCCAGATGTCAGATCAATATTTTCCAAACTGTGAGTCTAAGACGACAAATTACAACCACAGTAGTAAAAAACTAATAAATTAAAAAGGATTTTTCGCCCCATTAAAAAGAGAGGGTTCGTCAATGTTTATCGGTTTAAAAAACTAGTCGTGGTACTAAGCTACTTGGTAACAACTCATAGGCGTAAAGCTATATGACCCGGGCCCCCAATAATTTAAAGTAAATTGTAATTTTACATATATTGTAATGTATAAATGCACATAAAATATGCTTATTCCTCCCCTCAATAATTTACCAAACTCTACGTTACTCTCTGTAATCACTGTTTTAGGTAATTGTGGTATCTATTGAACTGTCTAAATAGAAATGAAGTATGCTCGATACCGTTATTTATTTCAAAACTGGTAAAATGAAACGAAACTTTTCGGTATGATATTAGTCAACTATGTAGAGATTTCAAAAGCATTGGAAGAGAGGGGGGCTAAACACATATTATGTATATTAAATAAAAGTAAACTTGCAATTAATTATATAGTATTGGGTAGGACTGATTTGTAGCTTTATAAGGTACACTCCTTTCTGTGAATACGTTGTCGCTATTTATGACCGACTAGACTAATATTTTGCGCAAACAACCACTGTCCACAAACAATTGGTTTTTGATAGTTTTGGTTCTTTACACGTTGTTCCTATTGTGTGGTGTCATATTCCGAACTGCGTTAATTGAACCTCAGTTTGTAAACACGATGAGCTCTTCACAAAAATTCTTAGGTCTAATAGAGAAAATCAAGTTAACCAGGATAGAAAAAAAGGTGCAAGTGCACGAAAATTAGCAATGATTTACGGTTGTAGAAGGTCAAAGGTAAACGAGATTTTAAAATGTAGTGAAATATATCTGCGATAGTCCTTTCGAAGAGTAAACTCAGAAAAAGAAGCGTTGGAAAACCAAAAATGAAGAAATTGACAAAGTGCTGTTTATGTAGTTTTCCAAATATTGATCAAAACACTTTCAATCAAAAATCCTGCAATTAAAATATTTCTTAATTTCAGGACTTTCTCTCAGTCGATGAACCCGAAAATATAGACAGAGGTGATGATGGGGAAAGGTAAAATGGCATTCGCAGATTAGCAGAAATGCAAATATAACAGCCAACGAGTTTGTTTGCTTGGATGAAGATTTAGAAATTTCTGATAGATTTAATACCATTGAGATATTGTTAGAAAATATGATGGAAGGGAAAGAAAGTGATGAGGAAATGGAAGCGGAAGAGAATATTGAACTACCACAAAATTCTAACATCAGAATATTCTGACGTTTTGGCAAAATTTTGGAAAATCCAAAATATTGCTCTGAACAAAATAATGACGAGTTGTACAAAAGGACTACAAATATTATTATATCCTTAGAAATGAATGTTTGCCATACGAAAGTACACCAATTACGAATCATCGATTTTTTAAATGAAAATTAAAATAGATGAGGATTAATATATTTGAAATGGCTAATTCTTGTAGAGTTAATCTTATTTATTTTGATTTTTTATACTGAACCTATAAATACCGTACGATTCCACCTCCGAAGGACGGTCATCTTTGCAGAGTTCCGCTGATTACCGTTTTTCGAAGGTTTTACTGTATAACAACCATTGATAAAATGAGAATTGGAGTAATGCTAAAGTATCCCAATAGATGGCGCTACGGTGGCAGCTTTGTTAACTGCCCTGATATTATGACATACGTAAAACTTTGAAAATATGCCATAATTTCAAAGTTTATATTTTTTAGTATAAATGTTATTAGTTTTTTTTTTAGTATTTATATGCAAAATGTTTGGCAAATGAATAAAATCGTTAAATATAAATTGTGTTCTAATTATTCATGTCCAATTTGTGTTACTGAGACAACGACTTCCTACTTCTTTTAACTTTTACTTGCAAACTTTACAATTACGTGCCTATAAGGATGGTCAAGGGGTCATAGTCGTAGAGTTTTCAAAATTATTGGGAAGGGGGGGGTGCAGGGCTATGCTTACGGTGTTAGCGGCCCTGGGCGAAACAGATTTTAGCGGTCCTCAAAAATTCTTTGATGTAACAACGAAAAAATTGACTAGGGTTTAGCATTACAGAATAAATTTCTTCAATCTGGTCCAAACACTGTGAGTAAAGATAAGGTTATGAAGTTAAATTAAAAATAGGAGATAAAATTAATTAAAATAGAAGATACAATTAATTAATTAAAATAGAAGATACAATTAATTAAATAAAATACGAATCATTGTAATTTATTATTACTCTAATTATTATAATTATAACGAATTAATGAAAAGTTTCTCAACGAACAAAGCTGCTTGTTTTATAATATTAGAACTTACAAAGTAATTTTTCTAGCTTTTTATGCAGCCAAGTTTCGGAAACCAGAAGTCTCTACAGTGGTCAGACGTATGACCACTGCAGTGAACATAACCTTCATAGGCTACAGATGCTAACTCATTTGACTAATAACATATGTATTTATTTTGACCACCATTTAGAAGCTGCATTATGAGAAGTATGACGTCACATACTTCTCTTGACCAAAGAGGTCTCTTGACTCTTGAGGTCTCTTGACCAAATACTCTGTCGAAAGTATATGGGGCCGCTAAAAACTGATTTCTTGGTACTTGCACTGCACTTTCTGGGAGGCCATGGGCGGCCGCTCAGCTCGCATCCCCTAGGCATGGCCCTGAGGGAATGGAGCCTTAATAATAGGGATTTCTTTAATATATATTATAACCTTGATTATCTGAATGTCCCTTAACGAAATCCAGGTTAAGGAAAATAGCTTTTATTTATTTATTTATTTATTGTTAGTAGATATTGCTTAATGCTTTTTGCAAAAAATAGATTTATTTTCTAGTATATTCCGAAGTAACGAGAGAAACCAATGCAAATTGTAGATATCGAATACACGGAAAGATTTCTGTATACTTTGTGTTATTATCGGATGTATATAGAGATCCAAGATTATTTTCAAAGCAGTTAATATCTTAATTAATGCATACATATATTTTGAAACGTTTTGAACTATCAATATAATAGTTTAATGATGTGTAATTAAACGGGTTTTGAGAAAAACACCTTAAATTACGTATTGCAGCTTCCTTGAAACATCAAACGGAAAATTGAATTTTCGGATTATCCGGTCTGGTCCTACCCTTTAATGTCGGATAATCGGGATTTCGGGTATTATAGAAAACAATTGTTGTATAAAAAGGCGTCAAACAATTCTTGTACACTGAAATTCCCTTTGTATTAAAATATTGGTATATAATTGGGGGGCTAACCTCTATTAAAAATATTGGGGACAATCCTTATTAAAAATTATTGGGGGATCGGGCCCCACGAGTCCATATAACCCTATGCTTATGCAAGGGACCTGGAAATTCTATCGTACAAGATGTTATCGTCACGGACAAGGTTGAACGTGGTATAAGCTATATCCAGGGCTGTAGCTAAACGTTTATTAAGGGGGGGGCTCAAAAAACTACAGAGGAGGCTTAAAGTTCTTAAATGTTTTGATGTATTTTATTAATATATTTAATAATACTAAATATATAAGGAGACTAATATATTTAAAATTAATAAATAAATTTCTTAACATAAATTTTGCATTGAAAACTTATAAATTTTAGTATACCTCTCTATAATTTCCCCAATCCTTATTATAAAGTATATGAAGACTCAAACCTATGTAAAAAAAATTACATACACAAGATCTACAGTAGAAAGCTATTTTGAATACATTTTTAACATCAAAGAACAATTTCCATTGTCATGTACAATTTCGTACAAAACAAAAAATTTAAAATAAAATTCTACAATATTTGATTTTTGAGAAAAAATATTTCTCTTCGGGGGGGGGTCTGACTACATTTCCAGGGAGCTCAGCCTGGCTATATCTGTCCGGACAAGGAGGAAAACATATCGAAAGTATCGTTTTATTGACAGATGATCATTAGAAACAGATTTCATTGCAGACATTTTCTGAGTCTGATTTGCTTGGCGTTACGTAAAATTTGATTTGATTTGAAGTTGCGCACCACTGTCCCGCATATTTGAAATTCACGTTTATTATAATATTTTCAATCAGAGCCGGATTATAGCATAGGTAAAAAAAAAAATAAAAAAAAAATAGATAAATGCTAAGGCCCGCTTTTTTTGCGGCCCTGCCCGGTGAAAAGCGAACGTCCCTTCAAAGGCAAGCGAAGAATAATCATTTTCAATTCTACAACGAGTGAACAATTATTAACGAAACTCTACGAGTCAGCCAAAGTTCAGTTGTCTAACTCTATTGTGTGTAGAAGAAGATTTTCTAGATGTGTGATTCTCAAACTTTTATCCTAAGTGGGGCCGGCCATATACTGATTTTGTAGAATCGAGCCCCACGCTTGGGAAGGAGATTTTTTTTTAAATTGCAAATTAAGACAATTTTTGCGGCGGACACAAACAATCAAACTATCAATGCAAATGTTTTTCAAATGCCCTGAATGGTTAATGAAGAACGATGACAATAGTATGCAATACTATTACAAATTTTTCAATTGTATTTACTGCAGTATTCAAGAGAAATGGGCTTAAGAATTTATATAATGAACCACAAAACTGAAAATACAAATATAGAAAAAATACAGATATAATGAACCTATCAAACTACTGCCCCAAAAGAGTACATGAAAAAATACAAAATGTCGCATAAAAACACACATAAAAAAACCAAAAAAAAACCAAACAAACAAACAAACATGGAAACCAAGAAATATATAGGAAAATTATTACGCTGACTTACAATATATGGGCGGTGTCACGTGAAAAAGCTTGAGAAAGGCGCTGAGCCAAATCAGCCAGTATTCCATGTTCCATTTATCCCTGCCCATTGCCGGATACTAAAACGCGAAAAGTTTCAGATTTCTGCAAATTAAATGAATATAGTAAGCTATGAGTGCTATATGATTTATTTCGACGAAAATGAAATTTTTGAATAACCATATTTATCGTTTATTGGGAAATACATAATTTTTTTTACCTTTGTTTCATTATTATTTATTTCGCATGCTGTATTTATTTTTAATTATTTGTTTTTTAACATATTTCTCATTTTTATTTTTTTAATAGTTCCGTCATATGGCACAGCTGCAAGCCGCCATTGATTTGAAGTAAATCCTAATTCAATAACGGATTGATATAATATAAGTTTTTATTTTTCCTTATTTTATCAAAAGAAATAATTACGTAGGCTTAATTTACGTTACAAGGTGCCAGAGGCGTATAAATTCAAAAATTTGTGGGGGGTCAAGAAGCTTTAAAAAATCAAGTAATTCAGCGTTAAGAACACTGTACTTTATTATCCAATAGGGAGGCGATTAAGCCCCCTCGAATCCCTCCCTTTTCTACGTCATTGAAAGGGGCCTGGAAAGCCTTAATTCCCGGCCTTGCTTACAATAGTATGAACATATTCACCAGTGGCGGCTTGTCGGGTGACGCGAGTGAAGCGGCACTTCACCTAAAAAAATTGGGCGGTCGAACAGTTTTTTTAATTTAAATTCCAAATTCTTTTTATTTTTTTGTCAAATTTAAAATTTGATTAGAAAAATAAAATTTAGAATTTTATTTTGAGCCCACTATTTTTTTTTGAATTTAATTCCTTTAATATAATTGGAATTACATTCAGGAACAGAAGGCTACGTTTTTAAGTCAGCGCTTTAAACGCGTTAAACGCACCAACGAAATGTTGCCCGCCGAGAAAAAGGGCCGAATGAAGCGACAATAGAAATTCAGAGCTTCGCTTCAAAACGGAAATGTTTTGCGAACATGGTTACCATGGCGATGGAATATTTACGGCGAAAGCAAGTACTGTCAGAGAAGAGAAATTTTTATCGCATCATCATGTCAGCTAGTATTGCCAGATCAGAGGTTTTACCTCTGAATCTAGAGGTTTTGCATGGGAAAAAAGGTAAAAATTACCAAAACAGAGGTATGGCTTGATCAGAAATAAAAATTGAGATTTTTGATTACCACAGAGGTTTCTAGAGGTAAAAAATTTTCTGTGGGGGTGTTACTGGTCAAAGAAAAAAAATTAAATCAAAGAATTGAATAAAACTTTGATTCAAACTACAAACAGTTTAGTGTTATATTTGTTAGCCTGAATTACCCTGAAGTATTTCGAGGCACGTTGAGTGGTAACAGTAGAAGCGTGTAATTTCGTTGTGTTTTTGTTTCTTAAGGGGACACAGGACCTTTAAATCTTTAAAAAATCGATTTTTTATTTATTAGTTTAAAAAATAATATCGATTTTTGGCAGTGTTTTAAAACAAACCGCATCAAAATTCTTCAATTACTTCTTGCACTATTGTATAAAATAAAAATAACTATTACATGTTACCTTGTTACCAAGTTCCAACTTGAACGCTCTTTTTCTCAAAATCACTATTTACTTTTTATAAGTTTTTATTATTTTTTTAGGATTAACTCTAAAATGTTGAGTGTTATAAATAAAGAATGTGATTCTTTAAAAGAAGTATTTACTGAGATTATGAACGATCCAACCTCCGATCAAACTTCGCTTAGGCAGAGTGTCGGCTATTTAAATATATTTAACGACTTTGAATTTTCACTGTTGGTTGTTGTTTTTTAGCGATAATTTTGGACTTACGGATGTTCTCTTCAATGTACTACAAAATAAGTCATTTGACATTAATTTTTGCATCTCACAAATTAAAAATACGCAAATGGTCTTAAACAGCAAACTAAATGAGGATACGTTCATAGAAATTTTCGAATTAGTGATTTCGAAAACAACAGTTCCAACTGAACACCGTGAGGGACAAAAAAAAAGTGACGCTCACACAAAATAAAGTTCTTGCAAAATATAAAATTCATATTTTATGAAATATTAGATACTATTTCTTTACAAATTACTACACGTTTTCAAGATATGGAAAAGCTTCATTTTATTACATTAATGGATACTTCAAAATTTGTAGAGTATTCCAATAAATTTCTTACAAAAACAATAAATAATTTAAATGTGTACTACCCCAATATATTTACTGACTTCCAAAGATTGAAAAATGAATTAAAACACATATATCTGGATAAGCAGTATAGAGATATGAAATTACAAACATTCATGGAAATTTTAACAGAAAACAGATACATTTTTAAAGAAGCTTATAAACTTTTTTGCTTAATAGTGACTATTCCGTCCACTAGTATTTCCGTAGAACGGAGTTTTTCTTGCTTAAACAGAATCAAAATCAGTCTACGTAATACGATGTTTGAAGACAGACATAGAAACTTGTTAAAAATTTCAATTGAAAAGGAACTATTAAAAGAGTTAATAGAAACTCAACCATTTTTTCACATCATCGACAAGTTTGCAAGTCTAAAAGAATCGAACTTATATTCAAAAAATAAAGACTGGGTAAGCATATATTGCATATTTGTTTTTGCTTGTTGTCTCCACATATTCTCTCTGTCTGTACAACATGTAGTACCATATCACAGGTCCTATATATATATATATATATATTGTGAATATTTGGAATATTATACATGACAGATTATTGAAATTTTAAATTGAAATTTTATGTTAAATTTTTTTTATTGTTGACATATTTTAACAATTTTATGCGTATAATGAATAATATTATATGTTTTGATAATATTTAAATTTCGTACAATTACTAGTGCATGAGCAGTTTTGTGTTGAAAGGTCTATTATGTGTAAATAATTGAATTATTTAAATACATCCATATTTTTAAATTATATATATATATATCAATCATAATAAATACAATTATTTTGCTTAAAACGGAAACTCATTGGCCACTTTTACGTTATTTTTTGGGGGGTGGAGGAGAGGCTTGCCGCTTCTCCCGTTCTTGAAGCCAGGAGTCGCCGCTGATATTCATCCTTTTTTGAAATTCATCAGGCCACATGCGATTTTAGGACGATACCGCGCCATCTGGTGTTAAATGAGAAAACTTGATTAAATAAATAAGGGAAGTTCTGTTCAGTGTTTGTCATTCTTTGTTCAGTAAAATCTACGTATAAAAGAATCGAAAAATAATTAAAAATATAAAAATAATTAATTTAATTAATTTAAAATGAGAAAAATTGCAGATAGTTTTGGTGGAAGAATATAATATTTTTTGAGACTAGGATTGGGGACAGTATTTGCGGATCTCGAAACAGTTTAAGAAATCAGGCTCCCTCAAACCAAGGCCCGATTAAGACATATGGGGACTATAGGCACAGTACTAGTTGGGGCCCCTTTATGCGCGGTGACAGATTTAGAAGGGGGTCTGAAACACATAAAAAATAAGAACTTACACATACTCACTCTAAAAGTCCTCAAATTTGTAGTAAACTACCTCAAAAAAAAAACAAACTTTTGCCTACAAATTTTCTAGATACTGATCAAAAGTACGCAACCAAAAATCAGCTTTAAAAAACATAATTTGGGGCATAGGCGTCGACTTAAAAAATTATTGTGGGTTCCGAAAGTTTTAAGTCGAATGACTGACGCATTTTTCAAAGGATTTACGTGTAACATAAATTTCGTTATCAGATTATCTGATACAATAAGTCACCCGAAATGTTAAAATGAAGCAAATTATAGTTAATTATAGAAAAATATTTTTTCTCTAGATAATTATTTACGTATATTTTGCTTTTATATACTCTACATTATTATATACAACGATATGAGTACTTTAGGGTAGGGTTAGACAAATTATTACCTCCTTCTCAAAGCTGTCAAACATTTTAGTGAATGTACAAGATACCAAAACGCTACAAAAATAATTGATACTGCTTGAAAAATAGTAATGAGCTAAAAAGTACCTTATTTTAAAATGTGATTGTAAAATTTTGAAAGTCAATGCATAGCAGAATTGAGAAAATAAAACTTTTGAATGAATGTCTAGGGGGGCTCGATCCCCCTCGACCCCCATATGGTCTCCCCTAACATACAGATACTGCTGAATTCCCAACTCAATTTTCTTCATAAAAGTTAAAACAAAAATATAAGTTTTTGGGGAAGGGGGTTATTTGCCAACCCTGTTTGCCCTGCATCCAAGTTAAGTCTATATGAATCCATTATTTAATAACTCATTAAATGATTTGAATAGTTAGAAAATACATTACTTTTAAAAACGTTTGCTCAATTACATTTCTTATATTGGAGCATCTGCAGGAAGCAGTAGGTTTTGACAACGACATCACGGTTTTTTGTAACGGTTCTTTTGATTCACATACAGATATGATTTCGTCAAAGAAAAGCTAATTCTTTTGGAGAGGAATTATTTTTTGATTCACATACAGACATGATTTCGTCAAAGAAAAAGCTGCCACGGAGGCAGCGCGAAGGCGGGGGGATCCGGTGGGATCCAGGAGGTCGGACAGACCTGGAGAAGGAAGGTAGCCGTAGGCCGGACACCGCAAGAGAATTTCGATCTTGGAACCCGGCAAAACATCGCCTTCTCAACCAATCACATTGCATAAATCGGTCCTAATGCTAAAAATGTTACGGAAATTTAAATCTCGCACCCGGGCCCAGGCTGAGCTCGTCTCATATTTACTAGAGACTAAACCAGGGGCGGACTGGGCCGCCGGCTTCCGGGCCGATGCACCTTCATGGGCGATAGGACTCAAGCCTTCGAATGGACAAGGGCTCGCGCCCTCAGAAAATCCAAGGTATGCGCCCTTTGAGAGGACCCAGTCCGCCCCTGGACTAGACTTTTGTATTTTCTGCGAAAACAGTCAAAACAAAGAATTTTCTTTCATAAAAAAATCCAGGGAACAGGGTATAAATAACGACAAACCTTAAAGAATTGATGACCAAAAACTTTGTGCTTCTATTTCTGTATGCGTATTTTCCCCACGAGCAAAAATATTATGGGTTCGAGGAACCCACAACAAAATTATTGAGGGTGCAAAAAGTGTCTCGAACCCATGAAGTCGACGTCACTGATTTGAGGGCCCCCCCTTCTAACTGGGGGCCATAGGCCCGAGTCTTGCGGGTCCAGTCGATAATCAGGGCCTGCCCCAAACAATTATGTGTAAGTATAAATTATGTGTGCTATGTTATTAAAGTTTTGCGTCGAGCTCCTTAGGATTCCAGGCCTCTGGACATTCCCCCCCCTTATCCCCGGCCCTGTTTGAGACTACTTTGCTTAAAGAGCGTATATAAATGGTTAAAATAAAACAGACAGTCTTCCCCTTTTATTTATCACGAATAAAGCCTTTTTAAAGTTAAAATATTCTTTAAAACTTAATGTGTACAAATAAAAGATCATAATAACAAATAAAGTTTACATATCTCGTACCGTTGTCGCGGCCTTTTTCACAGCCCGACATTGCCAATTATCTTGGTGTGAAAAGGCTTCCACACCTGGACGCAGAAAGTACGTACTCAAGACTTAAAGGTAGAAGAGAAAGTTTTGTTAAATAATGGACATGGTCTTGTAATGCGGACTATGTCCAAAGGTGCAGATAGAACTCACAACGGGTGATATCCTTTGGAGAAAGATACAACCAGGGGTAACTCTCTTTTACCTCAACCAAGGTAGCTGAAGATGCTAACGACGACATTTTGAATGTTGCCCTACAGGCCTGTAATGCGTGTGGGCATCTGAACATCAGTTTTCCCCGTACGTAAAGTATTATTAAAGATATATCAGAAAGAACTTTCTTTTGTAAGAAAATATTTCCTATCATAACAGTGGACCCGAAACTGATTGTTCACGCATGGCAAAAGTTGCAATAACTTGATTGTCAGAACAAAGGTCGACGTGAAGTAATAGGTTTTTTTCATTGTTTAGCATGTGATTTTAGTTTGCCAAGCTCGTCCTGCTAACTCCCTCAGTGAGCGCACCTGCAATAGCAAAAAGCAAGGGGCGTGTTTTCTATATCACCCCATCTCTGATTCGAAGATTAGTCTATTTTATTAAAATTTTTGACCAATTGGAAAATTGGTAGGCGCTTAAGAAGAGGGCGCTAAGATAATAACCAAGGGAGGAAATTGAGGAAAAAAAGGGAAAACAAAGAAAAGTTTTGATTATTGGCTGGATTAAGAGACAGTAAACTTGTCTTGTTAATATAGGAATCGAAGCAGGAGTTAAAAATGAGAAGTCAAGGCCCTATGGGGCCTACTATGGGCCGGATTTTGTAGTGAGATAGTGTTGAGTATGTTCCGTTTTAAGACTTATAAAGGATATAAGATTCGAACTCTACGCTTACATGATATGAAGATGGTGAAGGAGGCTCAAATGCCCATATGAGTCCTTTTAATTTAGAACTCTCAGAGGCATTCTTAAAAATAACACGATAATTAATTATATAAGTTTTAGTTATAGATAAGCCGCTTATAATTATTATAAAATTGTAATGATGGAATGTGGAAAGTAGGATATTGTTGTATTTTAATGAAGTAGAACTAATTACCAGTATTCGTCGTTGTGTGTATATAATTAGTATATAATTGTGCATATAATTAGTATATATTGTGTATATAAATTAGTATATAATTGTGTATATAATTAGTATATATTGTGTGTATATAATTAGTATATAATTGTGCATATAATTAGTATATAATTGTGCATATAATTAGTATATATTGTGTGTATATAATTGTGTATATAAATAGTTTAATAAACATTTTATGTTGGTATTATATTCATGAATTCTAATCTTATTCGTATTTAATACATGCATGATGTATTAAATACATCATGCATGTATTAAATACGAATAAGATTAATACATGCATGATGTCAATTGCAAAGGTACCTAATTTCTCTTGACACTGTAATTCCCACTAGGAATGATACGGACTCAAGCAGACCCTGGATTATTAGGTGGACATGACTGAAGCTGAAAACTGATTTTTCTATATCACAATTCTTCAAGGAATACAACTATGTGATTCGTTTTAGAGGATTATAAAAATATGTGGATACGAAAATTTGAAGAAAATTATATAGTGCAGCTTAGCAAAATTTTTTAAAATTTAAATCGTATATGAGGGGTTAAGCTAAATTTGAAGCTTCGAGCTCGGGAGGGATTTGGCCTCGAAAAATGAGCCCAAACTTATCTCTAATTATTTCATAATATAACTGTATGCAGCAAGTATACATTATCTAAAATTTTGAGCAGAAGTTTGTATATTAAATTGTGAATAGTTGTAAAAAATGAATTTTATTAAATATATAGCAATTCCCTTTATTCTATTAAATAGATTATATGTATAAAAAAACAAATTAAAAGATCATGTAACAAAATTTGTTCAGATTTAGGAATTATGCCGTTCCAAGGATTTCCACGCTAAAAAATCCCAGAAAATTTTACAGATTTAGAAACTATAAAATTTTAAATTCTACTGAGATTAAGAGGTTCTAAAACTGTTATTGCTTTACATAAACATCGGAAAAAAAAGAAGAAAAAAGGGAGTAACTTATCAATTACGAAAGATTTATATCGCACCGAGACACGAGAAAAGTCGTATTTTAATCGCTTTAATAAATGTCAAAAAGTTTCCCACACTTCCGCCATCGATTATTGAAACTGATTCGGAAAGCGGTGACAGAAAGAGCAGAACGCCCACAAATCAATGCAAAGTATTTGACCTGATTCCGTTGACACTTTCGCTTTCCCCCTATATAGAGCTCCGAATCCACAAATGTCTAACTCGTTCGTTATCTATTCGGAAAGAGTTATCTACGACTGATCGTCACTTCCTTCTCTTTTAATTGCTCTAAAATAATTGCTTTTCATTGTTTCAGTGACGGAAGACAGTTCGAAAACTGGCTTTCATTTCATCGGACAATGCCAGATTCATTAATTTCATAACGTTAGCAACACGTTATTGTTCTCGAATCTGTGTGACATCTTTTTTATGGTAGACATGACACCTCCAGTTAATAGATTTCGTTGATCAATTTCTTGAGCTTAAAAGTGAAACTAAAATGGCGAAAAACGAGGAGAAAAAGAGAATTTGTTTTTTGATTTAATCTAGGAGTCCGCAACCTGAGGTGTCCGCACCTTCAGGAGATTACAGCTTGAATTTTAAGGGGTGTAACGAAAAATGGCTTGTGTACCTGAGTGACAAGTACTGTGTCATCATTCAATTTACTGTATACAATGACACCATGTATACATACTGTATACAATGACACTACAAATACGCTGAATAAATATGAATTTATTCGTTCAATTTGCATTTGTATTTCAGGCCCCGAGTTAAAAGTTTAATTTTTAAAGGTTCAATTTATTTATTCACAGTATTAGCTGTGGTTTTCAAATTGAATTTCCTGATCTTCAACTGCAATATTATAATTGTAAGGAGCGGCAACACTAATCAAACATTTCCTGGTGGTTTAGGGTATAGAGGAGATTAGAAACTTTTGCTTTGATGTAGTAGTTTTGTAGCAGTAAACTCATGTAACAGTATCCGTATCAATATATTAATGTAAAAGTGTTCATACAGTGGCATTGCTAATGTTTTTTGGCATAGGCGCAGACTTGAAAAATTATTGTGGGTTCCAAAAATTTTAAATCGATTGACCCACGCCCTTTTTAAAAGGATGTAAGTGTAATTTAAATTTCATTATCAGATTATCTGGTACAATAAGACATCTGAAATGTTAAAATGAAGCAAATTTTACGATTGCTGCCAAAATACTCAGATGTGCCCAGCACCCCCCACTTCTGTATCTGTTTAAAAAGAAGTTGACTGAAATAAAAGCTAGATTTCCCCAGGTGCTCCAGGGGTGCTAGGGAGGCAAAAACAAAGTAAAAAGTAAAGAAAAGTGTGGATCCCCCAGCTGTTGAATGATAGGGTGGATCAACTTACTGGACAACATATTTTCCCCTTTATCAATATGATAACGAAATGTTCTCGTCTCTGTGTGTAGAGCTACAGACTAAACTTTTGTATTTTCTATGAACCCAGACAAAATGAAGAATTTTCTTTAATGAAAGGTTCAGGGAACAGGATAGAAATAATGAAAATCTTAAAGAATCGATGACGAAAAACTTTGTGCATATATTTCCATATATGTATTTTCCCCACGAGCAAAAATGTTAGGGGTTCGAGGAACCCATAACAAAATTATTGAGGGTTCAAAAAGTATCTCGAACCCACGATATCAGCGCCACTGATTTTTGGGCTCATAGACAAGAAATACCCCCATATTTTTATTAAAATAGGGGACGAAAAATACAGTGAGGACTTCTAATTCAATACTTCGTTTGCCTACTTGATTTTGTCTACTTTTGCTGTATGTAGCCACGCCTCCGTATTAATTTATTTATGTAGTAAAGTTTCATCGGTCTGTGCGTGCAACGCACATAGTATCCTCATTAGTTAGTTTACTTGTATATAGTATTTTAATAGTCAGTGTATTTGTGTAATACGGTATTTTATTGGTCAGTATGTTTATATAACACATATCGTATCATAATCTATTTATGTGACGTACATAGTATAATAAACTATTCTTAAGTACGACTACGAGGAGTGATTTACTGTGCTAATATTTAAATTGAAATTCATGGTAGATACAATTAAAAATACTCTATTTAATTTTAAGCTTTTCGATGGAATGTTTTCAATAATTAATTACTCCTCAATTTTTTCCTTTTCAATAAATTAATTTCCCTTATTTCTTTTCTCATATAATTTTTATTATTATTTTCGACATGAGATATCATTCCACGTTTCCAAAAATCTGTTTCAAGTTACACGTTAATTCATTTTTAATCTGTACTTCTGAAGATGATGGATATGATTCCATCAAAAAGCTTAAAGTTAAATAAAGTATTTTAATTGTGTCTACCGTGAATTTTAATTTAAATATTATTAATTAATTAATATATCACAGGGCATAGTATCGAATAAATGATCTGAGGGGAGGCCGCGGAGAAAATGACGGTGATGTCAGCTTGATTAGCCTCTATTACCCGTATACAAATGTTTATGTATATATGAACTAATTTTCATTACTTTGTTTTTGTTTTTAAAGCTTAATAATTGTTTAATATTTTTAGATCATTAAATTTCTTTAAATATACGTAGTTTACATATTAAACGATATAACT
Organism: Dysdera silvatica; assembly: GCA_006491805.2. Lineage (NCBI taxonomy): Eukaryota > Metazoa > Arthropoda > Arachnida > Araneae > Dysderidae > Dysdera > Dysdera silvatica. The sequence goes on along the minus strand of QLNU02014176.1, from coordinate 25,765,643 downwards.
TTTCTTAAAATGAAACCGAGCAAATAAGACGTACCATAACTTTACTCACGTATTTCAGAGCTAAGAAAAAAAATATTTTTTGGGATCTATTGAATATTGCTACTTGTTACTCGACCTTCATTTTCTTATGACTGACATGGAAATAAGTTCTTGATAGGTTTAGTTTACTATTCTTTCAGGTCACTCCTTTCATTTTTAGTTCTGCTCACAACTATTTTACTACTGCTCACAACTATTTTACTACTGCTCACAACTATTTTACTACAGCATGTCTTCTTCATTTTAGTTCCTATGGTGACGTAAGCTTTTCCATGATATCTGCATTTTCCTCGCACTTCTTGTTTTTTTTTTCATTTATCCCTCTTTCCCACAATTTCTCTTGCATTTCTAAATTAGTTACTTGCGTTTTAGTCCATGCATTTTTTGGTCTACACTTTCTTCTCAGTATTTTCTATTTGAAGCTTATCTACTTACTTCAATTTCTTTCTGAATATACATTTTAACTAACTATATTTCCTTTGTTTAATCATTTTGGACACAGGTTTTTTGTCGAAATGATTCCACAGTTTTGTATTAGTTAATATCTTTGGGCAGTGTATGTATAACATTGTACTGAGGCAACTACTTGAATAATTCAATGTAAGAGTATCAAACCTTTTTCCTATGTCTTTTAATTTTCACTGTCAGACGAGGTTTTCCTCCTCCACATCTAGCGAACCAAAGACGGAAATATTCTCGGAGAGAATTCAAAGAAATAGATTGTTTTAATGGTTAGAAACTTTTGCTTTTTTTGTCCAAAGCTCAAGAATCTAGCTTAGGACATATAAGTCTCATCTATTGAGTCAAGCTTAGCGTATATGTCTCACCTATTGAGTCCAGCTTAGGATATATGAGTCTCATCTATTGAGTCCAGCTTAGGACACATAAGTCTCATCTATTAAGTATATCTTGGGACATGTGGGTCTCATCAACCGAGTCTAGCTTAGGACATATTGCCTAACTATTATCCATTGCCGTACTTAGAACCTATGAGTTAAACCTATCGAGTCTAGCTATATATCCAGCCTATAGATGGGACTCATATGCCCTAAGCTAAGGCAGACGAGTCCCATTTATCGAATCTAGCCTAGCTAGACTAGATAGATGCGATATAGACAGATAGATGCACTAGCTTAGAGCGCAGAAAATCGTTGCGTCTGCTTTGATTTCAGAACCATATATCTGAAGTGGGACTAACATTGATTAACAGACTTTCAGCAGGACATCTCGCTTTGTTATTAAAAGTCCTATTTAAGTTTCCTTAAGTACTTTGAAATTTATGTACTTTGTTATAATTACTTTATTCTATACTATATACTTTATTCTATACTATATACTTTATTCTATACTATATACTTTATTCTTTTCTTCATCCATTAAACTCATTATTCTGTTTTTATATATAGGAAATAATAGTTTTTTCTAGCTTCTGTATCACATGTGCGGCTAAAGTTTAATAATATTTTGGACCATATTTTGAGAAAAGCAAATTTAAAGTTAAAACATGATCATTAAATTTGGGTACGGTTAGCGTGTTTAGATAGTGATTCAAATAGTGAAAAATAAGGAAAGCATGAACTTGAATCATTGTTACAAAGAATAATGTGCCGCTTGAGCAAGACTACGATATACATAACTTAAAATGGAAAAAGATAGCTAGAGTCTGTTCACGGAAAATTGGCGGCCAAGTCCCTTCAATTCTAACGGGATTTGGCCGCCAATTTTCCGCGAACGGATTATACACCACCTGCTTGAATTTTGAACCCTTCATATGCCATGTGACATGGAAGAGAAGGGGATAATGGAATATCTAGTATAAAGTATTGAGTACATTAGAATGAAAAATGAAATTTTCTTTGTAATTTAATGGCTTTAAATTTATATAAATTTAAGTATTTAGTAATTTTAGTTGAGCGTGATTCGTATCTTCTATCCTCTCGATAGCTTTAAAATCAAATGGACCGCATGGACGGGGAACCTCAGGCTACAGACATTATAACTTCTAAAATAATCATTCTTGATGCAGGACAGTCGTGAAAGCCTCTGAAAGCAAGAGTTTGCTATTTGGTCTGTGCTTAACTTATTCCATCCGTACTCTTTCTGGTTATGCCAATGTTCAGAAAGAGTAACATTAGCTTTTGCCGTTCTGAATACGTTAAATTTATTGGATTAAACCCGAAATGATGTATGTCGGTGTTTCCAGAATTGAGTTAAGTTTAAAAATGCAATTTCAATATCTAAAAAATATCTATATCAAAGCTTATTCTAACAATTTCCAGATGACAGAGAGTCATATATTCCCACACATGGAAATTCACTGCAATGCATTTCAAAAACTCGTGTCTTGTAAAACGGAGAAAAAAATGTACTTTTACAACTTTGCTTTTAACCCCCCATTCGCATATGTGTCAAGTATTGCCAAGCGTAGATTTAGGGTAGGAGGTGCCCTGGGAATGGCGAATTTTTGACACTCCCAAAATGCGATCCATAATCGCGAAAAATCAGGCGGGGAGGCTGAGGCACTTATTAGGCGCCTATTAGGCGCTTATTAAAAATAAATAAATAAAATAAAACGTTAATTTTGCACTCTACTAACTGCGATGAAAAATCATATGTGAAGAGGGGGAATGTTTACGATTAATTCAGGTTACAATTTTATATCATAAGGTAACATTATAAGGTAAAGATATTTTTATGAATAAATTAATTTTATTTGACGATAAGATTTTTTATATTATTTTTTTCTCTGTTGGGAGGGGGTTCCTTCGAGGAGGTCGGATCGAACAAATTTCACGTTGGAGAGATTGCAATTAAAAAAAAAAGTCCGCTGTCTCTTAAAATTTTGAGCACCGGGTATAAAGTGTGCATTTATAAATCCGGGCTTGGCTATTCCTAATATTGTTATAAGTTTTATGCTCTCGGAATATGTTGTATTTTATTGCCGTATTTCTTACTTAAATGGGATTTTACAATGAAAATCAAATACACTGACGTACGTATGGGTTTGTTGAAGGGGTTGTAATCCCCCACTACGATGAAATTTTGTATGTATATGCATATGGATATATGGAGCTGTACATCTGTAACTCCCTCCCTCACTGAGCCTATAACCCCACTTATGAACTTTCTGCCCTGTGATCCAATATAAGACCTTTCAGTAACTAGGTTCTGATATCGCCATTATATCAAATGCGTAATTTGCTAGATTTAAAGGGATAGAAATGAAGGAGAAGAGCTCATGGTTCGCTGCAAGCAAAAGGTCAAACTATCCAGAACTTTCAAGGAAATAGAGCAAGACGATTTTTTTTAGAAAAACAACAACAGCAACAACAACAACAAAAAAAACGCGAGGAAAAAGCAAAAAAAAGAAAGTGAAACTCCTTATTTGACGCACGATAATAACACGAATATAGTTTTATGAATGGGGATTTATTAAGAATGGAGGGTATCTTGGTATTTTGATTTTGGACGGTGGGAAAAGCGGAGGTAAGCTGTTATTGTTCTCGAATTAGAGTGGGAAACTGGCGTTGAAGAACATGATAGCCAAACGAATTCTATTTGTTCGTTGTTTCTCTGTTGGGTGTGAGAAAGTTTTGACATTGTCTTTGTTGGATATTGTTCACTCTCCTGTTGGCTGCTTGGCCAGAGTTTCATAATTCGGCCGAAAGGCGTTTGTTGGCAGTCGTGAAATTAGGTTGCAAACTAATTAACAGGTCTAGTCGATGGAGGACATAGTGCTTGAATGAACACCTCCTTCACAGTTAGTTTTATTATTTCCGCCGAAAACAGCATTTTATCCTTTAATTGGTTGAGCTCCGCTTTTCTCCATTTGTTTTGTACATTTGATTATATGGTTCATTGGACAGTTGACAGTTTGGTTTTTTGGACACTTGATGGCTTGATTTGTTGGATATTTGTTGGAGAGTGGTTTGATTTGTTGCACATTTGTTGTAGTTTAGTTTGTTAGGAATTTTGTAGTTCGATTTATTAGATATTTGCTGTTGCTGATGTCTGTCCTTCTGTTCTCATCTGGCGACCCATTTCTTTCTTTGTCTGTCTGAAAGTGGGTCTGTATGTAAAGTTACAGTAAGTGGACACAAATATTACAGTTTTTGTTAAAAAAAATTATAAGCATATGAAGCTTTGAAATTATTATTTTTTCAAAAGGGGTCATGTGTTTTTTTTTCTGTAAATAAACATGACTTGTTCCTGTGGTGATACAGTAGTAACGCGTTAAGCTGGCGTGCCATTAATCCGGGTTCGACTCACAACGGTGCCAAAACAGGACGCATACTTATAAGCCACGGGCGTTAGTTGCCTTGAGCTTAACAGGTTCGGATCCCTTGGAAACCTCTAGGTCAGCACAGGCCCGGCGCGACCGTATAGGTGAACTAGGCTGCCGTCTAGGGCGGCATCATGAAACATATTTTGAAGATACTAAATACTGCAAGACGATTGAGGTTAACTTGGCAATAAATAGATGGATTAGTTGAATGGATTATTTTTGTCTAAATGCCTTCACCACTATTTACTCTTCTATATAACTGTCTCTCTGTCCATTTTTTCCATACCCTCAGCTTCTTACTTTCTTACATTAACAAATTTTTCTCTAACCCGTTTGCGTAACTCTGCATAATATTTTCCCATTGCCGCTACACCTTTCAGTGGCGCGAGCAATACCGTTGCGTTCTAGAGGCTTGGAGGACGCTTTTTCTTTTTGATCTTTTTGTCCATTGTTACAAGACGTTGAGGATTACGATTTTGCCCTTCAATAGCAAAATTTCAGACTATTTTTTTTTTGCTTTTGATTATTTGTTTGTGCATTATTCGATAAGCTGTGATTATCACACTTCGTTTTTACCAGAACTATTGTGCGAGGTCGGAATGTGTCGTATTTTTTTATCTTTCGATTGTTGCGAGATGTATTAGGACGTGGATTTTTTACGGGGTGGGGAGCGCACACGTGTTTCATCTAGGGCGCTAAATTTGCTTGCGCCGGCCCTGGGTCAGCACGACTTTTGCTATCATTGCGTCGTAAAACTAAAGATCGAAATACGCATTAATTAATGAATTCATTTTTTAAATTCATGAACGACAAAAAAAGTATGTTTTATGACACAACACAAAAAAGTATGTTTTATGACACAAGGTCAGATCGGGCTACACCGCTCTAGATTTATCGTTTCCCTGCGAGATCTATGACTGGAGTCTACTGCACCCCTACACCTCTAACACCCCCAAATTTCTTGACATACACCTCTAAAATCCAAATTTATATTCCCGCGAAATATTCAAATTATAAGAAAGAAAAAAGATTATGCGCAAATTATTTTTCTATATATTTTATGCATATGTAAATTGTAATAATCTTTTATATGCAACAATTTTTCGAAGAAAAATATGGATAAAGATACCAAGGGGGGGAAAGGAACCACAGGAAGTAAAATCCTGCCACCTCAAAAATTATCAATCGTCTGTGAATGGACTAAATGTCTAAGAAATGCTTGAATTTTGTTTTCCTCTGAATAAAAGAATGAACTTTTTGGGTAAATATGGATGAATTATTTCGTTTCTTTTCTGGTAAGTACATTTTATAAAAAAAATTAAAATTTTGAAGGTAAATTTGACACCCCCTCTTCGAGCGAATATTCTGGCAGATATCTTGATCCAAATATCTGTCGCTTGGAGAATCAAACTTCAGAATGCCGATCAGTGAAGCCGAAAGTGAAAGAAGAATCAGAAAATCGAAGAGAAACAAATAGAAAATGAAAGAAAAGGGAAATTAGAAAATCAAAAAGAAATTAGAAAAGAAATTAGGAAAAATAAAGAAGGAAAAAGAAAGCAATCCTTAGGAATACGAAATTAAAAAAGAGGGAAAAGAAATGGAAACCGAATAGGGATATCATTACAATATTTTTTGCGACGTTTCGAAAGCTACAACTTTCTTTATCGAAAAAACTCTTAAAGTTGCGAAAAAAGTATTCTCTAACTAGTATTCTCAAATTTCATAAACTCATTTGGCACTTGAAATTTTTCGAACTAGAGGGGATCTAATATATTCAGTACATGCCTAGTACAAATATGTCTAGTTAAATAATTTATTTAGAATATGCCCTGTAGTCGAATCCATTTTGAACTAGCATGAGAGAGCAGTTATTTTGCCCGTTATATACAGGTTTTCCTTAAAACCGGATTGCCATTAAAAAAAAAAAAAAAAAAAGTAAAACTTGGCAGGATAGCGAGAACGAATATCATCATCTATGCATATCATATATTAGATATTTAAATATCAGAATTTTTTTTTTTACAAATGTTCACATTTGGAAAAAATCCCTTATCGTCTTAAATCCTCTAGGACGAAATCTTTGTAGAAAGGGGGGAAACAATGGGCGCCCACATGGGGGGGGACAAAGGGTGGCTGGAACCCCCTCTAGTCGTTTAAAAATTTGATTTGTCCGATTCTACATTTGCTTTCAAAAGTTTTACAAGCACATTTTAAAATAAGGTACTTTTTAGCTCATTACTAATTGCCAAGCAGTATAAATTATTTTTGTAGCATTTTAGTATCTTGTACATTCACTAAAATTTTTGACAGCCTTGAGAAGAAGGTAATAATTTTTTTTGCCCCACCTAGAAGTACTGAAATGGGCGCCCATGGGGGAAACCCATTCTCAAACTCTGCCTATTGAAAATATGGCCCTGCGGTGGCGCAGTGTGGTAACGCGTTCTCCTAGTGCGCCGCTAATCCGGGTTCGACTCCCAGCAGTGCAAAAAGAACGCTTACTCAGAGATCACATAAAGATCTCACTGTAGTCCGGGGTTTGGTTCCCTAGGCCTTAAGAGGTTCGGATTCCTCGGAAAACAGTAGGTCCCGGCGCAGCATGACCACTGTAGTCTTTGAGCCGTAAAACCAAAAAGAAAGAAAGAAAAGAAAGAAAGAAAGAGATGAAAATATGGGGGAACTTACAGGATTATCGTACGCTATAACAGGTTTTCTCAATTATTGAAAGGTTTTCGTTCTGTATATTTTGAATATAATCAAACGTATTTTTTATTGTCTCTCTATTACCGGGTTTGCCTTTTAACCGAGCTTGTTACAACAGGTTGAGAATATATCAATTTTAACAGAGGTGAATACAAGTATAATTATTATTATTATAAATTTCCATCAGCTGTGTTCTTACTAGCATATCAATTCAAACGACAAGGAGCCAAAAACAACGAAGTGGCTGTAACACCGATTACATTCTGTTTACTTCACTGGCAAGAAAAGAAGAAGAAGAAACAAAGAAATGATGCCCTATCTTTGTAAAAAACAGTATGGGAAGGACAGATCACATAACGAACCGTGTCAAGGTAAGGCAAAACCACCCGTGGAAACGAAGTACTTTACAGTAAAGTCGGAAATAGGACATCTTTTCAATCTGGATCGGATAAGGAGTGGGTCCCCCCACTTCGTCACGATTCATTTCAATGGGAAAAATGCTCAAGACATGTGTTTATTGTGCATGTGATGCAAGGGCTTGGAGTCCATGTTGTCTAGTCGCTGGACGAAATGGTGGTGAAAATTGCGTCGGAAGGACGTTGCAAAACGATCCCCGAAACCCAGTATTTATTCCTGACGTATTCTTTCCTCTCCAGTGCTAAAATTATGGGTGTTGTGCCTTTGCGTGCGTGACTGTCACTTGCTTGGCCATTGTTTAAATGGCAGTTTAATTATACCCGTTTTACGGTCAGGATTTACTTCAATCCACCTACTCCTAACTTCGAGCCCTGCGGCATCATCACACAACATCAGTATTTCAAAACCGATATTGAACGAACCAATAAATGTTTGGAATTATCGGCGTTTTGTAATATTGTGAAAGGTTTTGAAGGTGGATGGGGCCAATAGATTAAAGTGCTTGTTGTGGTTCTTTGAGTACGACGACGGGAGTTTATTAGCATACATGTTTTGTCCGACTATCTTCTAAAGCCTTTAAGAAATTTTAAGTCCCCATGTTAAAGAGAAAGGCAGGCAGGATAACAAATATGCAGGCAGACAAAGAAAAATAGTCCATGGACTAAACAAGAGCATGATTCTACTCCGTTAACGAACGCGTAAAGCGGGTGCCATGGATCTCAGTTACACATATTTTAATACACTGAGTAAAATTTAAATGGTAGTACCAAAAAGGGGAATGCGTGATTCACCGTACACCAAGTTAGACTTATGGACAAGGTTGTTAGACTTATGGACAAGGTTGTTAGACTTATGGACAAGGTTGTTAGACTTATGGACAAGGCTAATTAGGAAGTAAACATGGTATTTCCAGCATGTAAGCATGCAAGAACGTTCATTTATTGCGGAAAAAAAATTACCTTATGTGCACATACTACGTAATATTGCTTATTTGAAATTTAATTAGAATTTTAATAAAAAGTAGAATTTCTATATAGGAATTATTTCGTATTATTTTCCACAGATGGCGCTATTTATAAGTATATTTGGCGTTTTTTTCCCCCCCTACTCAACAGTGGAATTTCGTTTTAACGAACCACAACGGACCTAAAAAAGCTCATGATATTCAAAGTATATGATTGTTATGTGAACCTTAGTTCCACTGGTGTATGCAGAATGTTCATGTGGCGGGATACAGTTTTATCATAAAGGGGAGGGGACACAGAGATGTAATCCATATTTTTATATGTATATATACAAAATTATATTGAAATGGGGGTTATGACTCCATTCCCCCTTGCATAAGTCAGTGATTAGTTCCATGGAATGCTTTTCAGGATCAATGGAATAGTTCGTAAAAACGCGTACTGCGTAAATTGGGGGTTCGTAAAAACACGAGTCCACTGTAAAAAATTTTCCGCATTGATGGATTTAGGGAAAAGAAGAAACTTGGTGATTTCAGTCTCCAAGCAAGAACAATTTTTTTTTTTTTAAATAACATGACAGGTTGATAGAGTGGAAGTTTGATGTTAAAGTTAACGTAATGCACACTTGCCTCCCCCCCAAATCTTGGATTCGCCACTACTAGCAGACGATTAATTTGAGACAGTAGATCCCACTGGCGTACGCAGGGGGGTGTTGACGGGGGTTGTAACACTCCATTGCAATGAAATTTTGTATATTTAACATAGGAATCCATGAGTTGTAGCTCTGTAACCGCCCATTGAGCCTATAACGCCCCATTATGAACTTTCTGCTCACGCCTATGGTAAAACCCCGATCATCCGAACTTCGTTAACCGAAATGATTTACTGAATATTTTTCTTACATTTTAATAAAAGGCATCTGTTCAGCGTTTTAAATAAAAAACGCTCATATCGGGTAATGCCTATATTATAAGCATGCCTATTCTGAACTAAAAAAAAAATTATAAACTTGCATAAGCATGCCTTTATGCCTGCTGGAATAGCACCCCGATTTTGGACATGGTGTCCAAACGCATTACTAATACGTCACCATGGGGCCTGTAAGTCCAAGTCCAAGATTCTCATGTTATAGGGGAGCCCAACGAAACGTTATATCCCCGAGGTGATATGGGTGAATTTGTGTTGGAGTTTGAGAAGAGAAATCATTAGGATTTAGTCGAATGTATGGAATAGTGGAATTAGATGTGATGTGATTTGGCGAATCTTGGTTGGACAATAAAAAATTAAATTTAGAAGTCTATTTGAACATTGGTTTTCCAATGAATCGACTGAGATCTAAAAGGTAGTAATTTAATAGTGTTAAAAATTTAAGATTTAAAATTTTTGTTACAACGAGGAAAAGGCGGTGGAGTTCTTTTGAAAGGGTTTAAGTATCATCCCTTGATCAATGCTCAATTGAGGAAGGAAAAATGGTTAAGGATAATTGAAGTGTTGTGTGTTTGAAGTGTTGGAGTGTTTTGGTCATGGGTGGAAGAATGCCAGTGTGGGTTCACCATAGGGCCTTTGTTTCACTGAAAGTAATGATATGAAAACATTGATTTACAACTGCCTTTAACAATAACAAAATAATAGTTGCAATAAGTTTACAGTTCACACACGTACAACGAAAAGCCAAAATCCAGATGCAGTGGGTAACGACTTCTTAAACTGGAGTGGTCAACCCGTAAGACCGAGCTAAGCTGGTTTTCGCGGGATGTTAGACTTTATTTAATTATCCCTTCAGACATTAGGCTCCTGAAAGGCAGTGGAGGCTGCACACAACTTAAATCCCATGGCTACCGAAGCTCTTCGCCATAAGAAGAATGCTGGAAGTGAATTAACTGAAAAACGTTAAAAATTGTCAATAACCACCGGAAATCGAATTTCGCTATTAAATATGGTCCTGGGTTCAATTTCTAAAATGGGAATGCGTACCTTGTTTTTTTATTTTTTATTTTTTTTAAATAATTTTATTCTGCTTTAGTCCATGAAACTATCGGCCATAACAGGGCAGCAGAAAGTGTAATAACTTAATAAAAGCAACTGAAGGATTATCAATTATAGCCGAAAATTGAATTTTTTAACAAAATATTATCTAACGTTCGATTACGGGAATGCGAGCGCCCTCTTTTTTTTTTCCTTTTTTAAATTTAGTTTTTCCGGTGCGAATTAAACCGCATGCCTAAAATTGAAGCAAAATGTGAAATAATTGGAAAATAGTTGAGGAATTAGCGTTTATCGCTGAAATTTGAGTTTCTTCACTAAATATGGTACTCTGTTTCAGAGAATTGGAACTTGTTTCTTCTTTTAATGTCATTATTATTGTTTTATTTCCGTGAAACAATTCAATTTTATTCTAGCAAGTGAAATCAATGGCCCAGAAGTGGGGAGGGGGGGGGCGCAGGATGCTCAATCCCCCATTAAACATCAAAACACATTATTTTTAACGCCAAATTGCATGATCTTCTTTAAAACTTTTTGAGCCCCATAATTTTTGAATTTCTGCGCCCCTGAATGAAAGCATATGGAAAACAAGAATGGAAAATCTTTCTTTACTGAATGTGGAGTTCGATCCCGGGAATAGAACCAGTTCCCCCTTTTTTTTTAAATCAAAAAAATATATTTTTGTTCTAACAAATGAAACCACATACTATGAAAAGAGAACAGAGCATGTATTAATTGAAAAACAGCTGTGGAAGCATTGAAGGAAGTCGAGTTTCGACATATGGTCCTAAACTCCAGTGCCGCCTCAATGGTAGTTTCCGTGGGGTGTCAGACCTAATTTATTCGCCCCTTCAGACACTGGGCTTCTTAAGGCAGCGGAAACACTTACCCTGAAATTACACAGTTAATGAAGTCCTCAAAAAAAAGAAAGCACAAGGTGTAACACAGAAAAACAGGGAAAAGGTTATCAGTATGTTATCGAGTTTCTTTACTAAATATCGCGCTGTGTTTAATCACAGAACTGGGAATGTATTGCTTTTTTTTTTCATTAAATAATTGATTTGGTTCCGCGTCAGTGCCGTATTTCCTAATAGGTTATGCTAGGTTACAGACTGGGGCGGAATATTTTGTGTATTGAGTCTGATATAACAAAATCAATACCATACGATGATATCTGATGATATAATCAGATGTTTTGCCAAGAAGAAAGCTAGACGTCATGCTTTCCATTTAAATACCAGTGTTCTATAGGCTTTTATTTTTTTGCTAAAATTAAAATTTATTTCAATAAAATTGAATTTGATTTATTATATACCAAAAAGGAATAATACTTCAATATAAGTTAATATTGTTTAATGCTTTTAATTGTTTAAAGTTAATATGTTTCAATTAATGAGTTTGTTTTTTGACATATTTACTATCAATACAAAACTTTTCGGCGTATACCGACTGTAACAATTTTTATATTGGAGGGGCAGAGGGGTAGGAAGGGGCGGCAAAATGGTAAATCCGCCCATGTTTCGCGTTGGTAAATAAAACTATCGCCCATAAAAAGAAAGCAGAAGCGTAATAACTGAAACACAGTTGCCGAATTTTAGTAGTTTTAATAATTCTTTTCTTGCCTGAAGTTTCGAAAAACTTCTCACTCCATTTGCCACTTGTTACAGTTATAGTCAAAGATATTCTTAAAGGAATTGCAAAATCAGAAAACATTAAAATAAGATCAGGTGAAAGATATTTATTATAAAACAGTCAGCGTAGCCATATTGAACTTCACTTTGTTAAAATAATTTTATTTTAATCACATAAACCAGAATCCTTTTGTTCACTATCCGATAATATAATCTAAGTTCATACACAGTATTTTATTTTTGTTTGTTTCCATGCCTTTTAGATATCAATGAATGTTATTTAAATTTAATAATATTTGAAATTCATTATTAAAAATTATTAATATTTACAAGTGCTTTATGCATGCTCATGAGTTAGAATTCTTTTATTTTGGAAACTGCTGTAATCAAAATAGTGAAATGAAATCTGTTTTATAACTTTTTCTGTCAAATCAATTGCCTTCATCTGTATTTTTATACGTGCCTTTTTTTTCCGAGATTTCCCTACATCAATAGCTTGGAATGTAATTTCACAAATTATTTCTTCAATAATTGTTTTTGCCTCATCCAACATACCTTTAAAAATGTTGCCCGATCTACATTCTTTAAAGCAATTATTATTTTTTTTAATATTTCTGTAATTGTCTGTATAATTATATTTGAGATTTTACATTTGCATTAAATTTTTTACGCAAAAGATTGTCTGTCAATGTCTTAATCGAATTGAGTCCACTTAAAATGAAACTGCCAGTGCCGTTTTAACAGATGGGCCAAAGGGGCCCAAAAAAGGACTTCAAGTTGACAAATTTTTATATTTTTCTTATTGCAAAAATTTGGGTATTTAATAGTGTAAAATCAGCCCCAAAATGATCAAACCCATGGCCCACGAATGCGTTAAGACGCCCCTGGTTGATGCACGACAATGCATCATCACCACGACCGTCATATGAGAAAACACGTCGTTATAAATGGGCTTCGGTCATTATTAAAAATTGTCGTGTAGCTGAATTTTACAGGACAGATGAAGTTGAAAAATAACGTTATAAATAATGACTTTTCTTGCCATCGAAAGCATCTGTAACACCTAATTTTTTGCCTCTTATGCTCGGGGATTTACTACATCCGGTTGCAAGGGAAAAGGAAAGTTTTTCTAAAAAAAAAGGTAAAAAATGGGCGGGACTGGCAATACTTCAATTGAGCAACCTCCGGGCGTCCGCCTATCCCCGAGGGCAGTAAATCGCCAAAATTGGGACGAACACATTCATTGTAAATGCTACTAAATTGCAACAAGTCAACCATGAAGATTAACAAGATGTTGGCTGCCTGCTTGGCGTTATATTAATTCAGGCGGTTAATTGTGCACTCAAAAAAAAAAGAAAAAAATAGTATCCATAATGTACGTTTTGTTAGATACTATAATAATCGCAAAGATTTGAAGAACATATTGCAATTTGGCTAAGAGTGATTGGCGAAAATAGAAACGTCATTGATATTCACATCCCTATTTTAATCGATATTTCAATCCTAATCGATTATGGCTCGAAGAGGCATATCGATACATTATAAACTACCGCCATAGCATATCAATATAATGAGATTGCATTAGATATGCTACTTTTTATGGATAGAACAAGATATAGGTCGAGATAATTCTTTTGTATCTGGCCAACATTTAAGCCACACCGAGCATTCTGAGCATTTAAGCTGCCAATCTATCTAAATTTTGTCGTGATAAGCAAAACAAGGAAATGTGCAGCAAGTGAAAATTGGAGAAATAAAAGCCAGGAGAGCGCTTTGCTGCATTTGAACCCCATGTAATAAAGCATTTTTTCTGGTCAAGTCAGTAGGGTAAGGTTGGTCCCAAGGAGCTGCTCCATATTCTCAGGAGGGGTGGGGTGGGGATGTGAAGTCCGCAAAGTAAATTAATGTGAAGAGCGCTTTTTTTCTTTCGCATTCCTGTTGTTCAACGAGGCATGCGTAATTATTGGGACAGTTAGTTCTCTGTCTAAAGTAGAGGTTTTCAACTACGTTGCGGCTGCTTGAGGCACTGTTGTTATTCGGTCATGGAGTTTTGACGAGCTTTTATTGCATTTTCAAAACAGACATTACTTTAAAGTTATCACATTTTTAATTAATTTTTCCTGTAACACCTCTTTTTGAAATGTAACTTTATATACAGCAAATCTCTGAATAGCGTACATTTTAGGACTTGATTAATTATGTGTCCGCTATTTGGGAGGTGTAGGGTATAAGGTGCTCGTTAAAGGTGTCAATAATTTGGGAGGTGTAGGGTATAAGGTGCTCGTTGAAGGTGTCAATCATTTGGGAGGTGTAGGGTATAAGGTGCATATTGGAAGTGTCCACAATTCAGGAGATGTAGGGTATAAAATGCTTGTTGAAAGTATCCACAATTCAGGAGGTGTAGGGTATAAGGTGCTCGTTGAAGGTGTCAATAATTTGGGAGGTGTAGGGAAAAAAAGTGCATATTGAAAGTGTCCACAATTCGGGAGATGTAGGGTATAAAGTGCTTGTTGAAAGTATCCACAATTCAGGAGGTGTAGGGTACAAAGTGCCCGTTGAAGGTGTACGCAATTCGGAAGTGCCCGTTAAGAAGTTATTGCTGTACAAAAGGAGTTATTTTTGTACCTTATTGGGGAAAAGCATGTTTCATTATAAAATATCTGCACAGACACGAAAACGTATTTAGAGGTGAAGTGGGCAAGCAGGGCTAGCGCAAGCAAATATGTTGCTCTAGGTGAACGAAGCCTCCTCTTCCCAATCCCGCAAAAAATTGACATCCCAAGACAACTTTTAACAATCAAAAAGTGAAAAAATACGACACATTTCGTTCTCCCATGATAGTCCTGGTTAAAAAGAAGCATGATAATCAAGGCTGATCTCATGACGCACAAATAAATGATGATAAAGAAATAGTTTGGGATTTTGCTGTTGAAGGAGACAATTGTAATTCCTGATGTCTTATAATAATGTACCAAAGGTGTCACGTGCACAAAGATGTCAAATAGAAGGCAAGAATTTGAGGATATGGAAAAATAAGGATAAGAGAAACTGTACAGAAGGAAGAATAAATATTGATGAAGGCATTTAATCGAAAATAATCGATTCGGATGCATTTATTTATAGCCAAATTTATCTCAATCATCTTACAGTATTAATCATTTCAAAAATATCTGTCTCAGTGCCGCCGTAGGCGGCCACCCAGTTCGCTTGTATGGTCGAGCTGGAACTGTGGCCAAGAGAGAGAGGGAGAGTGTGCTTTTTTTATATCAAATAATTTATTTGAACGTTGGTTGATATTCAATCAATCAATCAATCAATCAAGCAAGTTAGATTTTTAAGTTTAAGTTGGGAAGAAATGCTACACCTTTATATTTCAAATTAAAGGACTTAAAACTATATATACAATTTTGCTAAATTTTATAAAATGTTGAAAAAATACATATTTTATATATATACATGATATAATGAAAACCCGGAGTTTGCCGCATTTTTAATTTCTGTATTCAAATTATCATAAACATGGTTTACCCGGAACATGCCAAATATTAATAACCCATTACTGTACCTTGCGCTTAAATTCATTCTCGAAATTCGACTTCTGGTTTAAAAATAGACAATTTTTTTTTTGCCCAAAAAATGATGTGGAATGGAACTATTGGAATGGATCAATTCTCAGGATGCGTTCCGCGACTCAGTAAGTTTGGGAACCACTGAGCTGTGGAATCAAAAAATTCTCATGAAAATAATAAATTAAATATATTAATTTAAGTTGTAGTTTCTGAACTTTTCCATTACGATTGTATTACTTTCACCTGATGGGAGTTTATTTTTATTTTAGGGGTTCTACTAGGCGTCATTCTTTAACCAATTTTGTTTACAATCTTTATTGTTTATGAATTCAAAAGATGCGCTTTCAGTAGTTGATAACTACCTTTCTGCTCCATATATACACGCGACATTACACTGTAAATACAAGTGGACCTCAATATCATAATGAAAATGTTCTACATGATGTTAAACAATGGCTCGCCTAATAGCTAGGTGGCGTGACGAAGAAGCGAACACCCTACGGTCTTAATCTCGTAAGCGTATTGTTTTCATCGAAAGACACAGTAAGATGAACAATGTTCAATAAAGAGGTATCTCTTTGAGTGGTTACGCCAAAGCTATAATTGGTAGGCTTGGTAGCAACAGAGGTAACCCGTTAAACAACTGTGTCTAAAGTCATAGCTGTTGTAACGTTTGAACACCAACCAGTTATAATTTGTAGTTTTTTAAAACATCAACTAGTGACGTTCAAAATTTAAGAATAATATACAACTGCAAACTTATTTCATGGGGAACATTGAATAGGAAAAACAATATTGCAAATTGAAGCAGTATACTCGCGCGTATATAGTTTCACAAATTCTAGACGGCATCTAATATTTTGCTATAAAACTTGCATGAATTATAGGAGTGAAAGCATGAGTTTCAGGTCAAGCAAAGTGCTTCATGTAGAGTTTCTAAAACAATATGACTTGTGATTGCTCTTGGTATCTGCATAGTTCCCGCAGCGTTTCTTCATTACTCTTTAAAAATTCATGTTAATAACTTCTTCTTCTTCTAAAATGCTATGTTTATAAATTTACTTGCATTTTTTCTACATACTGTGTGTATGAGTTCACAAATCACCATTGAATTTTGAGTACTTGTCCATATTGCACAAAAATCTTTAAAAACAATTTTAAATATTGCATTTGTGGCTTATATATCATTACATATTAACATACTGAAATGCCTCAATGCGTAAAATGACGAATGCCATCCAGTTTACTAAATGAAGAATAAGTTTCATTCCATGTAAGGCCAATTGCTGATCTTTCAAAACGGGTTAAACAGTCGCTACAATCAATTTGTTATTCTTTAACAAATGAACACATTCAAAGTTGCAGGGAAGGTCTGAAAAACAAACATTTCCCCTCATTTAAACTTAAGGCATCGGTAAGATTATCTAGTTTACTTAACTCTTAACTATATATCTCGTGACAGGGCGCCCTCTTTCGGGTATTCTTGGCATAACAAATTTTTACCTGTGAATCCAGCTGGATCCTAAAGATAGATCCCCCAAAAAATTTTTGACATAATACTAATTTACAGCTACGGAAAAAAGAATGTAAATTTACAATTGCGGAAGTATCTATAACTTACTAATTTAAAGTTACCTAAGTAATAACCTACTAACTTACGGTTACATAAAGTATAAAACAGGGTTGTTCAACATAAGGCCCTCGGGTCACAATCCGGCCCGCCGACACCTGTTTGGAACAAAAAAAAATTCCAAAACAAACATTTTAGATTTTTTTTTCAAAAATAAGGGAAAAAAGCGGGACCAGCATGGGTGATCCCCTTCCTTATCGCAAGTGGACAAACAACTGAGACCCTGAAGGGAGGCTTTATATATATATATATATATAGAGAGAGAGAGAGAGAGAGAGTATATGTCTTGGAAAAACTAGTTCATGTAAAATGAGGCGGAGGAGACAAAGAAGTTTGAGTAGTATGTGATGAGCGAAGGTTTTCTTTTACCTGTTGTCGTGTGTCAGTGTATATTTATATCTCTTCAATCCAATTTCTATTCCGTTTATTATATCCATATCGTATAATTTATAACATGGCATGTCGAGGGATCAGGCGGTATTTGCTGTCAAGCATACCTCCTTCAGAAACATGCCATGTTTGGAAACATCCTATGGGCGATTCCCCTTGAAAAGAGCTTGCAGGGTGTTTCAAACACTTCATCCAATTGGTACTTACTCAGTTTTTTGTTTGGCTGGCTTGGTTTTTCATTTTTGCATCCTATTTGCTTTGTTTTAATAATCTAATCCTTTAGTTTTCAAAAACGTGCAAGAACACGCTTTGGATTTTCATATATCGTCCAGCATGTAAGTAAAATTATTTTGTGTATTTTTCAATGTTTTTCATTGTTCTCCATGTTTCAACTTAAAGTGTTTTTAATATATATATAGATCAACTATAGCGCAATTTTATTTCGAACATTAAAACTTTTTTTTTTAGATTTTTCGCCAGCAAATGCAACAATCTCTTCTATTTTATTAATATTGATGTGTTTTCATTTTATTTGCCAGAGATAAAATGTTTTGATGTTTTAAATATGTAGCCTATCAATGCATGTAATGTTACGAAATTTGCGCGTCATATTAATTTTTCTGCAATTCCTGGTATTATTATATACACTTAATTTAATTATCACTTGATTTAATAATCATGTAATATAATGCTCATATGAATTTAATAATCTTATTATTTAATAATCATGCAATTTAATACTTATATGAATTTAACAATCGTATTATTTAATAATCATACTATTTAATGTAATCATACAAATTTAATAGTCAATAACGCAAATTCCACTTGAACGACGATTCAAGTATCGCCCAGAATCAATGAAAAGGCGTCATTTCTCGGGCGTTGCTTGACAGCCGCACATCCTCCAAAGTTGCCAACTTTTTTCCCGTACTAAAATCGAAGCGACACCAAAAAATCCAGCACTAAAGTGCCAATTGTGCATATGTTAAAGTATTGCAATAGTGTGCGGTAGGAAGTTTTCAGAATTATGCTATCAACGTGAATGTTATGCTGTTTTCGCATAGAAACGTCTTAATTGTTTATTTTTCTCATCGGAACGAGGAATTTCGTTAACAATTAAAAATTTTATTACCAATTCAAGTTAAAATTATATAATTTTGAATTAAATTGTGGAAGTTTTTAGGAGAAATAGATCACAAATATATATAC
>QLNU02014176.1:25725449-25736739 GCA_006491805.2 Dysdera silvatica | reverse complement strand
CAGTATTTTAAATTTCTGCCTTATATCTGAATTTCTTTTAGATGTATTATCACTTTGTAATTTTTCAATTGTTTTATTTTGCATTTTATTTATCTTGATCTCACTGAGTTTACCGATTTTCCTCACACTGAATTGGCATAAATTAAATGGCTATTAATTAACGAATAGTATAAGTTTTTTTACTTCTGTTGTTTGCAGTGAGTTTAGTCTATGTATAATACCCGTACCTCTTCGTACTTTTTTCATCACTTCATTAATGTGGGGATTCCAATTTAAATCCCCTGTTATTGTTAGGCCTAAGAATTTTGTTGACGATTTTCTTTCTATTTTTTTTTATCTAAGTATAGATTATGATTTTCCCTGAGTTTAAAGCTTTTGTTTTTATGCTTAAATATTAAGTAATGAGTTTTATCCATATTTACAAAGAAATTATTGTTATTGGACAATTCTGTCATTTTTGCAAGTTTCGTGTTAGTTAGATTATATAATTCATCCAAGTTTTTGTGGCTAGTAATCCAGCTTACATCATCGGCAAATAATATTACTTCGTTATTGATATTAAATATATCGTTCATGGCTAGAGTAAATAACAGCGGGCCGAAAATTGAACCCTCAGGGAGACCTGCATTTGTTGTTCTCATTTCAGATTCTTTTTTTATTATTTATCACTGTTATTTGTTTTCTTTGCTGTAGGTAGTTTTGTAGTATATTACCTATATATAGTAAGGAAGGCTGAAAGAGGAATGACGATCAGTAAAAAAAAAAAAACCCCCCAAAAAAATACGGAATACAAACAAATAGCAAAAAATTGTAAAAACAGTACTTTTCCTACCATTAATTGTTTCTTTTCATTTCCTCCATATCCTTATTTCCTTGCGACTTAAAAGTCAACAACATTTTACAATTTTTTGTTATTTGTTTTGTATTCCGTATTTGCTTTTCTACTGATCGTCATTCCTCTTTCCCTTCCTTACTCGATAAAGGGAGAAGGTAGCTCACGAAATGTCATTATTATTTATTTAAATAATAAAAACTACTCCAGCGACAAAAATCTTCTGTCTCATTTTTAGTTAATGTTTATTTAAGCTTTACTTATTATTAAATAGACTCTGAATGCTTGAAGAAACTGTTCGTTATCTCTCACTGTTCAAATTACTCAAAGCCGTCCAATAGAAAAGAATATTTCCTGACAAGCCAATGATGAAAAGTGCCAAGTGAAATAAATTACTTGAAGACAATAAAAGCATTTAAATGCAAAACGTATATTGTTTTGAATTTAAAAAAAATAATAAAAAAATATAAAAAATAATATATAATATATATCTAGTAAAATAATGTAAAAAATAAAAGAATATTAACAAAATTTTAAAAGTCAACATCGTTAATTATTTAAAACAGAGATTCTCTCTATTTACAATAATATTATTTGTTTAAAATAGCTGCCATCTATAGTAATATTAATTACACAAAATAGCAGTTATCTGCAATAAGATTACTTGTTTAAGGTATTATACAAGCTATTTGCGATAATATTATTTGCGTTTCCACTTAATGTAGACTAATATCTTCAAATTTGGGAACTTTCGAACTTCGCAACATCTAACCGCGTAAAACGAAATGGAACAAAACTATTCGTTTGTTTTCTTTCTTGGAGTTGGCCGCACCCAACCACTCCGCATAGAGATCTGGTAAAAATGAACGAAGTGGGAAACAACGAAGAACCACGCCTGAGTTGCTCCATCACCGACGAGGAAGGTCAATCCCTTAGGTCAACATGTCTATTATAATTGAGCACGAGAGTGTAAAACCCCAATACGTGTTGCAAGAAGTAATATCAACATAGGGACTGTCTTTCTACTTTATATGGCAATTAAACGCGAATGTAAATACGGTAGAACCTGCCTGAAGTGACCACTCTTGGAATTGGGCTGCGATGGTCACCATGGACCAGTAATTCTAAATAGGCGGCCCGCGGACAGTATAAACCGGCTATAAATGATAAGAAACTGAGATTCTTTTTCTAGGGGCTAATTTTCTCCTAGGGGGCTAATTTTGTCTTGAGGGTGCTACAGCTTTTACCTTAATGTTATTTCACTGAATCAGATAATTTCTGGACGGATAAGCCCTCCCCAATGTAGTATATATATAGCGTATAAGGTGATTTGTTTTCGTATCTTCTGGGCCGCCGACCGAAAAAGAGAGAAGGTTCAAAACAGACCGAGATGGAAACTAATTGAGAACCCTCCACAAACAGATGGTAACTGTACATGGAAAACTTCGATATAGGCATAAGTAACTAAGTCCCAACCAGTTCTCTCTTATAAAAAACTGGTCACTTTATGCAGGTGGTCAATTTTACCAGGTGGTCGCTTTACCAGGTTTTACTGTATTTGAGTTGTGGAAAACCGTTTTGTGCTTTTTATCAAGTTATGGTTTGAGTGAATTACGGGTAATCTAATCCAGAATACATGTTTAAGTGCATAGAGTAGGGCTAAGTTATCCTACATTGGCAATTCTGAGGTTTTAACGTTTTCATTTTATCTCTGTGTTGATGGGAATTCCTTTAATAAATAATGACCATAGTTCCGAAGACTTACAAACTTGTTGGCCCGATTGATTGATATATTTAACAGGCGAAACCAAGATTAACCGCAAACCGTAATTTAAATCGCATGGCCCCGTTGGAGTCGTTTCTGACTAAAGAAAGAAGTCGTAGTCTCGAACACTTATCCGCATGGTATGAAAGGAAAGGCCGATAACGACTTTAAAATAATCATACATCAGAGAAGAAGAGTTTTACATCTTTTAGATCAGAGCTAATTTCCGAATTATATCAATTTAAAGTCATAAAAATCTATTGCTAAAAATTTGGTCCGCTTTGCGTTCTTCTTTAAGGAAAGAAATGCGATATTCCCAAGTCCGATATTAAATTTTTGCAGCTGATTATTCCTGATAGCTCTCTTTTCCCTGTCGCTATAGCCAAGCGTTTTGGTATAATATTTATGGATAAATTACTTAATTGAATTGCTATTTTACGTTTCAATATACGAGATCAGACGGTGTAGTTGATATTCCTCCTTTTATTCAGCTTGGATTTACTTATGGTGTCAGAGCCGTGGATTTATTAAGACCTTGCCATCCGCGGACAAACTTTAATTTGCCACGAACTGGAGCTTTGGGTCGACGGCTTTGGAATATTTTGCTGCCTGAACTTCAATCCTGCAATTCTTTCATATATTTTAAAAAATTATCTCGTAGTTTTTTTACAGATACATAATCATGTTGTGTTAGACGTACATTTGCCGCCCGTGCAATGTCTTCCAATCGTCTGTCTGGGCAGCAAGAGCTTTACCAGACTTTTTAGCCTTTTCTGCCCAGGAAAGGCGTCAAAACACTCATTTGTCCAGATAATTACTGCTTATCCATTGATCATATTTATTTAATTGTATCTGGCCATAGTCCTACTTATCTAATCAGTATAGCCTATGTATTGTATTTTTAAGTTGTTTCAGTAGAATTTGATTCCATACTTTTCAGACTAAATAAAAATTATATAATGTTATTGAAACTTGCCTAAATAAAACGATTAAAAATTATTAAATTCTTTTTTGTCTCCGCATATGGACCTGAATTCAATACCGAAATTGGAAACGTCGAATTTTCAATCATCATTAATAGCTGTACATCTGCTAACTATCAAACGTTCCTTTTTCTTAATCAACAACAAATTTTCAGGTAGTCAGCTGTATAGCAAAAAGATTATTTATTGCTAAAACTTTATGTTTCGATTCGAGCTGTGCGAATCATCATCAGAAGAGGTTAAATTACATGAAAAACTTTTGAGAAAATTGTAGAATATACATAAGTTGCGGAAACAGTATAAATACGTTAAAAGAACTTTTTTCTTGTTTCTTTCTCCTCTTTTAGCTTGTTTCTTCATTTGGCAGGAACCAACTACGTTTTTTTAAGAAATAAAAACGACGCTTTCCAAATCCGGTATCGAATACGGGACTATGTGCAGTGATTGAAAGCCACTTTCCTCGTTGATGACCATCAGACTTCCAGCTGTTAAACAGCCTGTTTTCTTAGTTTAATTTCCATCGGTGAATACGCGTTTTGTTTTCTATAAATACCAAATGGTTCGCTATGGCAAAACTATTTTTTGTAAGGGGAAAGAAAATATGACATTCTCAAGTCCCGTACAGGACTCTCGGCAGTAAGGAGAAGCCACTTTTTTCGTTAGTGACCATCAAACTGTCAGTCATTAAACGATTTTCTCCTTCCTTCCCTGTGTTGCTTCATTTGTCAAGGCAAAACTACACTTTTTAGAGAAAAAGATACAAGACGACGTTCGCAACTCTGCTGTCGAATTCAGGGTTCCATACGTGACGAAAATAGACTTGTTCTTTGTAAACAAATATCAAACTGCTACCTGTGAAACCTTTATTTCTTTTTTTTTAACGCACTGCTTTATTTGGAAAAGCCGAAATACTCATATTAATTAAGGCCAAATTCGCTTACATGGCAAATAATGTAGTTTCGTTATTTCAGGTGATATACTGGTTTGTTTAAAGCTTTTGAATTAGCACGCGCATTTCTTCTTCTTTATGTTTCTCAGTGCTTCTGCGTGAAAAACCTGAAGGATGAAAATCCTAATATTGTATTGCAAACGAAAAAGAAAGAACTAGTAAACTCTTGATTAATTAGAAGACGGGTGTTACTAAGATCGCTAACAATGCAAAAGTGTTGTCCAGAAATTGAATATTATGGATGAAAAAATATAATTGGCTCCAATTTTCATTTCACTTGTTCAGGTTTTGTGATTTGTTGCATGGAAATTACGTATCATTAAGGTCAGTTCTTTTTCCCATGGTATGTTTTCTTTTTGCTTGTGGTAATAAATCAGTTAGTGCGAATACGCTTCTTCAAGAGATTCAAGACTGTAAGAATTTCTGAGAGATATTGCACAACACTAGAAGCCAACATCCAGAAAAATCAGAGTTCTGAGAGCAGGTTTGAATTATTGCTCTCTAAACAACAGTTGCTTGGCTCTTTAATTCATTATTATTAGGAAAAGTTTTCAGTGCAGATCCCTCAATTATAGTTTGTTTTCCTGATCACATTCAACAATAGTCCATTGTTAAACAAAAGCCTTCCCAAGTTTCGTGTAAGTTTTTTTGATTATTATTATTATTATTTTGTGGAATTTGCCTTGATATCCTTCACAC
Organism: Dysdera silvatica; assembly: GCA_006491805.2. Classification (NCBI taxonomy): domain Eukaryota; kingdom Metazoa; phylum Arthropoda; class Arachnida; order Araneae; family Dysderidae; genus Dysdera; species Dysdera silvatica. Next base: position 25,731,511 of record QLNU02014176.1, on the reverse strand, counting down.
GCACACCACACAAAGAAGTCTGGATTTTAATTTTTATCCATCTATCATGATTGAGGATATGTTTTTGGTGGTTTCATCTGTGAGAGGGTATGAGAAAAGGGACATAGAAATATTTTAATAATTTAGCAAATTACCAATTTTTAATTTTCTCGGAATCTTGCTGAATTTGGAGAACCTTTAATTTATAATAAGGCATTTCATAATATCCAAAATTTTGAAACACTTTGAAAAAATACTGAAAATCTACAAATTGTCTAAGAGAAGGATTTGCATATATTATTTTGAAGTCTGACTTGGTTTATGATTCTTCTTTCACTCGATAAAAGAAGCAGTTAACTTCCGAAATTTCGTTTTTTTTAACGTTAGTTTGTTCGATTTGTATGGCGCAAGGACATCAAAAGTCGCTCTGCGACGTGTTTTTAAACCTTATACAAGTACCTAAGTAACTGTTGTTATAGGTTGTTCAGATAAAGTTTTATATTTTCTTGTTAAAAACTGCTACTATAATGTATGGATCCATTGTTTGCTTGATTGTCTTGTATATTGGAATATTTAATGTTTCATTAATAATGTATTGCGGCTCAAATGATTATTTAAGTATAATTATAGATCATATACAAGACTACTTAATGATACAAGTTGATGCAATCACACCATGTCTGCATAAAATACGGATTCAGATAAGGCATGCGCATATTAATGAGCCAAAAAAAGCTTTTGAAAGAACGATAGAACCTTGAAAGACTATACATTATCTGAATACGTATAAAATTACCAAAAAATTTGTTTACGCGATTTACATAAAGTTGCGCTAGTAATGCGGGTAAAAGAAAAAGGTAAGATTAAGTTACATAATCCGCAAAAACGAATATGAAATTCGGTGTAAAGCACTTTAATAAATTTTACATGTTTTGCCAAAATATTGAATATTAAATGTAATAAAATATTTATCAAGCATAATACAAAATATAATAAAATATCAATCAATCAAATTTTATTTTTCGCATCCGATACATTTTGCATTTTGTTATGTTGTTGTTCTACTTTTTTAGTTTTTGTCCAAAGATCTTGAGCCATGGCTTTATTTTAAGCTTAGTAGTAATCCAAAAGCAATAATATCTAAAGATTACTTTTTATTCAATACTTTTCTTGGTTATTACTTTGTATGCAGTTTAACTGATTTTGGAAAAGTTAGCCAAATGAACAACACTGTGTTTCCGTAAGGGGATTGCATGAAGACCAATAGAAGTGGGTAAGAGTCCCAGTACCCCTCAAAGGGGTGAATGGGACTCTTAACCGTTTAAGGGTTGAAGGTCCTAAAAAGGACTCAACTTTTATGCTTGATTTCAAAATATACGAGTTACACAATATTATAACAAAATTTGAACAGGTAAGGACGATGTTAGAAGACTATGGGATTTTGCCTACGGCGTTCCACAACAAATCAGACGCCATTCGACGCGTCTCACTGAGTAGATAAAATGTGTCAATGCAATGGGCGCAAAGCTGTCAGATCATGAAGTAACGAGTTATAGGTCACTAAGGAAGAGGGCCAATGTTATTAGGATTTTGTTCATAGGGTGACCTTCTATGACCTCTAACTCGTGACTGCATGATCTGACAGCTTTGTGTCCATTGACATATTTCATCTATTCAGTGAGGCGCGTCGAATGGCATTTGATTTGTTGTGGAACGCCCATATGTCATTTATTTCATTGTTTAATTTTGTTAGGACATTTATTCATTTTACTTTAATTAATCGGCTCAGATGAATAACTGCTCGTAGTTAGATCCGAAATGGGATAGTTAATCATGTTTCATTCATGGTAGCAAAACGATGTTTAGAATGAGTGTGATAGTATGGGTAGTTGGTCAAATTCTTATCATTGTCGAATGCGGAAAGATTCTAATATGTAAACGATTGGTTGGGGAATCTGGCCCCCCCCCCATTGTAACTTATGCATTCAGGGTATTAACCCTAGGTCTATCACCGGTAACTATTGTCCAGGAGAAACCTGGGTCATGTTTCCCCAGGAAGTGGATTGTCATTAATCATTATGTGTTTTATTTTATTAAATGTTAAAATCTCACATGACATCTTAGAGTGATTCCTTTGCGTAGTTTTCTTTTGCCTATCAATGTGCATGCTTGATATACATGTACAATTAAGTTCCAGCTTAAGGGCATAATTAAGTAGTTAATTAAGGCATTTACATCATTTTTGATCAGTGAACATGGGTCAAAAGGAAGACACACATGTTCATTGATTTTATTGGGTGGTCCTCTTGGCTTCCCTTTCCCGAAATCCTGGGTTTTGTGGATAGTTTTCCTTTCATGATTACTTTTAAAGTAATTATGGAGGGTCAGCTATTATAAATACAACGCGTTCACCATTTATTTAAAATCTCCCTTAACTTATTCTCATTTAAAAATTTAATATTTACTCCCCCATAACAGATGCATATCCAGTACCATTCCTTGAAATATAGCACAATCAACAGCACAATTTTCCCTTAGAGAAAGAGATTAGAATAATAAGCATATAAGAATTAGAAGATAAGAACGTTAAATATGTTGCTTTTGTAAAATACATCACTTACGTTTATTCTTATCAGTCCAAAATCATTTATATGGAGACCGCTAATTTAAACTTTATACATCTTTTATCGTTTTCTATCTTATGGGATAAAGTGAATGAAAGTATAATTTTGAGGGGACAATGTTTTTTTAACCACCACTTAAAATTATGTGGATAAATTATTATAGAAATAGCCATAGCATAATTCGGCGAAACTTTAAGATCTTGCAGTTTAAATACAGCAATCCAGATTAACATAGAGGAAATTTAGGAAGTTGTTTTTAAGGATTTCTCATTTACAGCTGCACAGCTATATGTGCAGCTGTAAATGAGAAATTTGGCTAGTAAAAATGGTGCGTGTTACGTCACGTACGATAGTTGTATTCTTTAGAATAAGTTCATAGATTTCCTCCGTATTAATCTAAATTGCTATATTTAAGCTGTAGAATTTTACAGTTTCTCCAAGCTAGACTTTATTTCTATATTAATTTGTAGAAGTGATTTGAAGAAGTAATGGTTAAGAGCAGATTGGCTCCTCAAAATCGATCTCACCTTTAAGTTGGCCCTTCTTTTACATGTGATGGAGACGCGTTACTTGTTCCACGGAGAAAATTTCTATCAAAATTAAAAATTAAAGTCCGTAGTCGGAGACGACTCCCAATACACAATAATACATTTTTTATCATTTTTTTTGTTTCATGCACGCAATAAAAAGTTATATTTTAACTCGTGCTAGTAGTGTTGCCATGAATATCAAAAAGGGAATCGTTGATTTATGCTTTTCAAATGCCGCTAATTTTTTCTCTTTTAATCTAATGTCTTTGTTCATGTTTTTATGTTATTAAAATTTTGTAGACGTTAGCAGTAGTATTTTATTTATTTACACGACAGTAATACCTCATCGAATATTTATGGCAGCTTGTCTATATATTTTATATGATATCGGACCAAATACGTGAAAACGGTTAGATCACTATGATATCGAAATAAATAAATCGATTTATGAAATAATTTATTCAGTATTTGGTATTTAACTTTCTAATCACGTTTTATATAAATATGTTAAAACACAAAATATGCTCGAAACTCAATCACTTATAAAAACAACAACAAAAAACAAAAGCAAACTACATCGTCACGTAACAATGATGATACGGCAGAGTCAATGCATACTAATTAATACGTGATTTTCAATTGAATCATTAGTCTTATAGTAGAGAAATAGAATTTCAACTACTCTGTCCAAACAGAAGGCTAATAAATGGTTTAATTTCCATAAGTCATCAATAACTAAGTTAAATGAAAAGATATATATTTTTTAGAACTTTCCTAATGTTACATGAAACTTTTTACTATTATACTTATCTACGTTTTTCGCATTAATCACGAAGGAGTGATATATTAGGCTAATTAAAAGGCTTTTGAAGTAGTCTGTTAGCCTAGATAGTAATTGCTATTCATGAAAGCTGTTCGAATAATGGAGCAAAAGGAAGAATACGTTGATGAACAAAAACAGAATTGTAGTGCACCCAAAATGACAACAGGTGAAAATAATATACTGCACATGCATGTAATCATTTATTACTATATTTATATATGAACAAATATATGGATATGTAAATATGTTTCATAGTATCAAACCATTCGATGAGTTTATTTATTTATATAAATCGAACACTATGCAGATTAAATCAAACAACAATATAAATCAACGTTTATTGGCATAGTGATACCAGCGCCGATGTTATGACGTGGCTAGATGGTGAAACGTTCGAAAGAGAAGGAATGTTTCTGGTGGGACCTGAACCCACGACCTTCCACTTGCCGGGCGGAGGCTCTACCTACATTTCTTTTCTTTCGAACGTTTCACCATCTAGCCGCGTCATAACATCGGCGCTGACATCACTACACCAATAAACGTTGATTTATATTGTTATTTGATTTACATTCAATGAGCTTTTAAAGAATATCGGGATTATTTAAGCAGTAAAACTAAATAACTAATTAAGTTGTTTAACGAGACGAAAAAAATTCTTTGTAAGTGAAGAAAGAAACATCATCGTGCTGTGGAGATAGATATGGTGGATAATCCTGCATCAGAGAAAGCTTGTAAGAGAAGACACGCTCCTGATTGAAATGGTGCAAAATTTCTTTATAAAAATATTACTTCTCTCTATTGTAAACTTTTCTTTCTAGAGTTTTGATGAGCCTTTGAATGCTCAGTCGGCTCATAAACAACTCAAAACTGTTGCTGAACACCTACTAAAGCTTTAAAAGAATAGGGGAAAAATCCCAGAGCGAGATAGCTTAGGAAAACTGGATTAGGCTGCAGGGAAAACCCATATGCGGGAGTAACAGGGAAAACCTGGGAATGTAACTAGCTTCAGGAGAAGCCTAAAATAAGGGAATTCTGAAAATTGGGATATAACTAAAAATTTACATTTTTTTACCACTATATTCGATAAATAAAACAGTGGCTCCCGAAATGTTTCGGAGTTTTATGAGTTAGTAAGTTTTCGTTTTATCCTCCTTTTATTGTATTGCCTTTCGCATTCTGACTAGAAATGAAGCTTTACTAATTAAATTTGTTTCAAAAGTAAAGTACTATTTACACACCGACTAGAGAATCTTTATTAAAGTTAATTAAACGTTGACATGGCATATGACCGTTTTCGGCAGCTGTACAGCTTTCACCAGCGCCATCTTAATATATGGACCAACTAACCCCAGGTCCCAAATTAATAAAATTTGTTACTTATATATTGTATACTTTAATTATATATTATATTTAATATTTTTAATATATATATATATATATATATCATCATCATCATATTCAACCATTATCTATCCACTGCTGGATGAAGGTCTCTCCAAATGCTTTCCACACAAGTCTATCCTGAGCAATTCGCTTCCACGTCACCCCAACCTGTTTTCTTATTTCATCCACCCATCTAGTTTGAGGACGTTTTCTAGGTCTTCGGTGGTCTCTTGGAATCCAGTTCAGAATTTCTGTTGTCCATCGTTGATCAGTTCTTCTTGCAATATGCCCAGCCCATCGCCATTTCAGCCCTTTTACTTTAACAATGATGTCCTCTACTCTAGTTTGCTCTCTCACCCAAGTGTTTCTTTTTCGATCTCTCCTAGTTATTCCAAGCATGCACCTCTCCATGCTCCTTTGCGTTGTCTGTAACTTTCGTATTGCTCCAACTGTTAGACTCCATGTCTCTGATCCATAAGAGAGGACTGGCAATACACACTGGTTGAAGACCTTTCTTTTTAGACACAAAGGCAATTTCCCCTTCAGGATAAAACTGTTTCTTCCAAATGCACTCCAGCCAAGTTTAATACGTCTGTTGAGTTCTTTCATAATGTTGCCATCCATTGAAATCAGCTGGCCAAGGTAAATATATGAATCAGCAATTTCTAGCTCAATGTTGTCAACTTGTATTTTTGTTTCCTCTACAAAATTATTGAACATGAT
>QLNU02014176.1:25682331-25725349 GCA_006491805.2 Dysdera silvatica | reverse complement strand
GGACCCAAAAATAATTGAATTCCGAGCTCTCCAGGCATTCAGTCGACACTGGCTCTCCCTGTAATTCCTCACGTTTTTCACGCGATTGTTAACCAGTTCTTGAGGAATTATATGCATTTTCGTGCTAGCTAAATTTTGTTAAGTTTCTTTCTACTATGAATACGCTATATATTGTAAATACTCTATGTATTATGAAACTCTATGTGCTATGAACACTCTATGTACTGCGAATACTCCATGCACTGCGACATACGCAGGGCGAATACTATATATACTATAAGTTACGTATCCCTTTAAAATCATCCTTTCGTTTTGAATATCATTATATGTATATATTCGTGTTCCTATAATTATATTTCCGTAAATTTTGTTTCTGTCTATTCTTTCCTTTTAGTCTATGACCACGGCGCCGTTAGCGGGGGGGGGGCAGTGGACCCGTCCTCCCAATGTTGGTGTTAGGGTTCCATATCTCCATTCAATTTCAAACAAAATGCCTTCTACTGGCATATTCTTCCCTCCCCCATTATTTTTATGGCGCCAATGTCTATGCTGACACAAATAGTTAGTTACATGTGAAGGAGCAATAAAATTGCTTTCATAAAGCTAAACCTCTATTTTATACGTTGTAAAGATTTTTATTGCAGGTCTTTGTGGTGCTATATTCCAAACTAAATCGCGGTCGAAACAATGACTTGCGATATATTTCCTGGATTCTTTAGGGATATAATAATCGCGTGATGGCGTGCCGACATCCATTCAAACATAAAATTCTAGTGCCGCAAAAACTTAATGCGATTATGTCCGTATTGTTTTTATTTCAGCTATCCAAGTATATCGATAGCATGCATAAGGACTTTTAGGATGTAGACTGCTATACAAATCGCCTACCTTAGTTTCACCGAACGTACCTTTATCTCCTTGCAGAGATGCTGTTGATTTAGTATTTCAATTTGTTCTGTCATCCATTAAGGATAAAACCATTATCATTATCTTTTATGGTTGGTCAAATGTTTCAATTTATCCGTATATATATACGATGATGTCATATTTGTGAAAAGCCCATGGAACAAGCCCTGCATCAAGTGGTTCAGCTTGCGGATGAGGTGGTTATGAGACCACATCGTATCACTTAAACTTTTTCTTTTTTTTGGAAAATTAGATTCGTATCAATAATAAAGATAATTATTCTAAATACACCAAAGATTTTGGAAGGATTTTAAATATCTAACACCTTATCTACGTATTGTTCACAATACGGAAATGTAAACGTTTTCTTATAATTGCAAAGCGTCATTGGAAATTAGGCTGGTGTTTCAACCAGTAGTAAAATGTTTTCCAAATACTGAGATCGTAAATCTGCACAAACAAACAAAGGCTTAATTTTAATGAGGTTGTCATAGGTAGACAAGCAGCACAGAAGGCAATTCAACCTTTTTTAGGACCTTCTTAAAAGACAATCCAAACAATCGCTGATGCGTTTCTGGCTCCCCACATAAAACGTATGCCATCCATGAAAGTAAAGTGGTAACATCTCAATGTCTGCAGTCGATATGCAATTGCTGATCAGTGTGGAGGTTAACCATGAGTTACAGGATACTTAATTCACCCTTAAGGAGATCGGCACCAAGTGAGTGTTTCGGTTGTTTGAGTACAGGCATCGACATTTCTGGGTCGTGAAGCAATCACTCTTTGAGTACTCACCTTTTCTGTCGGCCATAACCCCCTTCTTATTCAGAAGAATTCCTCTTCTTTTACTCAGAGAACTTGTGCGCTGTAATAATTGTTCGCTACGTTTTCATTTGATTTGCTAAGTGGAGATATTCATGCGTATGTTATGGGTTACGTAAAATATTTCTTTTCTTAACCTGTTTCCCACTTGCCTTTGATGCTTTCACAATACGCTTTAATGAAAATGATTGCAGGTTCTAGTTTCAGATTTTACGTTCTTTTTTTTGGAAATGTTCATCGAAGACATGTATAAACTATTTTTTCATTAGAACCTGAGAATATTTGCTAGGTCTTGTAAAAAATCCATTTTTACACTTCAACGTCTGTTATCCTTGTGAGAATAGGGGCTTAGGGTTAACCTGTCAACTCGTGGCTTCACTCGGTACTGTTCAACATGCCCCTCCCTTCCTCCCTACACAGAACTAGACAGGAACAGGTGTCACCCCCTCGAGCATCCCCCCCGCACAAGAAAATAAAGCGTGCAATTTCTATCTTTGAAGAATTATATTGGAAAATTTCATCGTTTACCGACGATTTTCTCCCACCTAGATTTCAATTCATGGAGACATGCTGTTTTCCCACTTTGAATACCTCCGATTTCAGCAGCAATGATGGTATCTTAATGCAAAATAATAAAATGTAAAAATAACACCTTTGGGTAAATGCTAAAATAATGCAAAATTCTGTTCTACATCGGCAGGTTGGTTTCCTAGGCTTTAAAATCTTTGTTTGAATTCCTCGAAAAACTATAGATCCCGGTGCAGCCTGACCTTTCCTGCCCTTGCTCCGTAAATAAACAAGCAATTAACTACATATCCGGCTATTTCTCTCGTTACCTTTCCCCAATCACTGTTTATTTTCTGTTGTTATTTTAGTTGGAGAACATCATTGTAATAAATTACTGTTAATTAAATTTAAAAATCAATTGCTAATAATAAAGAACTTAGAACGCGGAAAGTGTCTTTACGTTTATAGTTTTATCAGATCGTTCATGAACGAACTAATGAACGATTTTGCCCATCTACTACGAACGAGAAGAGCCGTTCAGTGAGTCGCTCTTTGAACGAATTAGCGCACTGCTAATACGTAATCCTTAATCAGAGGCGGATCCAGAGAGGGATTTTTTTGGGGGGAAAATAAAATATTATAGGACCCACTTATAACGAACTCGCATTTAATGAGTTTATAACGGATATAGCGAGGAAAATATGGATTTTGTTTGGTATAATTTGGTTAAGCTCAATATAATTTACCGCTTTTAACGAATAAGTCTTTTTTTGGACCCCGGATTTAACGAGCAATTTAAAAAATAAATAAGAAATCAAACTTTTTGTAAAAATTCCGTCGTTATAACCGGCTATTGCTATAATTGATTTCCACCGCATTTTTATGGATTTTTGCGAGAGGAAATTTCCCTACTCCCGTGGATCCGTCACTGCCTTAACGCTGGGAAAAAGAAGGACAAAAAATGTGTAATATATATTCGACTGTACGGAAAGAAGTACAGCACAATATTGTCAATTCTTTGGACCCTTAAAACGCTGGGAGCTGATGTGCTATTTCTCTTTACTGACATTGGTTACACTTTGTACATATTTGCCATGATAGGCAAGACCGTAGCCAAGATTTAATTTCGGGGGTTCAAAAATTTTTACAGCATGTATCGATACAATCACAGCATGCAAGGCTGTAGCCAAGTCCCATTAAAAATTCGGGGGGGGGGCGGTCCCCCCCACTCTGGATACAGGCATAATCATGGGTCTATGCAGTGAAGGTTATAAGCCTCTACTAAGTATAAATATATCATATACACATATATATATATATACCCCATAAATATCCATATATAGAGTTCCAAACTTATGTAACCCCCCTTATAACATTCTATGTACTCTGCTGTCTACTACATGCAGGTCAGTAAATTGATTTGCTTGTAAACGCTATAATATCAATGTTTTATGGAGCAAGGACATCTAGAATTATGTTGCGTCTAGACAAACACTTTACCAAGGAATTCGTTTTCCCGTAGCCTAGGAAGTAAAGCTTTGGAATACGGTTTGGTTTGTGTGGTGAATGTTACATCACCTCAAGACTCTAGTTGAGAGGGGCCATGTGTGTGGCATGGGGCCACGTGTTTGGGATTACGTTTCCAAGTATTCGATGAATGCGAAGGCAGACCAGAGTGAGGTGAGAAGACAGTTTTGGGGAAAAGAAGGAGAAAATCGCTCGGGGTCGTTGACAACTACGGACGGACCCCGCGGCTTGGTATTTGGGCCCCTGTCCTATGTGTTTTTAGTGGCGTGCCACCAGGGACCAATAGTATGTGATGAATAGTTGAGAGGGGCCATGTGTGTGGCATGGGGCCACGTGTTTGGGATTACGTTTCCAAGTATTCGAAGAATGCGAAGGCAGACCAGAGTGAGGTGAGAAGGCAGTTTTGGGGAAAAGAAGGAGAAAATCGCTCGGGGTCGTTGACGACTACGGACGGACCCCGTGGCTTGGTATTTGGGCCCCTGTCCTATGTGTTTTTAGTGGCGTGCCACCAGGGACCAATAGTATGTGATGAATATTACATCACCTCGAGACCCCAGCTGAGAGGGGCCATGTGTGTGGCATGAGGCCACGTGTTTGGGATTACGTTTCCAAGTATTCGAGGAATGCGAAGGCAGACCAGAGTGAGGTGAGAAGATATATTGATGTCCCGAAGCTATATGCTGCGGACAGTCCAGATCAGTCGGATCCATAGGGGCATTTGGGGGTGGGGGGTCTTGCAATGTCAGAACGACAACCCATGCATAATGATAATGATAATTTATGCCCTTATGAGATTAATGGGCTATTGACTGGTTAGGGGGTTCCTTGTTTCTCTCCCGTGGATCCACCCCTGATTTAAAAGAGTGCTACGCAAGTTTTCCTTTTCGGACTACACTACTGCGGATAACGTTACATGATGTATCGTATTTTGGATAAATACATTGTGCTGTGTTCTCGTGAATAAACGCGTGTGCTGTGAGTAACGTCTCCTTCTTATTTTGCGTTGCGTCTTATTATACGCTTCACACATCCCACAAACGAGGATCGACCCTCGAACCGACTGGGCGCCTCTACGAGAAGGACCTCCGTTCCATACGGCGGCAATTAGAACGAACACGAATCGTGACATGGTTAAAAAATTCGGATTCTGAATATCAGTAATCTCAAACCCGGGTTTCCTGTGCGGTAAGCGAATGTAATACCGTTACACCACCACACGATATCTCATAAAACAACTAATGATTACTTACAATAGAAGCAACTTTCCAAGAGTATTTGGAAGAACTGGTGACGATTGGCTCATTTTAATCAATAGTTGCCGAGTTGGTAACTTTTGAAACAGTGTGCTACCTCAATAGCTCTAACTTTTTAACACTTATTCAATAGCTCTAACCTTTTAACACTTATTCAATAGCTCTAACCTTTTAACACTTATTCAATAGCTCTAACTTTTTAACACTTATTCAATAGCTCTAACTTTTATATCTCCAATTCTAATTTCTTACAATTAACACCTTTCCATAATATACAATTTATTTTCCAAGATATTGCAGCCATTTTTATAGAAAGTGCGCGAAACCATTAGAAGTTTTTTATAGTTCGGAAATTGTAAACTTTTGAAATTGGTTGTTAAAGCTATTTAAGTAACAAAAATATTGATTTATATGTAAAACGTATGAAACATGAATTTTGTTTATGGAATTCGAAAACCATTTATAAATTAAGTGAACTACTACGTAAGAATTACAGTAATTGTTTAAAATAACTCCATGAAAACTATATATATGTATATGAAAGTTATGTGAATTATACGAAAACTATGTGAATTATATGAAAACTGTAAATTATATGCAAACTATTTGAATTGTATGAAAACTACGTGAATTATATGAAAATAATGTGAATTACATGAGAATTGTGTGAAATATGAGAACTGGAGAAGTAAGGTGAAGAATGAAGTATTGTACTATATGGTCATTATTTTTTTAATATTCAGCCTTTTAAAAAAATATTTTTGTTTTTACAATAAAATTTATGAAATAAAGACAAAATTTGTTTACATACAATAACACGGATTCGAAATACAGATTTCAATGAACTCCAAATACCACCGTTAGATATCTTTTTTAAATTCTCCGTTTGACGAAAGGCACAAGTACTATTTAACCGAAATAAAATATTCGCTGGGCGAAAATTGCTGCCATAAGAGGGAAGAAAGAAAATATTTGAAAAGCACCCATGGCCTAAATTTCATCAATTCGAGATAAAACAAACAAGAACCAAACGAAAAGTAACGCCAAAGTTTCATTTCAACAATGCGTTCACCTCAAAATCTTATCTCCGTTCGGTTCAATATGCGGGGCATATAGTCGCTCACACGAATTCGGTTGAGTTGAAAAGTTGAATTCTATTTCTCTGTAGATACCAGCAACTCTATTGCCATAAATGACGCAGAGTTGTGTAAACGCTTTCAACGTTTATCGCTACCAGTAGTTAGTTGAGGTGTTGACAGACGGTGGCCCAGCAAAAGAGCCTCACCCTCTTTTCTGCTTCAGTCAAGGTAGCTTCGAAACTGCCAGACGAGGAAAGCCCTTGCGTAGGTTGATATTTAGTCGTAGTTTTAGATGAAAATAAAAGCCAGTAATGAATTGTTCATAAAGAAACTCCCAAGTGCACACGTTTTATTTTGTGTCTCTTTGAAACAATGGTTTGCTGTTTGTCTGGTGTTGTCTGCTGCGAAAGCTTTAAAGCAGTATTTTTCAACTCAATTTAAGCTGCGGACCACCTTTGTACTTCGATTGTACCCGCGGACCATTTTGTAAAATTGTCACGAGTTAACTGCAAGACCTTTATAAAAAAGAGGAGCCGGCTCATTTTTGGAGGAAATGTGTTCGTAAATTCGTTTTTTCGGAAAAAAAAGAAAGAAATAATAAACAGAAAAACAAAAATAACATCTAATGATAATACAGTCGAACCTCGTTAAGATGAACACGCTTAAGACGAATTACTTTTAATACGAACCGTTTTATGAAGTTCCGTCAGATTGTAAAATACTACAAATATGCAATCAATTTCATTTTTATATTTAATAATGATTTTTATGTTTTTTTTTAAATAATGACCCGTCTCGCGGACCACCAGTTGGGAACTACTGCTTTAAAGGAAATCTAGGACCGGATGGTAATTTATTTATTTATCATGATATAGTGGGTTGAGGATTAAAGTTTATTATTATATTAATTATGTGACTTCATTATTAAATAATGAGAATAACAACTAGAACTCTCTTTCATATTACGAACTGTTAAAGCTATTGTAAAATTGTCACATTATAGAAAGGCCATGAAACAAATATTCATCGGAATCTGTGGAATATTTATTGAAACTTGTGGAATATTCATAGAAATCTGTAGAATATTTATAAAAATCTGTGGAATATTCATCGAAATCTGTAGGATATTTATAGAAATCTATGGAATATTCATTGGAATCTTCGGAGCAATCATCGGAATCTGTTAGAAAATCCACAGTTAGCAATAATGTTAAAATCATTTGCTTTCCTAAATTCAAACGGTATTTAATGCGATTATACAATAATAAATACATAAATAAATAAATGAATGAAGCAATGAATGAACGAACAGATAAATAAATAAATAAATAACTATCTTGTTATAAACAGATTTTATTGCAGTATACGTTATCTACCATTTTTCAATTTCTTTTTCTTTCTTTCTTGATATATATTTCAATATTATGTCTCTTTTCATTTATACATTATATATAAATTAATAAATATTTATATATAATAAATATAATATAAATTTTAAATATATACAGGGTTTGTCCCAGAAGTTCCCGGAATGATTTTTTGTAGTTGGCAACGCTGGCTGACGGGGCGGAGAAGTTGGTGGGGGATCTGAGCTTGGAAACGAGACCGGTATCAGTCGCCTGCGGGCAGTTGTTGAGGCAGGGTCACGCTCCGCGCAGAGGTATCTACTGCACCCTCGTCGATCAAAAAATGGACCAGTTTTTGGAGCAGCGTTATGCAATCAAATTTTGTGTGAAACTGGGTAAAAACGGGGCGGAGACACTCGAAATGCTTCGGAAAGCCTACGGTGACGGGGCGATGAAAAAAAGCCAAACTTTCATGTGGCACAAGCGGTTCCGGGAAGGTCGGGAGTCCGTCAACGACGACGACCGCTCTGGACGCCCGTCGACATCACAAACGGACGACTCGGTGCAAAAAGTGCGTCAAGTTTTGGACAATGACCGACGATTAAGTGTTCGGGTGATTGCAGAGGAGTGTGGAATACCCAAAACAATCGTTCATCGCATTTTAACGGAGGATCTTCAAATGAGGAAAGTCTGCTCGAAAATGGTGCCAAAAGTCCTGACGAGTGAGATGAAGGAGCAGCGTTTGTTGAAGTGCCAGGAATTGCATGAACGCTACGAAACGGACCCAGAATTTTTGGACAGAGTGATCACAGGGGACGAGACGTGGATTTTTCAGTACGATCCCGAATCAAAGCGCCAGAGCAGCGAGTGGCACACCAAGGAGTCTCCTCGCCCGAAAAAAGCAAGGATGAGCAAATCGCGAATCAAGGCAATGCTCATTGTGTTTTTTGACAGAAAAGGTGTAGTTCACAGTGAATTCGTGCCACAAGGACAAACAGTCAACAAGGAGTTTTACTGTGAAGTGCTCAAACGGTTGCGCAACAGGGTTCGACGCGTCCGAAACGAAATTCGCGACAATTGGATCTTGCACCATGACAACGCGTCAACCCACACCGCGCTCATTGTCTCCGAGTTGCTGGCCAAAATGGGTGTGGCAACGCTGCCCCAGCCGCCGTACAGCCCCGATCTGGCACCAGCGGATTTCTTTTTGTTCCCAAGGATCAAAAGAACCCTGAAAGGAACTCGGCATGGGACGCTGGAGGCGGTAAAAGCAGCCGCGACGACCTCACTGAAGGAGATTCCCGTTGACGACTTCCAGGGCGCCTTCAATGATTGGGTGAAGCGTTGGCAACGGTGCATCGAAGCAGGGGGAGAATACTTTGAAAAGTTCTGAAAAGATTGTAAACTGATATTGAATAAATGATTTTAAAAAAATCATTTCGGGAACTTTTGGGACAAACCCTGTAGACATAAATATACAGAAATTTCAATATATATTAATAAATATAATATAAATTTTAAATATATATTAATAAATATAATATAAATTTTAAATATATATTAATAAATATAATATACCTCAAATATATACAATAAATATAATATAAATTTCAACAGTATGTTAATAAATATAATATAAATTTTTAAATATATACACAAATACAATATAAATTTTTAAATTAATAAATATATTATAAATTTTAAATTAATAAATATATTATAAATTTTAAATTAATAAATATATTATAATTTAAATTAATAAATATATTATAAATTTATATATTTATTTATATATTATACCTCTTTCTTGTAGGCCTTTCCCCGAAAGGAAAACGCGGGAGACACAACTTGCAGGAAAAGGCGTCGTCAAATGTTAAGGCCCAGTTGACCTGTATTATTTCATTTTTTTTAAGCTTTAGGCGATCAATGTTCAAGGCTGAAAAAAGTGAAACCATTTGTGGTCTTGATGAGGCAATGCCACGGTCATTATGGGAGTAGAAAAAGCGCTTGCTAGTGATATAACTAGGGACTATGTCTCCCTGTCATACAAGACCTTGATCTCCTTTTTTTAAAGCTCTACTGAACTATATGGCGAAATCGTGTCAAAGCAGTTTGATCAAGTTATTAATAACGTCGATTTTGTTTTTCCACCCAATGAAACAAAGTATATGTTGCCCATATGAGGTGATCATAAATCATTCTTGATAGGTTCATACAATCAATTTCCTCAATTTCAATTGGCTGGGAGTCCGAGATTTCATTTAGGATTCTCGGACAGATTGCTCAAATATCTTATTTTTTAATTTCCCGACTTTGTAAATAAAGGCGCGTTTTCCTAGATGCGCATATTTTGCGACGCGACATGTAAAACATCAAGAACTGATTCAAACAATAGAAAACCAATCGAAGTATTTTCCTAGAACGCGTAAAACGCCTCCATTGGTTTTTATAGTCTAAGTTTCATCTCGGCGTTTTATATTATTGCGCCTCAAAATACGCGCGTCTAGGAAAAAGAGCCTCAAAATTACTGAGTGAAGTTTTTCCTTTATTTGTAATATTTTGAAATTTCCAATATATTCATAATATTACTACGCTGTTAGTCGTTACACAGAATTTAACTTGCAAGCACAGTCGTCGGGGTAAATCATTGGATATGGGACAGTTAGGAGTCTATGGCGGCAGGAAGTATTTATACTAACCACAGCACAGCGTGATATTTTAGCAATTTAGGTGGAAAAAATTATTAAACCACACATAAAGAATTTTATTTATTTTTTAGAGGCTGTTACGTGTAAAATACATAAAAAAATTCTTCATATTTTAAGACATGTGAAAAATAATAATTATAACAATTTCAAATCAATTTCCGACTTCGTGTTACAGAAAAATTAAATTATTGGACTACTAAGATATTAATAGGAAGTAAAACAACTCACTGTACTGAATATATTACAAAACTTCGTAAAATAACACAACCAGCGCAGTTTTTGAACTATATGTTTTAATACTGCTTTAAAACGTTCTCTCGAAGGCTTTTAGCCTCGAAGAAGCTTACACAATACTCTGTATACTAGTATTATGTAACCTTCTTCGAAGAGGGCTAAAAGCCTTCGAAAAAACGTTTTAAAGCTATATTAAAGCATATAGTTCAAAAACTGTGCCCATTGTGTTATTTTACCAAGTTTTGTGATAAGATATTAATACTTTACACGCAGTTTTATAACATAAAACGTTGATAATTATTACAGGTAAGTCAAATATGAACTATTTTTTTAAAAACATAAATTTTTATGCTACAAAAATAATAACATAAGACAAAAATGCAGGGAATCACTACTATCAGTATAATTTTCTAACGGATCCTGTGATGAGATTGACGCGTAATAACTCTCTACTGAATACTACCCTCTACTTGCTGAATTCAAATCTTCTGAGGGTTCCAATAATGCCAAGACTTCTGAATTAATTTTTCCGCGCTTTGTATGAGGAGAAGCATCTAAACTTGCAATTAATGGGTCTGAGGTGAGAAGCAATCTATTTAGTAAAGTTGTGTTTGCGTCAATTCTTGGTATTTTCCTCGTAAAAAGTTCTCTGTATTTCCTATTTTGTTTATTTCTCGACTCTTGATCGTCTTCGTAAAACTGATTTATCGGAAGTATACATAAGGAAACAATACTTCTTCCGTTAAATAGTATTTTACGTATACTAACGGACATTGTATACCAAGCATATTCATTAATGGACAGGTCTCGAGTGTGTTTTGCGTACATATTAAATTTATCTGAATTTATTTTGAAGCCACAATTTAAGCATTCTAAAGTGATGTGAAATCGCTGAATCAGCTCCACTCTGATTCCAGTTATTTCGGCAGGCTTATTCGCCTTTCTAAAAACTTTACGAGCTGTATTGCAATCATTAATGTTTGCTGTTTAAGCACGATTATTAACAAACCCAACTTACTTGTAAACTTTTTTTGAACATATTTCTTTTTCTTTTCTTTTTTTCTTTTTTTTTGAGCAGCTTTGTTTTTATTTTCTATGCCTCGAATTTGCCATGCTTTTATTTCTAAGAGATAAGAAATATGGAGTAGACATTCAAATAAACGTATCCACGAATATAGAGGCGATATTCCAAATAAAAACGTCTTATTTTACCTCCTTTTTTGAAAGTACATTTTGATTGTTTTAGAGTGTCTAGAGAGTCGAAGAGTCAGTTGTTTTAGAAAGATGTTTGGACATCCAGGTATGTATTTCAAGCTTGATTTTCTTGATTTTTTTTTTGTAAAAAAGGAAAGCTTCATAAGCAGATATACGAACACCCTTCTAAAATAAACATTTCCTACGAAATAAAAATACTGCTCGAAGGATTTTTCAATGTTAATCATTTATTTGGTAATTGCGCTATTTCGAAAAACTTGTACAAGAAGAAAAAAACATCGTTTTCTGTGCTCCAGTGATCAAGCGATCATGACTTTGGTCTGAACGAAGTTATCGCTGATTCGACTCCGGTTTGGGGTCATGCTCGTTTTTTTTTCTTCACAAAAAGCTTTAGCTTGAACTATATACGTGGATCTCCCGAGAGTTGGGGGCTTGAGAATCTGTCTGCTAATCGGGAGAATTAATGGATAATAAGCCTTGGAACTAGAAATTAAAAAATTGTCCGATAAATAAAGGTGTCCGCTATTCGTGAGTGTCCGTTAAAGAGGTTTTACTGTACCGTTGCACCGTTTTATCAGTTTTCCCCCCTCTTATTTTAATGGTGATCCTGCTTTAGCGAGAAAAAATTCCTCATCCTTTCATCCTCGTTATAAACGTATTCGTTTATATAATAATATAAGACAAAATAAAATAAACAATGTTCTAAGCGTAGGATTTTATTTTCCTAATTAAACTCAACGCGTTTCGGATAGAACTTTGGCAGCTTATCGTCAGGAGAGTCACTTAAGATGGATGGTGGTAAACAAACGAAGTGTTGCCGATGTATAAGTTAGTTGTGTTGCCAGATGGTGGCGTTTGGTGTTGACTGCCGCGCCATATATTGGGAGTAGAACGAGGTAAATTAAATAGCGGGTTGTCGCTCTATTATTATATTCTTCCAAGCTTGGCTGAGAAACGGAGTGGACCGAAGATCGTTGATAATTTGATCGAAATGTTTAAAAATGCAGAACGCTTCCAAAAAATCCAATTCTATTGGAGACCTGGGTTGATGGATGATGGTGGCGTCACCGAAATTGAAACGACGACCACTCTCCTAGCAGTGGACTGCGATTGAAGACTTATTAAATTCAGCCTTCTCGACGTATTTTTGGTGCTTTTTTTTAATCGATGGCATAGGGCGCGTTTGGTCTGGCCAATGTATGATAAATTGCACTGGCAAAAGATTTGATATATTCCCCAGCGTTGAAGTGATGGGAGACAATCTTTGAGCCTAGATGGATGGATGGATTTTGTTGGTTGGAAAGAAAGTTACCTTGAAGTTGACGTTGCGAAGAAGTTTTGGAACGGCAACACGGATTTTTGGGGAGAGCGGAAGCACAAAGAAACCAGAAAATTCTTTAAGACGGTGTGGAGAGAGAGGGAAACTTCTATCAATGGCGATGGATTTTGTGAGGTTGAGTTCCTGAGAGACCGCTGAAGAGGTTAAACAAACAAAGCTTAAGAGCCCTGTTTACGAATGTGTGAAACGTAGACTTTTTTTTTGAAATGGGTGACAAGACTTTAAGTGAATTTTACGTGAAATTGAGGTGGAAGCGAAACTCCGAAAGTCTTACGGTAAACGGATGTGGTAAATTGGCGACCAACTTTTTTAAGCAAAACATCGAGGAAAGGCAGGGCGTTATTTTGTTCTATTTCGAATAAGAATTCCAGGTGCGAGTCTATTGCATTAACTACTGGGAGAATGGAATCGATTTGGTTGGAAGGGTCTTCCCAAATGATGAAAATGTCATCAACATAACGAGTCCAAAATTTAAACGTGATGTTCTTGAAAAGTTAAACGTCAAAATAGTCTACGTAGATCTACGTAAAATGTTCTACGTGTGATTTACGTGCTTGTTAAAACCAGATTGTATTAAAATAAAATAAAAAAAAATCCTCTGACAAAACAGCAAAAACAAACATAATTATTTACATATATATCTAAATATCTGAATTTTCCTTATTTTTGTAACATTACATGAAAATTTCTTTAATGGTTTTAAATTCTCTAAGACGGAAGACATATAAAAAGAGGGGGGGGGATATAGATGTTCCTAATTAAATTAAATTAAATTAACTAAATTAAGGGGAATTTACTGGACTACCGCTATAACGGGTTTCCTTTCGCAATTAAAGATTTTTATCCAGCGTAATTTAAATACAATCAAACAAACGTTTTACTCCTTTTCGTTATGACCAGTTTCTCGTTATAACAGAGCTCTTTATAACCGAAGTTACTTATCTATATCCTTGGGTAAGGAATCCTTACCAATTTCAGTTTTTGTTGTAAAATTGAAATTAATGAGAGCGTTTGGGTTCCAGTGGTCCCAATGGTTGTGATTGCCACCTTCAGTCCCATTAGACTGAATTCGACTCCCAGCAAGCTTGATCGTGTTTCATGTATCGCGATCCAGACGTCACACTAAGTCAACCGTCCCGTTCAAATGCCCCTTTGTTCAGTCTTAGCATTTAACATATAAAACAAAGCCCTATCACTGTGAGCTTTAAGACGGTTCTCTGCTATCTCTGGCATAGTGATAATCCGGCTTTCTATGTCAACGGAATCCCGAGTTGATTTCCCGATGGTGAGGTACATAGAACACGTGCTATCGTTCTGGAGCGTTTGCTTTTCCAAGCAATATAGATTTAGATCCATGGGAAAACTGTAGACTCTAACACGTCATGATATTGGATGTCTTTTCCAGGTATGAAAACATCCCAGTTCTTTAGAATATTTCATTCTGGTAATAGAGGAGTACTTCAATTCTGGGACGGCCTCCTAATATTATGTTGTATCATATTCTTCTGCACTCATGTAATTATCATGCATAATGCTTATGCACCAGAGAAATAAATGGTACAAGTACATTACAAAAAATGCAAAATATTATTAATTGATTTGTACTCTTCACGGCAATCGAAGGAAATGTTAGAACAGAAATTTTAAAATAAAGCTGAGGTTTATAAGAAAAGTACTATCTCTCGTGTTTGAAAAAAGAAATGGAAGCAATATATCAACCTGGTTATATGACAGAATTAACATTTCCGCATTTGAAGCCGATGTTATATGTCGGTTTAAATCTCTTTTCTAGTTTTTCTTTACATTTGAAGTGAAAAGGCTTATTCTTACCTCTCTGCAGTTTAAAGTAATCTACGATTGACACATAAAAAAGAAATATTGTCGAGGAAATGCGAAATGCAAAAACTTCCGAATTTTCAACTGTGGAGGAAGAATTATAATAATTATATAATGATTTCTTCAATGTAAATAAAATTTAATGATGCATGTGATGTACAGCTTGTTATGTTGCTATATTGCAGTACTATATAAAATAAACACATTATCACAGTTTAAATAAATAAATCGGTATATAATTATTTCGAAAGAACGTTTATGCTTCCTTCATCAGAACCCTAGTTACACTGACGTGGTCCACAGGCTGAAAAGTCTATCGATGGGAACTTTAAGTACCTAGACCACGTTAGTGTAACTAGGGTTCTGAAGAAGGAAGCCTAAACGCGCTTCCGAAATAGCTATAAACCATCGTATTTATTTTAACTGTGATAATATGTTTTATTTTATATAATATTTACGCGCAGCGAGCCTTACATCTTTATTATATTGCAGTATTTGATTTAAGAAATATAACGACCGCTAATAATTGTCAAGAATGAAGGACAGAAGAGAGAGAGAAATAGCTTGTTAGGAGATTGTCTTCCAGCCAGAAGAATAACAGAGTACAGTAACAGACAATATCGCGGGATTTAGACTTCAAGATCTAGTCGCATCGCTTGTCTGTAATTGGTTTCAGAATGTTTTATACACTTCAAGATAATCAATATATTATTTTTAATTTTATTAAACAGTAATTTTTATGCTAGTTTATGGCCTTATTTGTAAGAGAGGTAAAGAGAAGAGTTTGAATATAATATATTCACATTCGGAAGAAAATTTAGGTTTAATCAACGTTTTAATTGAAATAGTTGCAACTTCTATGAGGTCTTTTAGCCATAAAAATACAACGAATTAAAGCAATTTGAAAAACAATATTTAAGATTGCAAAATTAATAAACCAGATGAGAAAAAAATCCCCTTTGGGGAAAACGGAGCCGCCTTCAGCGGTCACCATTCACAACCACGATCAAAATCGCGAATTAAAAAAAAAAAAATAGAAGGTAAGAAAAATGTTAATAAACTCAATTAAAGACGGAAATTCTAAGAGTGGTATTTGTTACCTTTCATTAAAATTGCCTCACCTAAAAAGGTTGCTTGTGGATGCAATTGATGGTAGTGTATTTGCAAATTCTTCGCATGAATCATTGCTTTGGAGGTTTCTATTTTAGAATTGGGATTAGTATAACTTTTGAATACGTGGTAAATTTTAAATACAGTATGATCTAAATTTGAGGATGCATAGTAGAAAAGACTGAAAGCGAAATACTTAAGTGAAAGAGCAAAAAAATATAAAGAACTTGTTGTAAATGAAAACTCTTAAATGGCAAACGATTTTATTCGTGTTTTGTACTTTTATTTTATTATTTTTCGTATTATTACGACTTATACGTTTTATTTTATCATTTTGCATATTATTACGACTTTTACATTTTATTTTATTATTTTGCTTATTAATGCGACATACATTTTATTTTGCGTATTAATGCGACAAGCGTTTTATTTTATTATTTTGCGTATTATTACAAATTATATGTTTTTTTCTTCTTATGGCATACGACTTCATTTGCTATGGCAGAATTAAAAATTTCAATTAAAAAAGGGAAAAAGAAACAAGTATGAATTGAACTCAAGATCATAAAATAAAGTAAAGAAACTCCACTTTTGGAGATAATGGATAATTATTCAGCTGTTTTTCAGGTATTATACGTTTTTCTTTCTTTCTTTCTTTCTTTCTTTCCCTTCCTCCCTCTCTCCCTTTTTATTTATTTATTTCGTGAGTGTGCAAATGTTACAATCTTATCAGTGAAATTTATTTAGGAACATGCCTCCTATCAATCACATATTAATGAAATCAACTTTGCACAATAACGTATTCATAAAATAAACAAAAAAACAGAATCATATAAAACAAATACAAGATATAAATAAAATATTCACTCATTGCACATTAAAATATTAAGACACATTGGATACATCCGTTAAAATTCAACTTGTAAATATCAACAATTCCATTCATCGTATAAAATAGGTTTTTTGGTTTTGTTAGAGCCGTAATTCAGTATAATTACTTTTGATATAAAGTAATGCACAGGGTGCTATTTGTAATATGAGGGAAAAAGTACATTTTCTATTTTTAACACACTCCCCATACTTCTACAGGATTCTATAGGTCACAGAAAGATAATGCATTTTTTCCAGAATCTACAAAACGAGACAATGAAGTGTTTTCGTTGAGAAGAACTCGGGTTAATAAAGGTGGTACTGTCATTTTAGGTACCCTGTATATTGTGACGAAACACAATTTTCCGGATAATAAGTGATTTCTCAGTTGTTTTTCAATCATTACGCGTTTTCCTTCCTTCCTTCCGCCCTCTCCCCTCTCTCTTTATCCTTCTTTCTATGGCATATTGTTTAATTTTCCAGAATGAAATTATATTTGCTATTTGAAATTATTAACAATATGTTTTAAATTCTGCCCCCCATATTACTTCATTTGGCATCCCCTACACTTTTCACCTGACGCAATTGCCTCGTTCACCACACTTGCGATACGACCTGACGTGTTTCAGTCTCTAGGGCCGGAATTTTGAATTGCGAAATTTTAAACGTTCACCAGTATCCTCTGATTCACGTTGTTTAAAACGTTCTTCTCTATCTTCCTCTAGTCTTGAGGGAGGGACACGTGGAATAACCTACGACCTCTCTTCTCCTAAATTTGGCACTGACGGGTCCTCAATAAGCATTGTCACTTCTCTACTTATTCCGTATTTAGAGGAGAGTTGTAAATATACTTTGCTAAGCATTTCTGTAAGTAAATATCGTTGGTAAAATTGTAGAAGATCTTGCAAAATGTAGTGTCGGATTGAGGTTTTCATGCTGAAATAGGGCGCTAGGCCGAAAGGCTATTAAGGAAGGTATCCCGCGAGTCTTGCAGCAAATTAAAAAAAGAAAAGCAGACCGTGCTTGGAGAGGTGCGAGCTGGGTGGCCGCCCGGGCGGCGGGCCCCAAAAAAGTGTAGGGCAAGTACCAGGAAATCAATTTTTAGCGGCCCCATATCCTTTCGACTGAGCATTTGATCAATTAACCTTTTATGTGTGACGTCATACTGCCCACAATACAGCTTCTAAACGGTGGTCAAAGTAAATATATGAGTTATTAGTTACATATGCGTTACATCTGTAGCCAATGTAGCTCATCACATTTATTGTGGTGATTTATGACCACTGCTGAGGCTCCTGGTTTCCAACATTTGGCTGCACAAAAAGCTAGAAAAATTACTTTGTAAGTTGTAATAGTATAAATAAAAGCGGCTTTTTATTGAGTTAGCTTTTCCGTTAATTCGTTTAATTTAATAATTATAATAATAATAAATTATAATGATTCGTATTTTAATTAATTTTTATCTCCTATTTTTAATTTAACCATTATCTTCTCTTTATCTGTAACCACAGCGTTTAGACCTAGATCAAAGAACTTCATTTGTAACGCTAAAATCCTGGTTAATTTTTTTCGTTTTTATGTTTAAGCATTCTTTAAGGATGCTAAAATCGCTTGCTCAAAGTCGCTAACCACCGTAAGACAAGCCCTGGAAAAAAAAAATGTATAAAATTTTAATGTTTTTTTTAATTCTTTTTGTGGAGCCATTGATGTTATATGCTATCAACAATTTGAAAGGAAACAGTTGCAGATGAAATAGAACAGCTTTTAAATTATATTGACCGTAGACGTTTGTTTCCAAGCGCATGCGTCTTTACTGTAGGAAATAAATAATGCGCATGCGTCTGTACTACGCATGCGCATTATCTGTAAGAAAAATTGCTAAACAAGGGACAAAATAAGACAGCAGGAGCCCAAATGCCAGAAATATTGACTTTTATAGTATCGAAGAGCTGTAATATAATATTGTTGATTTTTAATGAACTTATGAATTTGCACATATATAGAAAGTAAGTACATTGTAGGTATAGCACATATAAGAAAGTAAGTACATTGTAGGTATAGCATATAAGAAAGTAATACATTGTAGGTATAGCACATATAAGAAAGTAAGTACATTTAAGATAAGTAAGCACATGTAAGAAGTATAAGAAAGTTCGGGCCTTATATAAAAACTTCTAAACTGAATAATACAGCATCATCGCAGAGTTTTCAAAATTACAGGGAGGCTCAATATATATTTTGTACATTTATACATTACAGTGCATGCAAAATGAAATTTATTTCAAATTATTAGGGGGGTCGGGCCCCATGGGCCATTATAACTCTAACGCCTATGAATACTAGCCGCTGCAGAGTTTCAAAATGGCGAAACGTTGGCCGGAGTGAACTTGTCCTAAACGCAAACCAGCATTGGCAAGATGGGTGACTGGACAAGAATGCTAAATTATGGAAATGAACTTCCGTATGTATTAGGTTATAAACATTTTGTATTACATATCAAATTTGGAATTTAGGACTTTGAATATCAATTGAAAGTGATACTTTAAGTCTTAGATTATAGGCAATATATCTGATTTATTTTTAATTTGGGATAGGTCGAGTATGCCACCAAGACTATAAATTACGTTCATAGATGCATTAACGTTCGTCCAGTTGCAAAGTTTTGGCCTTATTTGGCGGATTTGACCTGCAGTGACACCGAAGATGAATCACTGACCACCTACACATTCTGTAGGATTTAAATGATGGAGGAAAATACAGAGCGGCTTTTTTTTTTTTTTTTGATTAATCATTTCGAAGTTTTGATCAAGTAAATGGTCCTGTGGCGACAGAAATGGACTGCATTCATCTAGCGTGGCATTAATACCGGATTCAACTAAAACATCAAAAAAAAAAAAAAAAAAGATATCAACAAATCTGCTTAACTTTAAGTCGATGGTTGTTCACTACGTTTTAAAAGCTTTGAAATTCTTCAAAGGATTGTAGGTCCCACTGCCTACGATGGGTTATTAGTAGTATATACAGTAAAATCTTCTAAACGACCACTGTAGATTTCGTTGAAAAACCCGGTACGTTTAGAAAGGTAGGTTCTGAATGGAGGTAAATTAGCATTGGATTTATGATGGGGAAAAGGTCCGTTCCAGAAAAGTGAACTATTAAAGGAGGTGGACGTTAAAGAGGTTTTACGATCACATCATTTTCATGCAAATAATCGGTCTGGCTCTCTAGTGTCATCGTAGAAAGTAGGCCGTTTTTCTACCCATTGTTGACACGCTTCCTTTGCCGCAAAGGTTTGGATCCTTGATAAAATATAGTCTAGTGCACTCCCTTTTGCTTAACAAATCCAAATCAATCCAGTGGCGCGCTAGTAATAATTTCCCAAGAGGAGGGCACAGTGGTGCAAGGAATTTGCGTAAAACATGGCAAGGACCATATTAATTACGGGTTGATTTTTTTTTTTTGACTAGTAATTACTACCAGTGCAGATGCTTAAATAGTTAGAAAAAGTAATCATTTTTGTTTTAACATTTACAATGACCAGCTTGTCTCCCACAAAAAAAAAAATCGCCGTTTTAGTAATAGATTGAAAATATCATATTGTACAAAATTGCGCTTGCTTGCCCTCTGTCTACTACTTGTCGATAGAAGTCTTTTTGTTTCTTTTTGTGGCGTTTAAAAAACTTTGCGGTAAACTCAACTAAATCCATATGCTAGAGAAAAGTTCCTGTGCTGATGACTGAACTTCTTCATGGCATTCTTCCAATTATTAAATTCTTTGAACAAGCTGACCTGTGGCTTGTAGCGATCTTAAATCGACTTTAAATAGGGTGAAAGAAAACACACAAAATTACCATAGGCAGTGTCTTCTACCTTGGGTAAGCTAGATAGTTATGCTTACTCAGTCAGATGATCAGAACTTTCCGACTGTGTGAGATTTTCCTTGACTTCATACAGCAATAGTAAACGGTGGAGGAAAATTGCAATTTGCATATGTTCCCCAAGACTAATAGCACTGTTATCCCATCTTCATCAGTGTGATTAGATTTCTTAATATAATTATAAATATCTGCAATCCAAATTTCCATTTAGCTGTGCTTGGTATTGTTTAGGATATACATTTTACCTTCTGGAAAAGTCTAAAGACAGTCTCACAGCTGTTGCTTACTCCTCACATCATCTCATCATGTTATTGGATTCAGATAAATACCATTGTGATCGTCACTACTTCACCATTTTACTACTTTTTAAAAAATAATTCAGTGTCTGTTAGCGTAGATAATTCTTCTTTGTTATCTCAAGGGGGCGGGGCGCCTCGGTCCCATACGTGGTGCGCCGGGGAACCAATCAGATGAGTGGGATAGTTTTCATCTTCAAAATGAAGGAATAATCTCACTGGAGCAGGGTCCGAATTTCCTTTTCTAATGGAATCACTTTTACCGTTTTTATTACATCACATTACATTTTATCATGCTGATTATCCATTATTATTTCTTATTCCTTACGTTATTTATTGCCTATTTTACTATTATTCTCGGGCCAAATAAAACCTATTAATACGGTTCTGTTTTATAACCCTCGAGGCCTGCCAGCATCTCTCCCGTAGTTCATTATCTGCTTGGCATCACGATCAAAGTGACCCATTGACATTCGGTACAATGATGAAAACACTCGTTTTCTTTTACTATTCACAATTTTTGTTTGCAGTGTACTTATCAGATTCTTTCATGACATTAATAAGCAGCAAGTGACCGGATTCTGGCTAAATTGGATAAGCAGTAAAGAATTAAAGATAATAAAAAAACAGCAAATGAGCCAATGTCGATTACCCGATGATAAGAAGCACGTCGTTATCTGTTGTAATAAGAACAAATGGGGAAACTTATCAACAACATCTTTGCTGCTAGCTACTGTCTGGACGTGCGTTCACCCCACACGGAATAGCATGAAAACTTTGACGTTATAATTTATCATTAACCGCAAGGAATTTGCAGGTAAGTGACATTGAAGAAGCAAAATGTACATGAGGAACAATAATACTATGGATTTGTGATGTCTTAGAGGTTGCGTGTTGAGCATTCACGCTTCAACAACGTGGAGAAAATTAACCATGGATTTTGTTTTTCATTCATTCATTCTCTCTATCTCTCTCTCTGTGTTGGGCGTTGTTTGCTTCCAGGTCAAAAAGTAGGAGCAGCTTAAAAGCAGCAAAATTATCAATTTCCTTATTGGATAGAAAATTGCGCCATAATATTCTCAAAACACACAAAGATCATTTGTTAGACGTTCTCAATTTAGGACGCAACATTCCTCCTCCTAAATGTGTTTAGACCAAAATGGGACATTTGTGCAAGACAGAAATTTGTTTTTTCGCTTCTTTTCACTGCCATTATGGGAAGAAATTTATTTTAACATAAATGATTACAGAATTAAGATTAATGGATACTTACTTTAAGAAAATTAATAATATATTTAAAAAGGCAAATATAACTGTGTGTTTCAGACATTAGGCTAAACTGCATCCATAGAAAATGTATACTGACTAAAATACTCAAAAATGCGATTTAAGTTGAAAAGGTATACAATTTTGTTGTATATTATTTGCATAACAACATGTTTAAAATACACAAAAATCTTTATATTTGTTTTAGTTTTCTTTTCTAACCTAACCATCAAATAAAAATTTCTAAATTTGAATGCATCAATGTAATAATCTAAATATTAGACACCAGATATATTTCCTAAATTAAACTTGGGTTGAATGAATTTATTTTTCCTCCTTCTTTCAACTTTTAAATCCTTTTAGGTAAATATGAAATAATATTTTACTAAAAATTCTTTCTTGTTTCGGTTTTAAGAAATATAGAATTTTGAAGCTTGAAATTTAATATAAATTCTATAACTGAATTTAAAACTTTAACTCATGACGAAACGTTGTGGGTGAAATGATCGTGTTTGCTCGGAATTTGCATCATACATATTTATTTCTAGTGTTTCATCACTGATTTTCACCTTTTAATGAAGGAATTTTTCGTTCCCTCATAATTTATTCTTAGCATTAAAGAGTAATTGCTCTTGTCTTAGTACTTTTCCGAACTTTTGTGGGGCACTGGGAGGGTGTCGGGAACACCAAGGTGTCCGCGGACTACAGGTGAAGAACCGCTGTTGTGATAGAAAGGACTTGAGCCACTGATTTCATTCATAATGGAGTATTAATTTAACGCAGTTTTAATTTTTCATATCTTTCACTATATACTTACATTATTTATAACAATATATTATTTTATTTCAAAGAGAAGATGAATTTTTATGCACCTTAAAATCTTAATGACATAAAATTTTAAAACTAAGAAAAATTAACTTTCCAGTTGCAATGTGACGGCAAAGTATTGCTTTTCATTTCAGTTGATGTTTGGTGCTATTTATAAAATAAGCGCGGAAGCTAAGAATTTCCGAACAAAAAATGTATATATTTAACATATATATTTATTATCGATACTACAGCGTCAATCGATTTTGTAAAACGTCGATTATTTCAGAAAATCTGAAAGTAATAATCGACAATTAATAACATACAATCCAAATAATTTATAAAATTCCACGCACATTGTAAACATTAATTTTGGACAACCATGTTATTTAATTTTTTTTAACTGCCCTTCTCACGGAAACAGAATATATATTAGAAAATATAGGCAGGCAGTTAGATGGTATTTTTCAGACACACAAGAAATAAAAACGAACGCTTGAATTATTGGTTATAGACGATTTTCGAAAAGTAATGTAAGACTACTTCCCGTTTCTGAATTACTTTAACGTGATTGACTAATATGTTTTCTATAGATTAGCGTGCCAGTAAAGCCCACAAGAAGAAAAATTATTGATTTATTAAATATGCATATCCTGTTCGGAACAGGTGCGGAAAAACAATGAAATTCTAATGTTGTGTGAATGATATATAACCTTTCCGGCTTATTTAAGAAGTTCCTGACTGTGCAAGCGAAAATCACCAGATTACAACTAAGAATCACAAAATTACGATTAAAAATCACAAGATTATGATAAAGAGTCATAAAATTACGATCAAGAATCATAATGTTACGATCAAGGATCATAATATTGCCATTAATAATCATAATGCTAAGATTAAACTCGCATGTTTACAAGTAAGAATTGCTAGATTAAATTCAAGAATCACGGAATTGAGGTAATCAAAATTCACAAGACCAAGATCATCAAAATCCACAAGACTAATGTTATCAAAATTTACAATATTAAGTTCATGAAAATTTACAATATTAAGTTCATAAAAATTTCAAATATTAAGTTCATAAAAATTTACAACACTGAGTTCATAAAAATTCACAAGATCGAGAATCACAAGAATGATAAAGTTATACAATACTTTTTTTGTCTCCCACGTATATGTAGTTCTAAACTAGAGCCTTTTTCACCAAAAACAAATAAGCTCTAGTTTAGAGCCACGTACACATGGGAGGCAAAAAAAAAAAAGAATTATTGTATAATAAATTCTCCAACGAAAAACTCACAAAAATCTCGCCCCGGAGGCTTTTCTGTGTTGACCATATTTGGCAATTGTGTTATCCCTGCGGAGGGTAATAATATCATACAAATGATAAGGTTTATAATTGCGAAATACATTTAAAAGTTACCTATTGTGGTGTTTAAAGATAGTTGAAGCTTTCAGTTGCGAATTACGAAAATATCTTCAAAATCCTTCATCAATCATCAAACATTTTGTGCATTGAGCTATTTAAAACAACCTTATCGTTATATTAAATGCACATGATTGCACTGTATGCTTTAAATAATATATTTTCCAGTGGCGTACTGTGGATTTTAAGTATAGGTGTGTTGAACAGAATAAAAAAAAGTAATATGCAGGAACGCAATACAGTAGTGATAATCATTAATTTATTTTTTTTTAATTTTACCTTTTTAAATATACCGGCATTACGAAAATGCGAATAACAAATTTAAAATGTTTAAGAAATGATATAAATCATATTATTATTATTATTATTCACCAAATACATTTATTGTAATAAGCACTACATATTTACATGATTCATAAATTAGTTCAATTCTTCTTTTCCGTAACGAAAACTGATCTAATACATATCATTATAGAACAAGTGGTTTTTCTTCAACTTCTCTATATAATAAATCTCTCTCTCTCTCTCTCTCTCTCTAGCAAGTAAACTAAAGCCACACAATCTTTCTTGAGTTTGTGTAGCTGGATGACAAGCCTTTATTCTTTTGATTGCAGGAAATAAAACAAAAACAAATATTTAAAAATATATATATATGCATGCTACGTTAAATTGACTTTAAAATAGAACGATGAACACAAGGAAAAAAAGGTTACAAATTCATATACGACCACTATAAAAACAACAGGAGGAGACAAAAAATCGGATGCGGGAATAACGATCTGTGCTTTAGTTTCATAGCACACCTACCCAGCTATACGAAAACACTAGGGAGATACACAGTTCTCTCATACGCGTGTTATCAGCAGACAAAATCGTGTATATGGGTGAAGGTGACGTTGAGCGGTAAAGGAGTAGCTCACCATTATGATTGTCGGATTCAAGATAGGCCACCATTTTGACGCGGTTTTCATTCCTCTACTGACGATATGACAGAAGTATTAGGCATTCGCTTTAATTATTACAATAAAAATAAATTCAATTCGTTGAAATTCAGAAAATTTAAGAAACTTTTACTTTGAAAAATTATAGTTTTATTTTATGTTTCTTTAATAGCAATGGCGAATTCGAATAATTTGGAATTAGTTAGAAGGCGTGCTGTGCACAACTAGCGCATATTGAGTGTACGCCCCTGATAGTTCCAGAATTACCATTGCTTAATTTTCACACAAATTTTATTCAATATCAACAATATTCATAGTGTAAGATAATTCTTTGATCATCGTTGTTTAACATTTTTTTTAAAAATTAACATAAATTTACTCTCAAGATCGTTTCGCAAATTTCACTGTGTTCAAAATTATATTTTTAAAAATCATAAACTAATTAATTTATTTTACTGAATTAAAAACAAAAAAATGCCGTGATTAAAAATATTTCTTTAAATCAATCACAATGTACTGTTTTAAATTAAAATGGTCAAATTTATAGATCATTACATTTTTCCAGTATACTATATTACATTGCAGTCAATTGTATTATATTAGAATTAATTGCATTACATTACACAATCGATTACATTATATTGCAATCGATTTCATCGCATTTCATTGATCACATTACGATAAATTTATGACAGCTATAAAATTATGTTAACTTTATTTAGTGAAAATTACTTCTGGAAACCGATTTCTAATTTTAGATTTTAATTTAACCTTTTTCTTTCAATCTATTTTTAGTGTAATCGAAGTAGGCTATCATTGGCGCCTTTTAATCTACTGTTTATTACTTATTCTTCTTTACAGAGCGCCAAAACCCGGGTTGTAGTAATTTGAAAGATTCCTGTGCGTATGGACATGTATAAATATATAAATACATTCTTGATAATTCGAACCGGTGTTTGTATATATGATATTATAATATTTATGTTACCTTACTTGGGATGACAATGATTTGCATCTGTGCGTGTGTAAAATTAATTTTATTTTAATATGAATTTAAAATAAGCATATCCAATTTGTTAATATTTAAATATCGGAGAAATATTGGCTCCTTTTCTTACATATATTTTTAATAAAATTATTGATATTGGAATAATTTTTCGTGAGTTTAAAATTTCAAGGGTTGTTCCGATAATTAAAAAAAAAGTAATCATGATGATTCTACCAATTATAGGCGAATTTCTATATATGGATGATGATTATATCATCCATATAAAGCTTTTGAGATAGAGTTATTGAGCCCATACAGGCAAGAAACAATTTCTTATATCACCATATTAGCTCCATTGGCCCAAGGATATTATGGAATTCGTTGCCAAATGAACTGGTTTAAATAATTTTAATCTTTTTCATAGAAGCCTGAAATTGTATTTGCTCGAGGCTACCGATTTTTGAAGAATGAAATTTTTGACGTTAATATGTTCGGATTTTTGTAATTAGCGATATTATCATATTGTTTATGTTTGTACATTTGGGATTGTTTCGTGTTATATATTTTTTGCCTTTCGGGTTTGTCTTTATATAGGTGTTTTTTATATACGCTCGGGGATCGGGGCTTGTCAAGTCAATTAAGTCATCGTTTTCCTCGACTTCCGTTCAAGTTATTGTAATGTTTTTGCTTAAATTCTTTGTTGACTTTACTTTATTATAATGTAATGTCTTGATAAATAAATAAAATTAAAAAAAGTCAGAGGCGTATCTAAGGGATGGCATGGAAGGCCCACGTCAGGGGTGTAGGCTAGGGAGGGTATAAAATCGGTTGAAATAATTCAAGGGAAGAATATGTTTACGGCTAGCGGCGCAATATGGATGGTTCTGCCAGGGGCGAAAAACCACCTAGCTACGGTTCTGGTAATGGCCCCGTGATTGATCAAGTTTTACAGTAGATTCTCACTGATTCTTTAATTCCCTGCATAGAAGAGTGTCAGATTAACGAGAGCGCCGGATTACCGGAAAAGCATGAACCTTAAGTTTAATTGTTTATTAGATCTGTCACTCCTGACGTCACGTGGAAGTGTAGCCCATACCATTTTATGCCAGAATTGGCGGCTGGATGATTGAGAAGATACGTCATCGAGAGTTTACTACATATACTTATTTTTCCAACCTAATCTTTTGTTTGATTGGTATACAAGTTTTTGTATGTATTTAAATTAAATTTAAATTTGAAAAAATAAACAAAGTTAAAAATCTTGATTTAAAAATTAAAAGTATTCGGTATGTTTGTGGAAGGAACGCAATATGATAAATGGTACTAAAGCCTAATATATAAATGGTATGAAAAATCTTTTTGTCAAAAAAAGATTTTTCATACCATTTAACAATAACAAGTAATTTACGAATTAATTTATTAAAAAATAAAAGCAACAGATTTCACATCAGGTGGGAGATGGACCAGTATATTTTTTTCGAGTAATTGGTTTAATAAAAAATCCTTTATATTATTATATAATTAAAGAAGTTTATTTATAATACAAAAAATGAATTCGAGCTGCCTGTTTAGGAGATCTCATATGATGATTTACTTTCACATAAAAGGATAACCTTATATCTGAAACATAAAACTACAAAATATCATATAAACAAATATATGTGTTAAGGAAATGTTACCTTTGAACAAATTTCTAATGAAAAATCAGCATTTGTCTTTTTTGTACACAAATAAGTAATTCGGAATCAAATTTTCGCGGAAATCCTAGAAACGTTACGAGGACAGTGGCGTAGGCAGAAAGTTCATAAGGGGGTTATAGGCTTAATGGGAAGGGTTACAGAGCTACAACTCATATATTCCTATGTTAAATATACAAAATTTCATTGCGATGGGGGTTACAACGTCAAAAACCGTTCCATGTAAATTTCTTCCCAAGTAGCTTGTATCTTATTTCTAGCATTAAAAAAAATAAATGTGCATTGTTTGTTTTATTTTAAGGAGCAAGAAAAACTGAGGGCGTGCTGTGCCAGAACTTAAAGTTTCCTGAAGGATCCGAATTGCTACGCCTCTGCACGAGAAACCCTAGGGTTCGGAGAACCCTGGCCGGGAAACCCTGCTCTAAAACAAGGAAATTCACGAGTGTAATATCTATGAATGGAATGATTGTTCCGTAGTAAAATACGGAAATTAGATCACTAGATTATAATTTTCCTAATAATTTTATCAGTCATCAAAAATGCTAATTTGTTATAAAGATGGTCGGACGGAAGAAATAAGCAGGTATATACATATGAATGGAGGCAGGTGGTTAATAATTTAATTATTACATATGGATATGAAACAGCACACAAATGTTAGCGCAAAGACTGAACCTTCAAGGAGAAGAAGTTTAAAAACTCATGCATGTGGATCAAATCAACAAATTTTGTAGCAAGATTTTAAACTTAGTTTCATTTTAATTTAATTTATGTTTAATTTAATTTTAATCTTTTTCATGTGAAAATTTATAAACTGCATTTTCTCAGAAGTTCAGTTTTCACATTTACAATATTTATGAGCTTTACCATCAATGTATGTATTATATATTGAATAATACATTTTTACGCGCTACCTCTATTAATATGTGTAAGAAAATTTTGGCGACAAAAAGGGTGCTTAATTATTTGTCTCTGCGGTATTTTAAAATCCGAGCGTAATCAAGTTAGGCCAATTAGAGGGCTGGCTCGCCAAAGCTGGTTGCATGACAGATGGAGGGTAAGAGTATTAACATACAAGAGGAATATGATGGCGTTTTTTTCTTTCCTTCCTTACCTGAGGATATACGGCTTCAATATCCCGACGGATAACCCAGATAGAACAAACTTCCCTCTCGAATAAGGCCACGACAAGGAACACCGCTTTCACTAGGAGGAGGCGATGGTTCGTCCTCAGGCGATTTGGTCTCCGATGAAGGACGTTCGTTTGCCGTTGATAATGGTGTGATCAGTTGGATTAGTGCAATTGTCCGAGGATTATTATTAGAACACTAAGCGTGATAATACCAAACTCAGTGACACCTTATTGTTATTATGGGCTATAAGTGTTAGAGGTGTTATCATACATGGTAACGATGAACGCGAATACTAATGACCATCTTGCTTAAAGCGAAAACAACGCCGATCAATCTTTATTTCTGTTTTAAGCATTGACAATCAGCTCATGTAATTTCTGGTAATTAAACTATATCCTAATCTAACTACATCCAAAGTTTGACCTGGTTGTCTTAATAATTTCCTCTTGATGGTAAATTTGTTCTACGGTCTCTGCTGCTGTTAATAGTTTCAAACTTTCAATGTCTTGTTCAATGGCAGAAGTTCATTACAAATGAAAGCGAATCTCATTCTGGTGGCCATTTATTATGTAAAAAAAAAAAAGATGGGACATGAGATATAAAATCTAAAACAGGACAAGATTATGTTTTCGGATACCGTTCTCACCAATTTTGCAGTATTCTCCTACAGTAGTCTTATTGTATCATCTTGTTCTTGCATGACTTTCAGATCTCCAAGTAAAGTAAAATATCCATCATTGGATCCATTCTTAATGACTACGAAACGTGTCTTATTATCATCATCATCAAGAAAAAATCGA
Organism: Dysdera silvatica; assembly: GCA_006491805.2. Lineage (NCBI taxonomy): Eukaryota > Metazoa > Arthropoda > Arachnida > Araneae > Dysderidae > Dysdera > Dysdera silvatica. The sequence continues at coordinate 25,695,365 of QLNU02014176.1, read as the reverse complement.
TGTTCTAAATCTCAGTTCAATAAAATATGCACAATTCTTATAAGAAATAAACAGCAGGTTTGGTTTCATAAGATATTTTTTCTATTTCACTTCACACTTATTATAATGGTTTCATTTCATGAACTTCCGGTCATCAAAAACGGGTTTAATTCCGATATACGATGCTGATAATGGATGCTTCCGATATCAATTACGATGCTGATAATGGATTCTTCCGATATCGGTATTCTGCAATGATCTATCTTGAAATCTAACACGATTTCATAACACAATCTGCCCTTTCGCATTTGCCAATTGTTCGCTAACTTTGTGAGCGTGAAGTCCTGGAGAAGTTTGTTGAAATTATACTTCGTTGACTGTTGAATGAATTGGTAAAATAATAATTGGCATTATGAAGTTTCGTTGAAATGCTCCTGTACCAGACCAATAGCATGAAGCTTTATTATACAACCTAAAATATATTTGGAAGTTATTGACTCTCAGGAGTATTTTCACAGACAAAGGTGACATCAACATATTCGATTGATTTAGAGTTATGAGTGCAAATCAAAGTCCTTATAGTTTAGAAAGGTCTAAAAGCGTCCTTATTCGACATAGATGTCAAATAGGAACGCTTGTAGACCTTTCTAATAACCATAGAACTCAAGAAAAAACTATTTAAGAAAAATAATATCTCAAACAGTGTTATAACAATGTTTGAGATGTTATTTTTTCTTGAGCAAGTTCTAAGTAGAAACGAATACCACCACGTTAATACCACTCCTAGCTGAAATAACGTTTGACATTAATTATGTCACACTTTTATCAATTCTCATTCCTTTAGTTACAAGAGTAATGGGATTAGATAAAAGTCACCATCAATTCTTTAGGATTATTTTTATTACTTTTCTTGAATTATTAATGCTGACCTCTATAGCTTAAGTGGATTTTATTCGGTTACTAAAGGTTGTATGGTATTAGGCGTGTGCATTAAAAAGGTATAAGGAACAATGCTAGAGAAGTGATTGCACAGTAAAATTGTTTTTTAACTATAAAATTTTGAAATAATAAAGTATGAGCGGTAGTTGTATGATGAGTACAGAAATGAAAGTTTACTACTATTTGAGAACGAAAGCATAAAACGAACAATTTTGTAAATTAACTTTAGATGAAGTAAAATTGCTATAATATATCGAACAAAAATTTTTAAAAATTGCCAAGGAACTAAAGAATTGATTTTCCATAACACAATTTAGATGTTTGTAAAGCAGAAATTAAATAATTTTAAATAAGCATGTCAGTTTTCATTATGAGAACTTTATAACATACGTATAGGTATAATCTGGCGGGGGCAAGTGTGCACTTGCCCCCCCCCCCCGGTTTACACCATATTTAACTCACAAGCTACGCCTATTAACATATGTATCCACTAATATGGAAAAGAGGCCTTTAAATTATATTATATAGTTAACGGACCTTATAATTATATTATATAGTTAACGGACCTTATAATTATATTCTAATATTGTATGTACATATATATAATACGCATATATATAGTACGAATATAAAGTATTCTCCTTCAAAGTATATATTAAATCACACCCTTTAGTACACGTTGCTCATAATACCAAAATTTTACATTTTAACAAATATTATAAGAATCGTTTAACTTTATTGAACATTATTTTAATTGAAGATAAATGAATATGATTGTAGAAAACAGATTTTCGAGTGCAAACTGTATAAAAAAATAAATATAAACAGGTTTAATTACTCAGAAAACTTGACGTTTCGTTTCGTTTTTTGCAAACCTTCTTCTGAAGTGATCTCAGTCGTTGATGGAAGTCGACTTCAGAAGAAGGTTCGCAAAAGACGAACCGAAACGTCAAGTTTTTTGAGTAATTAAACTCTGTTTATAGTTTTTACACAGTTTGCATCCGAAAATCTATTTTGTACAATTTAAAATGCGCTTTGAAAATCTTCGTGAAGCCAAAAGAATATGACTCAAAAAAAAAATCCACAAAATTTAACTTCAAAATTCATTGTATAAATCAAACGAATTTTAAAATGTATGCGCGTTCTGAGTGATTTACTAATCATTTTCTCGTATGTCAGTTTCAATTTTTTTTTTGGAGAGAAACAGTGTTTTGATCTTTAACTTGCTTCTTGGAGATAAGTCTTTTATGGTCATTTCCATAGATAGCTAATTTGATGTCATTTTAAACATTGTTAAAATTTTTTGTTAATTATTACACAAAAGAAAAATTAGTGAGAGCCAGGGGCGGACTGGGTCCTCTCAAAGGGCGCATACCTTGGATTTTCGTAGGACGCGACCTCTTATCCATTCGAAGGCGCGAGTCCTATCGCCCATGAGGGCCGGTGGGCCGCCAGGCCAGTCTGCCCCTGGTGAGAGCATATACTAAATGAAAAAATGGGACTTTAAAAATTATTAAGTACATGTTTAGTACATTTTAATATTCGAATTAATAACATTAAAGAATTTTACGTACAAAAAGTTAAACACTGGTAACATAGCAAACGGAAAAGATCATCCAAGGTTTCGGATGCGTCAGAAGCAGTTCTTCATCAGGAGTAATGATAATGTCATGTTTCTGCCTCTTTTTTATAGTACTTTCTTTTTTGTAGTAAACATAACATCGTCATTACTCCTGATGAAGGACTGCTGCTGATGCGTCCGAAAGCTTGAGTGATCTTTTTCATTGCTATTTTACCAGTGTTTAACCTTTTTATGTAATTTCCTCCCTGGTACCCTGTATTTTATTTCTAGCCTTAAAGAAAATAAATGTGCATTATTTGTTTTGTTTTACGGAGCAAGAACAACTAAGGGCATACTGTTCCAGAACTTACAGCTTCCTGAAGGATTCGAATTCCCCATTGTCTAGATAACCAAACACCGGACTACGGTGGGCAGACCAAAGCGCTACGCATTCTACAGTATTACTGGAATCGAACCCGAGTCTCAACGGCGTGAAAACAAAATTTACAGCATTACGATGGAGTAGAGCTGCAAAAAATATACACTTTATAAAATCACTATAGAAAATATGTATTATGAAATATGCATTATAAAATATGCACTATAACACATATAATTCTAGGTAGCCGTTTACTGAAAGTTATTGCTATGCATCAAATGAGAAACGTTTTCTACATATGCAAAATGCAAATCTAAATAGAATGCATCAATTCATTCTTTTCTTTTCAAATAATGGAATTTAAAAACAGTTCAGGAAAACAAGAAAGAAAGAAATAGTTGGGAAAGCGGTAAAGACAGAATCAAGTTGCTTCATCTGTTCGTCTCCTTCCGCATTCTCCACTTTTACCTTCCTCTCTTTGATATACTAGTCGGGAATGACGACATCTTTACGAAAAGCTTTTAAATCGGGCAACTTATTGGCCTGAGGCTTGGGTGATTTACGTTTTATAGGCTGGTAAATCAATCTGCTTCCACTGGGCGTGACAAATTACATCATCTTGCAGATGCAAATATTCCTATCATTCTGTAAAGGATGAAACAGTTTTTGAGATTTTCATCGACACATTAAGACGAACACAAATAAAGCCATCATGTTTAATTGAGAAAGAATTCGCAATGTTTCAACTGTCTTAGAATTAAAGTTTTCAGAAGTAAACTACTGAAGGGGGTGACTCATACGGATGGAGGTAGTGAAGAGATTCCAACTGAAAATCATCAGAATTATCAGGAAGTGAGAATTATAGAGTAATGGGAAAAAGGAAGAACATATTTGCGTAAAATCAGCCGTTTAGTTAGATCACTCCAGGGCGGACTTAGGGCCCTCTCAAAGGGCGCATACCTTCAATAACCGGAGGGCGCAAGTTCTATGGCCCATGAGGGCGTATCGGCCCGGGGGCCGGTTGGCCAACGGCCCAGTTCGCTCCTGGATCACTTTATACGAGTAACATAAAAAAAAACCTACAAAAATAATATGCGAGGAGATCGAAGTGAAAGGTTTAAATTTCACCTTCAAAGTTATAATGATAAATTCGAACTAATAATTTTTATCCTTTACTTGAGTTTTCTCATATTTATTATAATAAACAGTAGAGACATATGTGTATGTATCAGGTGTTGGATTAACTGTATAGAACTATATTATTTATGTGGAATTACATCATGTAAAGCTGTATTAATTACGTAGAATTGTATCATGTAAAATTATATCAACTGTGTAGAAATATATCATGAGAAAATGCATTAACTATGTAAAGTTATAGCAAATAAAACTGTACAAAAAAAAGAAAAAGAAAATGAAAACAAATAGATAGTTGCGCGGATAGGGAAATTGTTAGTCGCTTCGCTCAGGATTAATTTGTCTAGTAATTGTACGGTATTGCCCAGTATTTATATATTTGTATTGTGAGACGTATGTAAAAAGACAGACACACATACACATGTAGTGTTAATGATGTATAATACGATGTATATTTAATTGATCATCGTATTTTTGACGAAGTCCTCTCGCTTTTGTACTTTTGATATATGTTAGGATTAAAGAAAGTTTCATTAAAATGATAACATCATTTTTTTATTATTATACGTGGTGGATAAAAACACATTCCTAAAGTTTTATTAAGCATTTGAGAATGTGTCACAATATATACATTGTGTTTCATTATATAATATCGTGTTTCATTATATAATATTGTGTTTCATTATGTAATATTGTTCATTACATAAATGTTCATTTTATAAATTGTGTTCCTATTATATACTATCATGTTTTATTATATAATACAGTGAAACTTCTCAATAGTGGACACTGACAGGGAACGGAAAAGTGTACGTTTTTAAGAAGTGCCCATTATTGGGAAAAAACAAAAATACGTAAAAATTTTCAGTTGAAATTTAGCATTTATAAAGCTTGATTTAATTAACTATAGTAAATATATATAGCAGTACATATTACGTTTATAAATAACACTCACCTTTTACAACGATCTCTCTGTTTAATTATCCATTTCATTTAATTGTACAGCATTACAAATTTATTTTGGAAAAAAAGTCTGAAATTTTGGTTTGCTTTTTATACATTTTTACAATTTTCCCTTCCACATGAATTCCTAATTCGAATGCATTTTTTAGACCATCTGGATCATTCTCTTGTAAAAAATACCTTTTTAATTTACTAATGCATTAAATGGCTTCTTTCTTAGACACTATTTTCATAATATTTTCTTCGCTTTCAGCAATTTCTAGCTCCTTATCCAGTTCTGTATTGCAGGTTCTGACATCATCAATTAGGTCATCAAAATTAGTGGATTTATTTTAAGTTGATAATTGTTCACCTATTAACGTGTAATCTTCATAAGATTCAAGGAAGATTTTCATAATGTCATCATCAACAGTTTCTGTAGTGGCTTTGTTGGTGATGGAAATTCCTGCTTTTACAAAACAAGGACCCATAGTTGCAGCTGTGATTTTTACTGAAGAGCAAATCCACAGTATTGCGTCTAAGATACTTACACTGCTTGAAAGAGAGCTTGGTGATTTAGTGTCTTACATTTTTGCTAAAAGGTGTCTTACAATGCACTGACGGTAGTAAGTTTTGAAGCATTTAATTATGCCTTGGTCCAAGAGCTGGCCAACAGAAGTCGTGTTTGGAGGAAGAAAAATTAATTTGACATTTTCCAAAGCAATGTCAGGATGAGAAGAAGCATTATCTAAAATTAAAATCACTTTTCCTTTTTCAAATAATCTGACTGATCATTTTCTGAGCACCTTGCCAGCAAGTTAGCTAAATAGTAAATGACTGTAACCATTATAGTGCGCTATTTTTTCCCAGAAAAACATTCTTGTCTCTGCCCGAAGGCCTTGTTTAATCCCAAAATAGGAACGCGCTCGTGTCATTAAATTTTTGGACAAGGAGCAACGTTTGGTGGTAAAATTTTATCACGAATTAGGAAAACTACCGCGAAAATATATCAGTATCTGACAAATATGTACGTATCTGCGTATTAGTCGTGTGTATGTGTGTATGCAAGTTATCCAAGAGTGCAGACGTTGTTTTCAGGAAATCATTAAAGTATGATCTTCGTTCTGGCTGGTTAGTTTCTCCTCAATCTAATAAAAAAGGTAGTCAGAAGCCGCCATTAACGGTCTTGAGGGTGTCACAGTGAACGAACATTATTACCTAGGTTTGAGAGAACGCTTGTATTCCCCGTAAAAGAAACAAGCATTTTCAAAATAATACCGTGATATTGATTGTTGTATGATAATGTGCCTTGATCTACACGCTGCAGGTGACACAGTTTATTGATTTCAGATCCATCCGTTTAACTCAACTTTGTTCCTATGCATCACACCTGCCCAGTCACAAAATCTTTTATTTTTCCTTCTTTCCTGAAAGTGAAATCAAGAGCACAGAGAGATCGTTTCAACAATGTTAACGACATCCAACATGGTGGGACCAAGCAACTGAAAAAGTTTTTATTGGAAATGTTCCTGTGTGTTATCAATGATTTGTATAAACAATCTAAACATCATTGTGTCAAGTTGTGAGCGATTACATTGATAACAGTTGTAGTAATAACTTCTAAATATATCATTTATTTTTCACGATTTCGTGTTAAACACAATCTCAATAATTAACGGGAGCAATGTTTAGGCCTACACTCTTATTAACTAATTAATATTTTACCATTAACATTATTAAAATCTTATTAACAAATTAATATTTTACTATTAACAGCTTAACCATGCATATAAGTATTTCATACTATTGCTACAAACTAGCTTGGCAATTTTATATGAATATTGAAAGACAGATTAGCAACCTATGAAGATGAAAGGATGTCGCCAAGCTGTATTTCATAAATACGTTAATGTTTTCCGGGTCTCTGTTTGATTGAATTGGGATAAAAATGTGTTATTAGTGAAGTAATAACAACGTTATTTTACTTCGTTTTAAGCATATATTGGTATAGTTAAATGTAGTAATTTATATTCACAAATTGGCAGGTTGAGACAAATGTAATAAATTATTTGTGCTGCAAGTACAAATTAGAAAACATATCGGATGATAAAAGAATTGAACTTCGTGTTCCAGTTTTTGAAATGCGTGTTTGTCCTAGACATTGCGTAACGAACGCTTAATTGTAAGGTTGATACTCAGCGCAATAAGAAACTGACATTATTTCTTAATTGCTTTTAATCACAAATAATTTTAATTGTAGCTCTCATTCTAATTACTATGATTCGAGCGACATTAAGTAAGACAACATGTTCATAAATTTGGGAATCATTTATCATTGTATCGTGATGACTTTATTTCCCAAATCACGTGAACCTATTTTAGGCTGAATAAGGGAAAGGGACCTACATTTTTACTCTGAATAAGAATTACGGGCAGTGGCGGCTTAACGGATGGGCCAGCGGGGCCAGGGCTCCAACTGAAATAGGGGCCCCAAATTGGTAAAGAAAGAGAGTGAAGTTATTATATATATATATATTTTATTATATATTATATTATGGTTTATTTATTCATTATATATAATATAATAAATATAATAAATATATAACATTATATATTATATTATTATATATATATATATATATTATATTTTTATTATTGCAAAAGTTTGAAATTTAAAAGTTAGTGCGAAACAGGCCCCAAAACCTGTTTGAGCCAAAGGACCCGAATATGTCAAGACGTCCCTGATTAAGGGGATATTTTTATCTTTTAAAAGGGAACTCTAATACGCGTTCGATAATTGTTTTCAATTTCTATGAATAAACTCTTTGATATTCTTTATTTTGGATCGTCTGCAGGGAGATGTAAAAATCATCTAAAATTCTCCTCCACTTAACGTTCATAGAAGAAATTAGGGTGATCAGTTTGAAACCCATTTCCACTATTATATTATTTGCATAACATTGAATAAGTTTAAAAATAAATTTTTAAATTGAATTTTTGATCTCATTTGATTACTATTTTCTTTATTTTTGAATTATTACTAAACCTAAAATATGCTTATTTTAAGCATTGCTTCCGAAGTTTAATTTATTACTTTATCTTTAATTTATTACTTTATGATAATTAATTATTATATAATAATTATTAAATCATGTAATCACACCATATAAATTACTAAAAGAGTTATGGAAAGAATTGCCGGAGATAATAAAAAAAGCAAAACAAAAAGGGAATTTGGAAAAGATTAAAAATACGATTACTAAATAGTCAGGATCTGAGATAAAAAGTTTGGCCAAATTTTTGATGGACAGACCATTTAACTTTTAGTTTTATATCTTCCCCTTTCATGTCACGTGGTAAAAGTTGAATATTCTATATAAACCTGTATATATCTGGACAACAGGAAACACGGAAAATAAAGTTAGTTGTATTTTTATTTGCATATTCCTTCACATTGAATTTTAATTTAATTTAATGTGATCTAAACTGAATGTTTTCGTACATAGTTGCAATATAAATTCAACCTTTTTTGCACGTTGTTTTAAACCAAACATTTCAATAGTTTTTCTCAAAATTCAATTCAAACTGAATATTTTAACGTAATTTCATAACGGTTATGGCAAATATTATTTACATCATTTGACAAACGTCGAATGCAAATGGTAAACTTAGCATAAACTACCAAAGTAATTGTAAAGGTTTTCATAATACACAAATTATTATTTGTGTTTGGTGCCCGTTTCCAAGCTTTAGTTTTTAAGCTATTATCTCTTTAAATTACCTTAAAGGGTCTTAAAGTTTGAACACATACTATACTGATTTATAATATTGATAAAATTACATTATATATTGATAAAATTACATTATATATTGATAAAAATTACATTATATATTGATAAAAGTTACATTATATATATTGATAAAATTACATTATATATTGATAAAATTACATTATATATTGATAAAATTACATTATATATTGATAAAATTACTGAAAGAAACTTAACTCGGAAAAAGCCAGAGTGGTATTTTTAAGTCCAGAAAAACGTAAGTGAAGTGAATTGGAGCATAGTATCCCATCTCGATTAATCAGACCTTCCTCTACGAAAGGTTAGAAATATATTTCGAGAGAAACAGAATAATATTATGGAAAAGTTCGATTGATATTCCTTGGAAGGCATACAGGGAAAATTCACTGTTTTTATTACGGTCAAAAGTTGACTAACAGTATGTGGATTTCAGTTAAAAATAACATTGTTTCTTGTCGATCCAAGTACCAGAATACTTTTATTTACACAGTACCTTTAAAAAGTTTCACACTTCAAAAATTTCGTACCTAAAAAGTTCCATACTTAAAATACTTCACTCTTAAAGAGTTTCATACCTAAAAAGTTTTATACTTAAAAAGCTGTTTAGCATTTCATACCTAAAAGGTTTTAATTACAAAATGTCCTTGTCTTTCCTTAAATTTGTGATGTTGAATCAATACGAATAAATCTAAATATCTTTTGGGTCAAAAATAAGAAATTAATTTTCTTGATTCTGTAAGAGGTAATTAGTTTGATTTTGTATAAGGAGTAATTACTTCGATTCTATAAAAAGTGAACATTTCAGTAAAAATCCGTTATGATTCAGTGGCTATGTTAAGTTGTGTTGTTCCCCTTTTCTTCATAAGTCGTTTTACAGTACTCTATAATTAGAGGAAGTAAACACTGGTTCATCTAAAAGCTAAGCAAGCAAACATAAAGCAATCAAATAAACAAATAAATAAACAAGCATAAATTTTTTTTTGTCCTCGTTCAAAAATTAAAAATGTAGCAGAAAGATATTACAAGCTCTGATGTATACCAAGAATGACGTCTACAATTAAAAATCTCCAATTTAGCTTGCTCCATACTATTTATATGATAGTGATCGATATATGCAAATATATCTATAGCGAAATGCCATCTTTATACACTATCTACCAATAATTATTCGACCATTAGAAGCAAACATTTAAATGTAAATCACTGATTCGCCATGTATCGTATCATCTCTCATACTTCATCGCATGGAGGGTAGGATAGGTGCTACATCACAATAGCTTCGCCATGCCTCTTCTGGAAATACAGTTTCGCTTGATTGGACAACCTTCTCGAATCATCACCACTGCATACAAAACAACAACATGTAAATCACTGACCCTAATAAATGGAATGTCGATATTTGGACTGGATTATCACCAACCATAGTTGAGAAAGGCTTTCGACCAATCTACGGGTGGCATTAAGTGGAATTCGTCACCATCCCTTCTATAAAACTGCACTGAGTTAAGCAACAGGATTTACAAGTTGGTATCAACTTTAACTCCCGTTTAATTTCACCCCAAAAAGTTTGAGAGGGGTTGAGATCAGACTTTGAACAGACCAAGACCACCGTTTCCGACTAACCATCTGCAGCTTAGTATCTGCAGACTAAGTATCTGTAGTATCTGCAAGTATCTGTAGTGTATGACTAAGTATCTGCAGCTTAGTCGCAGATGCTTTACCATACTGGTAATAACATTCGTTTGTTCCATAGCATTTCTGCAGCGTGAGAAGTACCCGAATATCGATCGGTTATTAGTTCTCGTGTTAGCGAACCAGAGGTATAAGCGAATATTAGCTGAATGCATTCTATACAAGAATTCAAATCACGCGATTCCTAGCAGTGTCGCAGAAAAGGGGGTGGGGATAAATGTAGCTCAAGCCCCCATTGGATATCAAAACACATTATTTTCTCTAAGGCCGCAGCATGTCCTATCTGGGATTACAGCGCCGCCTCCGGCAGCCACCATTCCCAATTCCCACCCCACGCCCGCATTAATAGTAGTAGTGGTAAGGTAGCATCACGTAACCATCTTTAAAGCCACTTGGCCCACTCCGTAAGTTTTGAATTGTTGCGCTTCTGATTTTTATGTATATCCGTAGATGTATATTCGTATATGATTATTTTTTTGCAAAGAAAGTACTGGGTTTAGTTTATGGGGCTTGGAAAACCGAACACTTTTAAAGAAGTAAGCAATGCAATTACTTTTGTGGTCATGGGAAAGTATTATGTATAAGTATTGAGATATCCATGCTAACCAGCTCCTTGGGAAGATATGTATTATTTAAAAAAATACTTGAATCCATATTAAATATTCAATAACCATATCTAAGAAATACTCTCATAAATAATGGCATCGTTTTTATCGTCAGCGGTAGCTGCATGCTGCAGCAAAAATACACCCTTTTTTGTACATAGGCTAAGCTGCAGATAATCATGAATTTCAGAAGTGATAAATCAACTCCACCGTTCGCGATTACATGAATGTGGAGCTGGTCGTTGTTTTTGTTCAATCAGCTATCTAACAAATGGCCGACAACGTCAACATTGAAGTATTGATCATTTATCATGAGGCAAGCGAAAACGCCGCAATCGCCTTTTCTCATCGATAATAAAACGAGCCACACGAAACCAATTAAAAACCCCAGTATTTAGTTGATGGTAATACAAGAATTATGCGATATATCATTTCAGTAATAGGCAGTAACGTTCTGCTAATATCTGTCTTTAATTTCCCTTTCCATGAGCATTTTTTCAAGGTATTTTTCACCCATAGTCGACCCATATCTTTGCATGTCTAGTGCCTGATTTACGCAGGGGAATACGGGGCAGCTGCCCCGGGACCCCTAAATCCTAAATTTAGTCCAGTACATTCATAAAAATTTTAATATTTATTTTATGGGCAGTCCAGAGACTTTTCAAGATTTAAAAGAAAAAAATTCTTTATTCTGACTTTGGCGCAGTATAGCCCAGATGCTCTTGCGCCATAAAAAAGCCAAACAATCAATCAATCAATTATTCTGACTCCTTTTTCTTAAGACCGGGAAAGAATACCTAGATGTGTTGATGTGTTATATCTATCTCGGTTTTATAAACAAAATTCATTCACTTATGTATGTTTAATGATAATAAACATAGTAATCAGAAATCTGTCGTGACTACAAGAGGAGTGGGGGCCCCTTCATGACTGTCTGCCCCGGGCCCTGTGTATGTCTCTACCATTTGCGTGCAGATTAAAACTACTTGTTAATTATTTTCGGGCACAGAACTTCTCTTATTTGCTTACAAGCAAACTTCGTGGTTTTTATTGCGTAAATATTTTAAAACAACGATTGGAAATCTGGAACAACAAAGCCAATTTGTTTTTGCTCTAGTTGCACAAAGAGAACAACAATTGGTGTTGGATAAAATAAACGATTTCGTATTTGCTTTTAATTTGTGCATTGAAAGCCTTTCCTAATCAGCAAGTGAAATACCACATTTCTCATAATTAATCTGACAGAGATTGATTTTCATGTGACGTGATAAGAATGGATGTGAATTATAGAAACTTTTTTTTCGTCTCTCTTCTGATGCATTGCAAAAAAGACGGCTACATATGATGCATTGTTCATCGGCAGTGAAGAACAAATGCGATTATGAGTTAGAAATGTGTGATGAATGAAATAGGGATCATTCTTTGAAGTGAATAAGAAAGATGATTCATTCACACAAAAGAATTGTCATCCCAATTTTCATTACTTGAATGAATGAAAGAATGAATGAATATTCAGCTAATGTCGTTCTCATTACCATTCTGTAAACGAAACATATCATTATTTTCATTTTGTGAACGGAAAGAATTATTTCTATTTTCATTCTGTGAATGGAAAGAATTATTCCTTTTTTAATTCTGTGAATGAAAAGAATGACTTCTATTTTCGTTCTGTGACTGGAAAGAATTATATCTGTTTTCATTCTGTGAATGGAAAAGATTATTTCTATTTTAATTGTGTGAATAGAAAGGATAATTTCTATTTTAAGCATATGAATGGAAAGAATCGTTTCAACTGTCATTCTGTGAATGAATGAAGGAATAAAAAGAATGATGATACTTTGGAAGAAAACATTCTAGCTAAAAGAATTTCTAACTAAAGAAAACATTCTAGCTAAAAGAAGTTCTAACTAAAGAAAACATTCTAGCTAAAGGAGGTTCTAACTAAAGCAAACATTCTAGCTAAAAGAAGTTCGGACTAAAGAAAACATTCT
>QLNU02014176.1:25668890-25682231 GCA_006491805.2 Dysdera silvatica | reverse complement strand
ATATTCGCTTTAATTCGCTTGCATTATATTACGATGAAGCTGCTAATTTTCGCATTTATTCTATCGTTTGAAGTGCTAGTTTTAGGTATCTGTAAAGAAATAACAGAGGTCAAAGTAACGGAAAACCCAGGGCTTGCCAATAATAAGAGTAGCGGTAGCCCTTTAAGAAGCAAACAGGAACTGCAGGTCGCAAGGTCAAATGGAGGAATTGACAGTCCGGAAGCGATAGGAGAGCCGAAAGCTGATAAAAAAGACGCATCATTACTTCGAAGTAAGCAACTACGTATTAAATCATATTTTTTTTAAATTATTGTAGGTTTATTTAGCAATATATATGAATAAAAGCAAAGGAAGTTTTAAGGAAGGTTTGCAAATGTACATAGAAAATTGCAAAATTTTAAACTCATTGACTCGTATTATGAGCAAATAATATTTTTTACAGGCTTCTATTTCTTTGAATTCTGAAGATTTAAAATTAAGGAACAAACTACAGCATATTAAACGCTTAATTTTTTTAATAATGCATGCGGAATTATTTTTTAAATAAAACAAATAGCTTTTCTTATATGTTCATAGTGTATCGTTTTGCCTCTGGATAGAAAATAATCTCGTGTTTATTAAAAGAAGATGCTAAGTTAGACTATTAAATCAACTTTATACAAGCTTTCAAGCATGAGATTAGTGGTCATTCTCTTGGCGAACAAATCGTTTAACGTAAGAAGAAAATAAGCTGCGTGAAAGCAGCATCCAGATTCAAATCTTGTGTTTTGATGTAACCCACGAACATGTCGTAAGTACTAAATGATCTGGGTTACGGATTTCTTAACTTTATATTTTGCGAGTATTTTAAGCTGTCACGCATAAATTGTTTACGTTTTAATGGCCAGAATTAAAGAAACTAACAAAGTATTTAACTTAAAAATAACTTTTACCCGAAGCAATTCTTTTCCTGTTGTAATACCATTTGTCGAATAAGGGACAATGGGATGTATATGTGGGTAGGAAGTTCTTAAATCAAAACAAGGGCAATGCAAAATTCAAAACCCTTAAAATACTTTTAGGCGAAAGAGAATCACAAGCATATTTAAAACCTTGTTTTCCATATTGCATTTTAACAAAGAAAAGGGTTGATGATGATGATTGGGCATAAATTTATTGGACGGCCATCTGAGGGCAGCCTTCTAATCCCAAAGAAGAAAAAGTTGCCGTTTAAAATTCGCAATGCCATCGAATAAAAATAATTGAATTTGGAAGTATTCTAAAGAAAAAATTATTGATTTTTACAGGTTATAAACATTTTCCATTTTAATTATGAAAAAAATTGCTTTATGTGTAAGATAAAAATTCAAAAAGATATTGCTTATATTGCTTTTTATGAACAAATATTTTTTCCCAACGCATTGCATTGTAGCCCTTGAGCTGTAAAACCAAAAAAAAAAAAAAATTATAGGGGTAAAAAAGTTTTTGTATCTTGCATTTTATCTAACTTTATAAGGCTATTTCGCAAAACGGTATCTACATAAGACAAAAATTTACAGGTATTTCCAGTGACAGGTACTTCAGTGCAGTATCAGAAAATAAATACAAAGAAAATGTTCATGTATGAGCAATGCAACTCATTGTACTTCGTTTCAGTTACGTATTGCTCCAATTACTCTTCTGTATAGAGTTTACTAAATATAACATGGATTTCAATATAGAAGCAGTTTTAAATCTTGTTCGAAAATCTATTTTAAGCACGTTTCTTGCATTTTAGATGTAGTCAAATCTCTTTGTTTATATAGCAATTGTGTAAGGTCAGCATAGTAATATAATTATTTTCTAATTATACTCGTTCATAAAAATGGCTAGCACATAACAACATTTTCACGTTGTTGTTGAGCAGCTAGATATGAGAAAGGTAGCTACCATAGGCGGTGCTGTCTTCCCAGACAGGTCATACTGAGAGATGCCAACGTACGGATTTTCCGTAGTTTATATGGAGTTTACTCCACATTTTACGGTCGATACCAAGAAAACTACTGAAAATCACATTCAAGGTTCTCAATTCAAATGCAATTTTCTACCGGCCCTTCAAAAATTCATTTTTGTAATAGGTTTTTGGTGGAAAAACGCACTTTGCAGATGGCCCGCACCTTATTTGTTTGGACGCAACGCTTCCAATTTGTCCACTCCCCTCTACTACCGTCTATCCAGCATATATCACAAGGAACCAAACACATTGGGATTTCCCGTCGCGCTGTGTGGATCAGCCGAGAGGGAGAATAAAATCAGTTATTTGGCTCCTCTTGTGTATGTGTTGGCATGCGAACTGTTTCTTTGTTATCCTTTACGTCTAGCCTAGTGTGTGAAAATTGCTTTGAATTTAGATTAAAACAAGGAACTGAAACGCAGCCATGAAAAAGGCAGACAAAAATTATCGGCAAGTGTATCGCGATATTTGTAGTAAGGAATGGCCGTTTTGCGAAGCATCAAAAGTTTTTAAATTTTTACGTGGACTCGTTGTTTTATCATGTCTTGAATAACTTTTTACTCGCAGCATTTTACTAAAATTTCAGAAAAATTGCCTCACGATACTTCAGAAAATTATTTTGCTAAACTAATTTACCTACTACGAAACACATGTGAAAACCAATTTTCCTGTACAAAATATAAAATTGTGGTGTTTACTTTCTACACAAAGCTGGTACAACAGCTTTTTTTTGTTCCTACAAAACTGGTGCAAAAGTTTTTTCCTACAAAACCAATACCGAAAGCCACTTTTCCTGCTACAAAAAATAGATACAAAAAGGATATTTCTCCTGCAACAAATAGTATTGGTGAGTGTATAATCACTGTATAAGTACCTAAACATACGCAGTTGAGTCACATTATCAGGAATATTTTCATGTTGTTTCAAGATGGGGGTGGGGGGAGGTACATATATTGCTGTGTAACAATGTAGGTACCTTACCTATAAAAAATCTTTTCGCAGAAAAGAAAAGAGCGCAGTTTTACTGAAAACTGCTGAAAATTCTTGACTTTTTTACTGATGACTACTTTCTCAGTTTGGCATCTTAGGTCATACTATGTACGAGGTTTCATCCTACAGTAGCAGGAGCAAGGGATTAGAGTCGCCATCTAAGGCCGATGATAAAAGCAAGTAAAGCAGCAATCAAAATCCTCTGCTCGCTTGAGCTGACAGTCGAACTGATCAGACCTGAGAGATGTATATGCTGAATCAGACCAAGGCTACTGCAGGATGCAAAGAGATCTCTGCGAAGAAACCCATATGCAGGACATGAGAAGAGGATATGATCCAGTGTCTCATCTTCACTCGTGGTGCACCGGAGACACTACCGTAGGTTGCTGGAGTATCCGGTGAAGAAATCTAGTGGTAAAGGCATAACCGAAGCGAAACAGAAGTAGCAACGTGTGGACTTCTTGGGGAAAGTTGTCCACGGTGGAAAAAAAGAGTCGTGTTGGTCTGAAAGGCGTAGCGGTAGTGAGAAAATAATTGCTATTGTTATCAACAATATTTCCACGTTATTGGTAATTTTGTGTTATTACAGCTTATAGTAAATAAATCAAGCTGTCAAAACATACAATTAAAATATATATGTTAAATAAGCCAAATAATTATTTTTATTTGAATAATTTTAATTTATTATGGGTAATTTTTACTTTTGGAAGAGTTGTTTTACGTTTCGTGGTTGGAAATACTGCTTTAAAAGTAGAAGAGCATGCGTATGGATAGTGTCTATTTATAAAAGGGCGGACACAGGGGTCATGACCCCCAAAATATATTTTTTCACTGTAAAAAATTCCAACTTTCATGATAAATGAAGGGTGTTATTCCAAGACCATGGCAAATTCTGTCCTTGACCCCCCAAATGAAAGTCTGTATCCGCCCTTGTATTTATAGACTCATCCAAATTTAGCTTAAAAGCTGTCTTTTTGCACGAAACAAATAAAATGCTTATCTTCACGTAACAGCACATGCTAGGGGAATGAAGGCAGCTTACGAAAACGTGAAAAATACTTCGTTATAAAATATGACCGGCAAGAGTTGAAAACATATAGTGACATAAAAATAATATCCGATTCTAGAGATATAAGGAGGTAAACTTTTACTATATTCTATGCTTGTGGGACAGTAGTGTCGAAGAAAAACACTAAAAAAACAAAAGACTTGTCCGAAAAAGATATTTCCATTTTTATCCTTTTATTCCTAATTTTTATTCTCTTGTGGGTAACCACAATAGGAAGGCAGCTACTTGTTCACTTTGTAGGCTTCCTTGTGTGTTGCCACTTAGAATAGCAAGAAACGAAAACTTAATACGTACAATTTCTAAACTTGGCAAAATGCCAAGTTGTTTCCTTTTATGTGATGTTTTCTATATATACATAATTTCACTTTCCGTATCTGGCAACATATATTGTATAATTATAATTTCACTTTTTATATTTGGCAACAGTACGTGTAATTGTTTTCCGAATTCTAAAATCAAACCAGTCTTCCGTTTTATATTGACGTGTGTATACGTACCACGAAGGCACCGCCAAAGAGGCGTACTAAATTTATCTAACGTTGTGTTTGAATTAATTAATTTTCTGTCACGTATTATTGAATTAACTCAAACGTTTAAAGTGTTGATAAATGTTATTTGAACTAGATGAATTACCGTATTCCTTCAAAACTTAAATCCGCATGTGTGCGCGTGCTACTTTATCTTGAACATTATGAAAGTTTTCAATTTTACGGGCCATCATAATAGAAGTAGTAACTACAGGTGTGCTAAAGCGTTCACCGAACGAGTGAATGAATGGTTTGGCCCATCGCTAGTAAAAGCGCATTCCGCCTTCAATGCGCGAATAATTTGGATGTTGCTAAAAGCTGAAGTTTACAAGTGTTTCGTGGAAAAATTCTCATTTTTAAAGTAAACAAAACTCCAAAAATCTTTAAATATAAGTGAAAAATTGACATAAGTAATATAAAAACATAATAATATTACATAATATTCACATACATAATAATATTTTTAAACTCTAGTCCATTATAATCATAATATTCCATATGCATTATACATTAAACCACACTAACCGAATTAATCATTCGTTAGATCCGTATTCAGTGTAATCAAGACCCGCTGCATATATATTTTATGATCTATAATTTTATTTGTTTATATGCACTACATGTGCTTATTCTGCAAAATCTGTAAAGTAATGAAAGGCGTTACATCAGTCTGTCTCCTTAAATGCGAAAAATGGGTCGCAATCCCACGTACTTATAG
This sequence comes from Dysdera silvatica, assembly GCA_006491805.2. Taxonomy (NCBI): domain Eukaryota; kingdom Metazoa; phylum Arthropoda; class Arachnida; order Araneae; family Dysderidae; genus Dysdera; species Dysdera silvatica. Next base: position 25,676,955 of record QLNU02014176.1, on the reverse strand, counting down.
TATTAGTTTGATGGTTAGTGAAAGAAGGAATTTGTTTTCTAACACCCAATACACGCATAATAGCATGGTAGCTCGTAGGTGTAGCTTAACTATTCAATTTCAATGAAATCACATTCCTCCCGAAATGCGTTGCATGCTAATTTTTAATTACGAATTTAATCATTCCATTACAGGTTTCTGCTTTTTTCTGTGGAAAGAATAAAAATTTAGTTGCATAAATTTAGTTCAACAAATTAGATTTTATTGTCTCTTAAAATATAGATGTAAAACAATGCATATAGGCAGCGGTCATTGACAAAGAGACAGGAAGTTAGGTGCACGCAAGTAGGCAGAGAGACAGACGCATGTAGAGATAGTGAGAGGGAGAGATATTGAGCAGGTGGAGAGAGAGAGAGAGAGTTTATATAAGAGCATACCTATAGTTGTTTCCGAAAATTTTCTAAAAGAGTGGAATAAATTATCTGAAACGAAAGCGTAACTGCCAAATCGCGGTAAATTTAACTTGTGAATTTTTTCTGATTTGAACTTTGACGTCAACAGGCATTCAGGGTATGAGAAATCCGAAATTTAACTACCGAGTTATTTACATACAAAAGGTTAAACACTGGTAAAATAGCAATGAAAAAGATCACTCAAGCTTTCGGACGCGTCAGCAGCAGTCCTTCATCAGGAGTAATGACGATGTTATGTTTCTGTCTCTTTTTTATACTTGAAATTTCTGGAAAACCCTTCATCAGAGTAGTCCCGCAGAATGGAAAAACCCAATGAGAACCAATGGGAGGCCTCCAATAGAATCATGGAAGAACCCCAATAGGGACCAATGAGAAACCCACACTGCGGGTTACCTAATTTGGGGATGTCTCATACATTTCAGAGTAAGAGTTGTTTATAAGTTTCTGGAAGTGGTTGTGATGTATTAATGGCTTTCCCATGTAGTTTGTAAGTTTCCCAAGATTCTAAGAAGAATCAACTATACCGAGTTATATGGGGAAACAACTAAAGTCATACACTAACTATTGTAGAAATATTATCCCATTTAGTTTATAAAAATATTACAATAAATACGAGAAATACCATAAACTATAAATTTCCGATTGCAGCCACTGACCAGGCATTTTGTCATAGAAAAAATTATTTATTTCACATGCAGGATAAAAGTTTTAATTAAGACTATCTAATTTACTTTTAAATTCACCTTTTTACTTGGACATGAGTTAGACACAATCAGGTTATGAAATTGACGTTATAGTTTAATAGCGACACACTGCACTAATCAATAGAAATAAATGCAAAACAATTTTTATGGTGCAGTTAGATAAAATCATTAACACGATAATACTGCTGATAGCTATTTCGATAGCGTTAACCAGCTACCGTCGTCAGAGCGAATGGCGGCTTCTGTTTATGTCCGTGCTGTTGGTCGGTGTTGCCATCACGTCGGTTGGAAACTTGATTGGGCGGAGGAGTAAAGCGTATTTGTGGAGACGTCTTCAGCCGTGAGACCCAAAAGGTTTTTCCAAGTGGATGATATAGAGTTACTAAGGAGTTGATCATTAACTGCAACATTGATGTTTGCTAGAATGTGAAATGCCTCAAAGAAACTGAGATCAAGTGTTGAGTTGACTTTTTTAATAATATGTGCATTGGAGAATGAATTTTGGTCAAAAAGAATTTCTACGAAGGACAATACATACTCTCTTTACGAACGTATATATATTGTTGCTCAGTAGGCATTGTAGCTCAGTGGGTAGAGCCTCCGCCCGGCAAGTGGAAGGTCGTGGGTTCAGGTCCCACCGAAGGCAGAAATATTTATTTTCTTTCGAACGTTTCACCATCTAATCACGCCATACCATCGGCGTTGGTATCACTACGCCAATAAACGTTGATTGATTGACATTGTTTAATTTAATCTGCGTAGTGTTCGATTTATATAAAATAATACTGTATATGGCGTTATATTTTCAAATTACCTTTGACCGAAGTGCTATATTGAGAGAGCACATGAACATAATTCGCTGAAATCTCAACTCTGACCAAAAGGCAATTTAGACCTTCGTTCAAAGATACGTAACGTTGTATTGTTAAGTTGTAATCACATGATTTTACATCACTGTACGAGTAGGTATATGTTCATGAAATTATGTACCATTTGACGTTAATTTTTTAATATTTTATGCTTAATAATTCACTGATTATTTTCTATGACTATTTTACATTAATAATATTTAAATGACAACTTATACATTAACTTCATAAATTTCTTTAAAAAATTACAGATAATTGTAGTATTTGAATAAGAATCTTCTAATTATTGCGATTATGGGTGATTAAAACGTCTAGAACGAAACGTTATGTTAGGAAGTGAAATTTAGTTATAAAAAACATATCTAAATAAATTATTATTTCCTGTATAACAATTTTCAATCATTAATGGATATATACTGTCTATGAGGGAGTACCTCCATTTTATTATTTTAAAAGAAAAGCTAATTATTATTTTATTAATTATATGTAAAGTAATGTAGGAATAAAATAAAATATGCAATTGAAAGTTTTCAATTTATAAATCCATGAACATATTCTAGACAACATGCAGTACGAAGGTGTTGATTCTTCTGGGATGATTCGAAACTGTTGGTGATTCTACTGGGGTGATTCGGAACTTTATTGGTGATTCTACAGGGATGATTAACAACTCTATTGGTGATTCTACAGGGTGATTCGAACTCTATTGGTGATTCTGTTGAGGTAATCGGAAACTCTGTCCACTCTTTCACTGGGGATAGAATTCACTCAAATCAACTTTTTTCTACAAATGTATATATGTCTTGAAATGTATAGATCAGAGTGTGTCCTAAAACCATCCAGAAACCAAGGTACGAATTCCAATCATAGAATCACAGTAGACTTATGCCGTCTGCTGGTCTACTGCCCTTCCCTGTCGCCGAAATAAGACAGGGGGTGGGCAATTACTCATTAGTTCGAGCCTCCGGGGGGTCCGATCCTAATAAAAGTTTGTCATGATTATTTAGCGTACGAAACATACAGAAAAATAAAATATCTGTTTCTGATGGAAAAACTCCTTTAACTCACGAACTTGCAATCTTCCCCTCTCATAACGACAAACTGATACACAAAACCTGAAACCAATCCATAGCTCAAACTTGGAGCCCGATCATCTGAAACCCCTTCAGTTGTCGACCAAACTAAAAAACGTGAAACTTAGTTCTTTATACCCAAATGTGTATATAGCCATTAGGTTATTCTGCACGCTTCTAATATCAGTGGTAGGAGCTGAGAAATCTTTAATTTTTCTAAAAAGAATCGAAAGTCACAACAGGTCAACCATGGAACCAGAAAGACCGTGTGGACTAACTTGCTTTCGCTTTCTTTTTGGTTTTACGGCTCAAAGACTACAGTGGTCATGCTGCGCCGGGACCTACTGTTTTCCGAGGAATCCGAACCTCTTAAGGCCTAGGGAACCAAACCCCGGACTACAGTGAGCAGTGCGAGTGTGGACTAACTACTTTTGGCATGGAGACAGATCTTATGTGTACTTTGAACTTTGACGATATAATTGACGTCTTTGCATTTAAAAAGCCAGAAGAGCATATTGCGACTGAATATTAATAGGTAAACAAAATATAAGATTTTAATAATATCGTCAATAGTACGAATTACGTTTTCACAATCATGTTTACTGCATTTTTAAAAGTTTAGTTTATATACGAATTCATTCCGATCCTTTTTCTTGTTAATACAAATCTGCTAAACTTTATTCTTACTTCGTTGGTATTCGAATATGGATTTCGTCTTTATAACATTTAAATTATGCTTAAGAGTGCGATATAATAATAATAATAATAATAATAATAATAACATTCCGATAACAATATGGAGACGTATGTGGTATAAATGACTTGCAACCACCATAAGCTATTTCATAGAAAGAAATTTTTATAAGTAACCAAATTTGTTTATTTGTTTTCCATTGTTGATACTTAATTATATAGCGTGTTTTTGCAAATTACAAATAATTTGATATAGAAAGAAATTTTTTAATTTTCAGATATCGAGAGCGCAGTATTTAAATAAAGTTTTAGCTTTAATTCTGTCAACTGATGCTATGCAGCGACGTAGCCTGGGGTGCCACCAAGGTAAATGTCCCTGGCACAAAATTTTTAGGAGAGCGAAATTTTTAGGAGAGCAAAATTTTTAGGAGAGCGAAATTTTTAGGAGAGCAAAATTTTTAGGAGAGCAAAATTTTAATATTTAACTGGGAGTACTTACGAGTTTTAGAGGGCGCAATACTAAACTTGCCACAGGCGCTGGATTCCCGCGCTATGACGCTAATTCTATGTGTAAGTTAAGAATAAATTTCAAAATTATATATAACAACATTAAAATAATTTTAATAAAACATTTGCAATTTTATGGTAGTTTGTTTGAAATCCCCACACACACACACCGTTCGATAGCCCATTTTGTGAAAACCGCATTACGAAAATCAAATAAGTAGTTTGTTTACGATGAATTTTTAAATGTAAATGGTTTTTCGGTACACCCGGTATATTAATTTTCCACTATTTTGAAATATTTTTGTGGAGAGGAAGGACTGAGAAAAAGTTTTGTTTTTTAGAGGGGGGTGGGGCGGTCTCAAGACTGCCCAGGGGCCCGAAAATCCTGCTATTAGGCCTGGTAATTGCTCCCCCCCCCCACCCCCAGAGAGCAATGTTGCATACTCTGTGGATGAAATAAATATAAATTGCGATATATGCTCCATATAACATATATCTGCGTGACATATAATGACGGTGAACAACGCCAATTGCTTCGCCACATATAAAGGACTCTAGTATCAAAGCGTGAGAAGAACAGTATACATTTGTTTACAAAAAAAAAGCTTTTAGTGTTCTCTGTCTCTCATTAAAGATTTTACAAAGAGTTTCAAATCACCCTACATGGTTTATTCATTCACTGTTTGTTATTAGTAAACCTGAACAATTTCCATAATTGCGCGACAGTTATAGTATTCATTGTATAAGCACCACCCGGACCACACACATGTTTACAAGATTGTGATGTTGCTTCTTAAATGTCTTGGCTTTTATAATTGCGAACTAACAAAAAATTTCCTGTTACAACGCTTGTTTGTTGTGTTGGCTCCAAATTTAACGCGATTGAAACGTGGGCGCAAACGTTTCGCTTGCTCACGATGGTTGCATCACACAGAAAGGAAAAGATGAAATCGCGCTCATTCGGAGCACACTCTGATTCGAAGCTTGTTAGAGTTATGACCACACTACTTTCTCAAAAATTACTTCACAGGTGCACGAATTTCGGTATATAAGGACATCGTTTCTACAATTCGTGCTGTAATAACGAACATAAGACTTTAAAATGCTTAGTTCTGCGGCTCATGTTAAGGAAACACTTGGCAAGTCAACAGCTGCAAGATTACATGGACATTGTACATAAATTCTTGCCGAAAGTAGAACACTATTAGAGTAGTTGCAATAAGCAGTGTTTTCTGCTATGAGTGTTAAAAGGTAATAAAACAGCTTTTTGAATTACGAGTTCATTTTGTATATTTACTAATCTGTAGCTTTCTGGGAAAAGAGAAATGGTTGCAATTTGTTGTGTGGTCCCGTTCCTTGTGCCGTTGGCTATAATGATAAAGCGGATAAACCACTCAGTGAGGCTTTTATTGACAGTTATCCATAGAAATAGAATTTGCTATATAAAATTAGGTTTTTGTTCAATAAACCAAAGTTTACTTTTGAGTTTTGGTCAAGTTTGAAAAGATCTATTAAATTTTCACATCAGTGATATCATCCATTACCTAACCCACAAGGGGCAACACAATAGACACGTGATAATGACGTAACTAGTAAAATTTGACACTGGTCGGAATATACGAAATACAAATGAAGAAGGTAAAAGATATTTACCGTCTGCAAAAATATTCGCAACGTTTCGAGAACTACTGTTCCCTTCATCAAGCGAAAGTGTCAAGGAAGTGTAGGTGTTCGGTATTTATACCCCAACTTTGGTTTTCCCCAAAGCTATCCCGCACTCAGTAAACTCCCCGCTGTCTGGATCTGATTTTTTCCATTTCCTAGCAATTTAACTAGTTATGTCAGTTCTGGTCAATCTTTGCACATTGTTATAATAATAACAACATCTTCAATATTCCAATATCATTTTGTATTTTTGGCAAAAGACTTGTGTCCGTAAGAACGTATGACAAATAAGCTAGTATTTTAAATTTACAACGCTTATAACGTTGAATTCTGTTTATTAGTTTAATTGAACTAACTAGCGGGGACGTCCATATGAGCACTTTCAGGGTGGGGGCTGAGAAAAATTACCGAGAGTACTTCTAGGGTATGCTGGGAGAAATTATTACCTCCTTCTCATAGCTGTCGAGAATTTTAGTGAATGTACAAGATACCAAAACGCTACAAAAATAATTGATACTGCTTGACAATTAGTAATGAGCTAAAAAGTACCTTATTTTAAAATGTGACTGTAAAACTTTTGAAAGTAAATGCGTAGCAGGTTCGGGCGAATCAAATTTTTAAACGGCTAGGGGGGGCTCGAGCCCCATCTCCCAATATAGGAGCCTATACTAACTAGTCTTGAAATGAAAGGGCTTAGGGAGGCTATAATTTTCATCCTAGTGTGTACATTCAATTGTAATTTTCGCTTTCCAAGGGAGGATTAATGCGATTTTATTTAATAAATAGATTGGATAATATAACAATAATGGATAAATTAATCGACTAATCAGTCATCAAATCAACTAATTTAATCTTAAGTGGTAAGTTAACTAATTTACAGCATTAATTAATTAAATTACCTTAATATGAATTAGTCGATAATTTGGTTAAATAATTAATCAATTATCAATTAATTCATATACTCAAATCCCTATTACTCAATTAATTAATTCAATCTAACATTTCTCTTATATGCTCAGACTTATAAGCTTGTTCTCTTGAAATATTTCGCTGATGCTAATTTCGTTTGATTGAAATAAATTCGCCTCACTTCAAATGTCAGTTTCTGATTCTGCTTTTCTTTCGTTCTAAGAATTCATTTCAACTGATTAGTTTATTTAGCTGTAAGACAAGTGAATCTGATTGAAATTGACAGATTGAACCGCGAAACACAAATAATAGTTTATTTCTTACAGATCGTATTTCTCATCGCCATTTGAAAAAAAGAACTTGCTTTCAACTAAGCGTCATAATCCTTTGCTTAGAAATCTGATCAGCATGTCAATTTTGTTTTTAAACGATTTCCAAAAGGTGAAGTTGCTGTAGAAAAAAATAATGTAGTTTATCTATGAGATAGATAACATTGGTGCATTGTTTGAAGGAATCTATATATTTTTTTATAGAATTATGTGCGTTTAATCAAATGAGCGAACATATAATTTTATAGTAATAAGGTAGCGCCGGATTTACGTATAGGCCAAGAAGGCCAAGGGCTTAGGGCCCAACAGGACCCTTTCGTGTTTAAAATAGTGACAGTTTACAGCATCAGATATTTCTACTGCAAATTTGGAACTTCATTAAAAACTGTAAAATTATATATATATATATCATCATCATCATCATCATATTCAACCATTATCTATCCACTGCTGGATGAAGGTCTCTCCAAATGCTTTCCACACAAGTCTATCCTGAGCAATTCGCTTCCACGTCACCCCAACCTGTTTTCTTATTTCATCCACCCATCTAGTTTGAGGACGTTTTCTAGGTCTTCGGTGGTCTCTTGGAATCCAGTTCAGAATTTCTGTTGTCCATCGTTGATCAGTTCTTCTTGCAATATGCCCAGCCCATCGCCATTTCAGCCCTTTTACTTTAACAATGATGTCCTCTACTCTAGTTTGCTCTCTCACCCAAGTGTTCCTTTTCCGATCTCTCCTAGTTATTCCAAGCATGCACCTCTCCATGCTCCTTTGTGTTGTCTGTAACTTTCGTATTGCTCCAACAGTTAGACTCCATGTCTCTGATCCATAAGAGAGGACTGGCAATACACACTGGTTGAAGAC
>QLNU02014176.1:25640922-25668790 GCA_006491805.2 Dysdera silvatica | reverse complement strand
TGGCGCGTTGCCGCCATTTTCTTACCATCGTATCACGTGATCCTATTCACTGCTGTGTTAAAGTTGAGTGATTTACAAGTGTGTTATTTTTAATAAAATAAGGTGAAATGGGCGAGTGTTCCACTGGGAATTGTTCTAATCATTCGAGGAATAAACATAGAATGTTTGCAGCGTAAAGTTTGTTTTGATTATTTGCATTATAATTTTGCATTAATCGAAAACTAAGCTAGGGTTGCAAATTGTATTTATTGGCGACATCTTAAAAGTTGCGCCAATGTTTACATTCGTCGGGTAATCGCGGATTGTTGATTATTTTTATGCCAAAATAGCGATCATTGCGCCAATGTTGAAAACCTTTATCGCCAAGGTAAATGAAACCGGAAGTGTACAAGAAAATGGTGGCTTATGCGTCGGCCTATAATTTTAGGAGCTCTATTCTACCCTTTTCCCTACACTGGAGGAGGAGGAGAAGGATTGTGCAAGGGTTTCATTGGGAAGGGTGGCCGCCGGGGGCGGCGCTGTAATCCCAGACAGGACGCTTGAACAGCGTAATCAGCCGCCGAGGCGGCTGAGGGGGAGATGGATTGCCGATCAACACGGCATTCATAGATGCACGTTCACGTAAAGTCGTCATTTAATTTTCCCTACACTGTTTTGTGTTTAATTTACAGCTGTGTCGAATCGTCCACTGGTCGAAAGAATGAAAGAATTTCTTCATCTGCGATGAACGAGAAGATTCTTTCAGTGGTTCGGTAAATAAACGATTTGGTACAGAGCTAGTTCAATTTCCTTAAGAAAATTAAATGGTAGTGATCGAAAGGTGCGTTGAGTATTACGGTTAGTTCACGGTTAGGTGATAAATAAATGCTTTCCGTGAAGCTAAATAAAACGGGAGAGATTTACCATATATTTTCGTATCAGTAAAGTAACAGTAATGGATTAAACGAGCGTGATTAAAATATACGTTTTAGAAATGAACTTATACCTACAACTGCAAAGTGAAATTATTGGCTATAAAATAAAAATACACTGGACTTTGAAACAAAATTCCTGAATAGTTAAGAAATGAAAGCAATGGTTTTAAAAAGGAGTTAAAATCCTTGATGTTATTACACTCATTAAATATTGATTTGTAATTTAGTTTTCAATGCTAGGTTAGTGTCTTTACAACATAGAGCATTGCACTGTCAGGAGGAGTTCATTCCTTTGATCCAACGCGTGTCACCTTGGCACCGAAGTAGGAGGAGCTAAGTCGTCGTGTGACGTAGCTTGGCTGACTCTTGGCTGAATCCGAAGTACTCCTATTCATTTGCGTGCTCGATTGCTTCTGCTTTAGCACAGTTTTTATGAAGAATTTTTAAACGTGGTTGAGTATACAGATATATAGATAACGTTATACACAAGCGTAGCTCGAGGGTTAAATGTAGTGCAAATTAGGGTCGGGGGGCGTAACAAACCCCCAAAATTTGTGTGGAAAAATACGAATTTTCGTCTGTTCTAGAGAAAATGGGGGGCATGTGCCCCTCCCTTGCCGCTAGATTTCACCTATAATGTTACATACACATACCTATATACAAAATATTGCATAATTAAAAAATAGTATGTAATTATACACGACTGTGGTACGTATTTCAAGAAACAATTCAATCATTTTGCAAGTACAGTGAACTTTGTTTTTTTAAATGGCGTTTTGCCCTATCTATATATATATCATGTCTGAATACAGGTAAAAGCGTGAAAGGAAAAAAGTATTTTATTTCATCCTGTCCTTTTGAATGATCTGACCGAATTTAAATGCTGGATTCAACGATATCGCAGAACAGATACTTTGAATACAAAAAACGCTAGAATTTGTATTGAACATTTTAAGAGTACAGATTAGCAAGACGCTATGATGAATCATCTGCTCGGTTTGCCAAAGAAAAATTCTTAAAAATCATCTGCCGTGCCGAGTCTTAACTTACCTTCGAGTAATCTGTAAGAATTAACACCAACAGGTTAAAGGCTACAAAAAAGGAAAATACTAAGTAATGCTTTAAACAAAATTAAGTATTTAAGCCCAAAAATCTCGTCTTTTCGAAACAGAAAATGATTCAGAAAACATCCAAGACAAAAATGAGGCTAATGAATGTGATAAATGCCTAAAATTAACTATTGTAAATCTCAAAGAAAAGCACAATAGAAAAGGGATACATGGCTGAAGTCTCCAGTCGTGAATAAAAAAGGTAAAATTTTAAATATGATACTTTTTTTTTTCTTTTGGAACTGCTTTTAACTTAAGAACTGTTAAAGTGCTAATTTCCAGAACGGTTATTGTAATAAATAATCATAAATAGAAAAAAAACAAAAAAGCAAATAAATTCAAAAACTATATATATACATTATATATTAATTTACATATATATATTAATTAACAGTACGGTATATGCACCAACATCAAGCCATACCGACGAAGAGGTTGAAGAATTTTATGAAGAAATCAAAGAGTTACACACCAAAGGGAAACAACATATCAAGCTCATCATGGGGGATTTCAATGCAAGAATTGGACAACAGGAACAAGGAGAGACATCGGTTGGTAAATACGGATATGGGGAAAGGAATGAACGTGGCGATCAACTCATCGAATTTGCAGAAGCTGAAAACCTTAGCATCATGAATTCATTTTTTAAGAAGAAACCGCAAAGAAAATGGACATGGAAACACCCAAATGGGGGAACTAGTGAAATTGACTATATCCTGGCAAACAAGAAATCAATTATTGAAGATTGCAGTGTACTGAACAGATTTAATACTGGAAGTGATCATCGAATGGTGAGATGTAAAGTGCACTTAAATACTAAATTAGAACGACAGAAGCTCATTAGGAAACAAGTAAGTAAGAGGGTGGATCTAATGAAACTGAAAGTAAATACCGAGGCATTCAAGTTGGAATTAAAAAATCGCTTTTCTGCACTGGAAGGACTTATTGATGAAAGTGATATCTCAGAAGCAAATGAAAACATTGTTAAGACAATAGTTGAAACTGCTGGGGAAATTGGTGGTGTAACCTGTAAAAAGCACAATAGCAAATTATCTGAGAAGACGAAACAGCTCATGAAAAGGCGAAGAGATATGAAGGTGGACAATCGAAATACCAGTTCCAGGATTGAGTACATAGAACTTTGTAAAACTCTGCGCAAAAGCATGAAAGAAGACATAAGAAAATTCAATTGTGAGTTAGTAAGGAAGGCCATTGAAAATAACAAGAGCCTTAGGGTTGTTAAAGGAAGTTTATCTGTTGGGAAGAAACACATCATTGCATTAAAAGGAGAGGATGGCACCGTAACAAGAAATAGGGAAGAAATACTTAGAAGAGTTGAAGAATTCTACAAAAAACTATATGAAAGTAACAGTGGATTAAACGAAGACACTGAAATAGTCGAAGGAACAGCTCCTAAAATCTTAAAAGAAGAAGTTTCATTTGCAATAAAAAGTATGAAGAAAGGAAGAGCCCCTGGCGATGATGGTATTACATTAGATATCCTAAAAGAAGCTGGAGAATATGTAGAAGACATACTTGCAAAATTCTTTACCAAATGTCTTAACAGCGGTAACATACCAAACCAATGGGATTCTGCAACAGTAATTCTTTTGCATAAAAAAGGTGATAAAGAGGATTTGAAAAATTACCGACCAATTAGCTTGTTACCTGCTATTTATAAAATCTTCACAAAAGTGCTAACACATCGCCTGCAGAAAAAATTAGATGCAGCTCAACCAAGAGAACAAGCTGGATTTCGAAGTGGATTCAGTACAGTGGACCATATTCAAGTATTAAGAGAATTAATTGAAAGAACACATGAATATGAACTTCCATTGTGTGTTGCATTTATTGACTATGAGAAGGCCTTTGACTCTATTAAAACATCAGCAGTCATCAACTCTTTAAGATCAACAGACATTGAGGATGTGTACATTGACATGGTGAAACGTGTGTATAAAAATGCAAGTGCAAAATTTCGGTTACATAAAGATACCAAAACTATCAAAATTGGTAAAGGTGTGAGGCAGGGAGATACCATTTCTCCAAAACTTTTTACTTCAGCTTTACAGATGATTTTTCAGCTGATAAATTGGAATAACAAGGGAATAAAAATAAATGGTGAATATTTAAATCATTTGCGGTTTGCTGATGACATTGTTATTTTTTCAACGAACCCATCAGAACTCCAAGACATGGTACAGGAGCTCTCAACTAGAAGTAAAGAAGTTGGACTCAAGATGAACCTACAAAAAACTAAGATCATGTTCAATAATTTTGTAGAGGAAACAAAAATACAAGTTGACAACATTGAGCTAGAAATTGCTGATTCATATATTTACCTTGGCCAGCTGATTTCAATGGATGGCAACATTATGAAAGAACTCAACAGACGTATTAAACTTGGCTGGAGTGCATTTGGAAGAAACAGTTTTATCCTGAAGGGGAAATTGCCTTTGTGTCTAAAAAGAAAGGTCTTCAACCAGTGTGTATTGCCAGTCCTCTCTTATGGATCAGAGACATGGAGTCTAACAGTTGGAGCAATACGAAAGTTACAGACAACGCAAAGGAGCATGGAGAGGTGCATGCTTGGAATAACTAGGAGAGATCGAAAAAGAAACACTTGGGTGAGAGAGCAAACTAGAGTAGAGGACATCATTGTTAAAGTAAAAGGGCTGAAATGGCGATGGGCTGGGCATATTGCAAGAAGAACTGATCAACGATGGACAACAGAAATTCTGAACTGGATTCCAAGAGACCACCGAAGACCTAGAAAACGTCCTCAAACTAGATGGGTGGATGAAATAAGAAAAGAGGTTGGGGTGACGTGGAAACGAATGGCCCAGGATAGACTTGTGTGGAAAGCATTTGGAGAGACCTTCATCCAGCAGTGGATAGATAATGGTTGAATATGATGATGATGATATATATATATATATCATTATGTCCTTTCAACCCAGAGACCATAAATGAATCGGCATTGTGATGAGGGGAGCCACTTATACAGGTATAATTACGCCGGTGGCTATTCTGCCCCCTATTAGTCGCTTTTTTCAACAAGCAGGAGAATACGGTGAGTGAAATGTATAATCCCCAAACCACGGGGCGAGGCAATCGAAAACACGCCGAATATTTTAAGAAAATAATGACGACTCCTCCATTGCTGTACGTAAACCCCCACCTTCAAAGAGAAAGGAAGAAATAACGTAACTATAAATGAGATAAAGTGACATATTAAACACACAAGAAGGTGCATTTTTTTAATTTGTTAAAATGCAAATTTTAATTCGTTTGAGATGGTTCTTCGTTTGCTATATGCGACTTGTTAGTTTTATTGGTTATTAGTTCTTTTTATAAGTTACCAGTTTTTATTAATAATTAAGTTTTTATAAATTATTAGTTTTTGTGCTTAGTTTTATTTTTGTGTGTAAGAACTAAGGTAAATAGAAGCTAAAGATGACTGTAAAATTACTGGTAGCTAAAACAATTACATATTTCATAGTGCCTTCTTTTCTAGAAAGTAAAATGTTTTTTCAGTTTTTCTAACTACGTATTTATATTATTTTATTTGTATTATTTCTCGAAACTTATAAACTCGTATATGCTGACCTTTCAAGGAAATAAATGTTTTTAACCTGTTCGTTGAGCCACATTTTTTCAAAGTTAGTAACTTGCTGTTTACTTGGCAATTACTGCTTCCCAACTTTTTCTTATTTGGAGTGGCAACAGAAATTCACTACTTCATGCCTCTCGGGGTAAACAGGTATATTTCTCTCCTATCGCTTGTAGATGATACAAGATTGATATGATCTATAGTTTTCGTTAAATTTAAAATTTTCTCAATAACGTCTATGCTCTTATGAAAGAATTTCGGTATTAGACTGTTCCATTTCAGTAAACGTTAATTATAAGCTCTACTCAGTACAATGCTGGGAGATTTTATTCTTAACGCGTGCTGGCTGGTTTCTTGTTGAAGTCTGGACGGTTTTCTAGAAAATAGAAAAGATTTGTGCGAATTTTAGTTATAATTTGTGATTATTTTTGTCAGTTTTTGAATTTGGTTTTTACTTTTACGAATTAACTTGAATTCAAAGGTTTATTGATGAATTACGATGACAATTGCTTAAGTGAAGTATAGTGATTGAATATTACGGTTTATTGACGTGAAAGTTTCTATAAAAGAGTAATGGCTGCATCAGGGAATCCACAGATTGGAAAAATCAAGGAATTTGGGATTTCAGGAAATATTAAGGTATTTGTCAAAAAGTTGAAATTAATCCGCGAATTAAAATATAAATGTAATTTACAAAAACTTTTATAACAGAAAAGTTTGCTAGTTCGTGAATACGTGAAACTATTTATTTAGCTGTGTTTTTATGCCCCATGTTTTTTTATAATCAGGGAAATAGTTCGTAGTTAAAAGATATTACAAAATAACTTCTTTGTGTTACATATATATATCAAAATTATAGGAAGAGAAATAAAAGTGAAATTTAACGTATCACATTTTAAGTTAACATGTTACAACCCCTGAAGAGTGGATTTTGATGAAAAATATCATTCTTTGGAGATTATATGCAAGTAATTTATAGTAATAGTTTAATTTATAGTGTGATTCCCCCTCATAAGAGGAAGGGGTGAAAAAGTGAAGAAAGTTGTCAGACTTAAAGAGAGGAAATTATAAGTTGGCTAAAAAATATTTAGCAAACAAACTTTAAATAAATGATTTAAAAGTTCATTGTTATAAATATTATCAATGAAATTAAGTGGTGAAACACAGCGAAAAGAACTTTCACTTACTAATTACTCTAACCACACATATATATGGAAATATAGTTTTACATATATTCAGGCGAAACATGATCTGAAGAAATCTATATGTCTAAAATGTATGATATATGTGAAAGATTCAAATAATATCCCTAAAGCACATCCTAAAAGAAAATCCAATTTTGTCACAAAAACTAGAGTAACACGCCCTGAAAACATTCTAGAAGGAAATCCAACTTTTGTCCTAAGAACAGCCGTAACACTTCCTGAAAATATCAAAATAATGTCCTTAAAACGTCCCAGAAGGAAATCCAACTTTTGCCCTAAACTCCACCGATACACGTCCTGAAAAGATCCAAATAATGTCCCTAAACCGTCATAAAAAATAAATCTAACTTTTGTCCTAAACACCGCCGTAATACGCCCTGAAAATATTAAGATAGAATTTTTAAAATTTAAATTAAAATTTCCTTTAAACGTCCTAAAAGGAAATTGAACTATTGTCCTATAAATATCCAAAACATGTCTTTAAACAGTCCTAATAGTAAACCAAAATTTCATCCTAAAAACTGCTGTAACACATCCTATGAATATCAAAATAATATCCTTAAATAATCCAAATTTCGTCTTAAAATCCATAACAAGTCCTTAAAACATCCTAAAAGATTCCCTCCAATATTTCTCTCTCTATCAACGATTAACCATTACTCAGATAGCCCAAAAACGTCCCGAGGACGTCCACTGAACGTCCGGCGCCGACATCCCCAACGTCCCCAGGACATACGAAATAAACTGTCAGACGTCCGTGGGATGTCCTGCGGTGATCCATGTGCATGCGTGAAGTACGTCCTTTGAGGGTCCTGAGGATGTCCGCGGAGAACATATTTCGGAGGATTTTAGGACAAAAACTGGAATTCCTTTTAGCATGTTTTAAGACTTGTTACTGCGGATTTTAGGACGAAATTTGGATTATTTAAGGATATTATTTTGATATTTATAGGACAGTGACGGCTGATGACTTCAGGAATGGGTGAAGCGGCGAGCCCTCCCCCCCCCCAAAAAAAAAGAAACGGAAAAATGGCCAATAATTTCCAGTTTTCTAAAAAAATAACAAAATAACTAATAGTAATTGTGTATTTATTATATATATATATATATATTATAGCCAGCAAAATGTTTACATTAACAATACGGGGGATTTGACTAACTCCCCTCTCCATTCGGAAATTTTGCGATCGGGCCTGATATGGTACTACATGTTGTACAGACAGAGATAATATGTGGAGACAACAAGCAAAATAAAAATATGCAATATATGCTTACCCAGTCTTTATTTTTTGAATATAAGTTCGATTCTTCTATCTTTTAGACTTGCAAACTTGTCGATGATGTGAAAAAATGGTTGAGTTTCTATTAACTCTTTTAGTAGTTACTTTTCAATTGAAATTTTTAACAAGTTTCTATGTCTGTCTTCAAACATCGTATTACGCAGACTGATTTTGATTCTGTTTAAGCAAGAAAAACTCCGTTCTACGGAAACACTAGTCACTATTAAGCAAAACAGTTTATATGCATTTTTAAACATGTATCTCATTTTTATTCATGTACTCACAAACTAGCAAATTTTTCTGATAAAAAAGTTTTTGTAAATTAAATTTATATTTAAATTCCCTGATTAATTTCAACTCTTTGACAAATACCCTAATAATTCCGGGAATACCAAATTCCCTGATTTTTCCAATCTGTGGACTTCATGATGCAGCCATTACTCGTTTATAGAAACTTTCGCGTCAATAAACCGTAATATTCATTCACTATATTCACTTAAACAATTGTCATCGTAATTTATCACTAAACCTTTCAATTTAAGTTAATTCGTAAAAACCAAATTCAAAAATTGACAAAAATAATCACAAATTATAACTAAATTTCGCACGAACAAATCTTTTCTATTTTCAAGTATACCATCCAGACTTCAACAAGAAACCAGCCAGCACGCGGTAAGAATAAAATCTTCCAGCGTTGTACTGAGTAGGGCTGATAATTAATGTTTACTGAAACGGAACAGACTAATGCTGAAATTCTTTCATGAGAGCATAGACATTATTGAGAAAAATTTTGAATTTAACGAAAACTATAGATCATATCACTCTTGTGTCATCAACAAGCGGTAGGAAAGAAATATACCTGTTTACCCCGAAAGGCATGAAGTAGTAAATTTCTGTTGCCACTCTAAATAAGAAAAAGTTGGGAAGTAGTAATTGCCAAGTAAATCACGATGGCCCAGTGAGCAAACTACTAACTTTGAAAAAAATGTGGCTTAACGAACAGGTTAAAAAACATTTATTTTCTTGCAAAGTCAACATATACGAGTTCATAAGTTTAGAGAAACAATACAAATAAAATAATGTAATTTAGTAGTTGAAAAACTGAAAACGCATTTTACTTTCTAGAAAATAAGCTACTATGAAATATGTAATTTGTTCATCATCCAGAATTTATTTTACAGTCTAATAATAAATATAATTATTAATAATTTACTAATTTTACAGTCATCTTTAGCCTCTATTTACCTTAGTTCTTACACACAAAAATAAAACTAAACATAAAAATTTATTATTTACAAAAACGTAATTATTGATGAAAACTATTAACTTATAAAAAGTACTAATAATAATCCATAAAACAAACAAGTCGCATATAGCGAACGGAGTACCAGCTGAAACGAATTAAAAATTGCATTTCAACGAATTAAAATGCACCTTATTGTGTGTTTAATATTTCACTTTATCTTACTTATAGTTTAGTTATTTCTCCCTTTCTCTTTGAAGGTGGGGTTTACGTACACCAATGGAGGAGTCGTCATTATTTTCCTAAAATATTCGGCGTGTTTTAGATTTCCTCGCCCCGTGGGTTGGGGATTATATATTTCACTCCCCGTACTCTCCTGATCGTCGAAAAAAGCGGCTAAAAGAGGACGAAGTAGCCACCGATATAATTATACCTGTGTAAGTGGCTCCCCTCATCACAATGCCGGATTCATTTGTGCTCACTAGGCCGAAAGGATATCATGATATGATATATATGTATATAGAAATAATTTGTAAAATAATTTAAATGGAATTTTTTTAAATTATTTATAATTTTATTTTAAACAAGATTTTTGTAGATTTTTTAATAACAAAATATATACGTGATTTTATATTATTAACATATTAAATTTTACAGTTTCTAATGAAGTTCCAAATTCGCGGTAGAAATATCTGATGCTGTAAATTGTCAGTATTTTAAACACAAGAGGGTTCTGTTTTCCCTTACCCGGGGCCTGCTTGGCCCATACGTAAATTCGGCGCTACCCTATCAATAAAAATTCGATGGCTTTGTACTGAGAATGCCGAATTGCTCATCTGTAGCCAAACTTCCCATCCATAAATGAATAGTAAAGTTAAGCCGTGGTTCGAAATCCACGTTGATCTGTACTTCCGAACTCTTGCTAAGTTGACTAATGTTTTATAAATTAGGAACATAAAAATTACCTGTGTTGAGCATTACAACAACAAATAGTCAAACAATTTTCATGAGATTCCATACAGAAAATATTCCCAAGCTTAGAAATTGATTTTGCTATCCCCATTAACAAGATGGCGATTGGATGTTAAATAAATGTAAGCATTCATAGAGATTATATATAAGAGAACGGCCATGACGATACGGCTGCTAGAAGAACCAATACTATGTAGAGTGAGGACAGAAGAACGTTATAGAAAAGCACATAATTTTGGTCACTTGGCGAATACGAATATAGTACGAACGTCGAAAATATGTCTATATTGTGCTACATCCTACGGACCATAGACATACGCAGAAAGTTCGTAAGGGGGCTACTCAATAGGGGGGGGGTTACAATGCTACAATTCACATATTCCTATGCAAAATTTCATTGCAACACCCCCGTGCGTACGCAAATGCTAGAGGTGTCCGAAAAGAACATCATAGGGACATTCCAAAACGAATATCCTACGAACGTCCGAAATATGTCCGTATTTTGCTACATCCTAGAGGTGTCCGACATGCATATCCTAGGGACGTCGGAAATGAACATCCTATGGAAACCCGAAATGAATATCCCACGTATATACCAAAGCGGACGTCTTACGAACGTGCGAAATATGTCCGCATTTTGCTACATCCTACAGGCGTCTGAAATAAACATCCTACGGACGAATAATGATACTACGAAAAATGAGCATCCTACGGACGTTCCAAAACGGACGTCCTGCGAACTTCCGAACTATGTCCGCATTGCGTGTGGACAAAGTATGGACATAAGGGACCAAAAAAGGACGTTCTGGGAACGTTTTGTGCTATCTGGGATATAATAAATGTTATTGATATAACAAAACCTATTGATACAATAAGCCGGACTAATATAAAAATTACTATAACTATTATATATCGATATCATTAAAATTAGCAATGAATTTTATAAGAAAATTAATTATTACCTGATGCAAAGCTTTTCAGGTCCGTTTAAAATTTACACTTTAAAGTACAGTTAATATAATAGTATTAAACACAGCTTAGTAATGAAAAAAATTAAACTTTTTTAAATAATGATGCGATGCTAACTATAAATATTTTTACAAATTGCTATACTTCCTAGCCATTAAACTTGACGTTGTTTTGACAGCGAATGGTCTCAACTTGCTCGGCTGCCACTCACTGTAGTTAAAAATAACCAGAAAAAACATGTTTCTGTCAATATCTGACAGGAAAACACAAAACACGCCTTTCGCGTTTCAATATACCAATCCTTCATTCAAGTTTTGTTTTTTCAGTTGAAATAGACATCAGAAACTTACAGCGAAAGGGATCAACCCTTCATCTATACACGCGTAATTAAGGTGTAGGCTTGGGGCAATTCTGACATCTAAGTCATCTTCGCTGAAGTACTTCGGTTAATATACCGAATCAAGCATTTTTCCTTGTTACTGTTATAGTCTTATATCTAGTTTAAGCTCCGCACCTGTTCAACGTTACGTGAGAGGAACTGAAACGAAAACTATAATTAAAGATTGCCTAGTATGAGGAAGGTCAACTTTCAAAGCGAAAGAATTGTGCCAAAGAAATAAAAACAACTACATAAAAAAAATTTAAAAATCATCTTCCTTCTACTGGGTGGTTTTATTGCAGGTGGTTGGATACCGCAAGGAATGAGTAGATACCGTCGGATTACATGAGTGCTAATTGGTCACAGTGTCTGACATAATTTGATTTAATTTAAAATGTTGTCAGAGAAAGAAGTAGATGTAAAGTAGAGTAAGTGAGTAGGATCAACTGGTATTATGGGCCAAGGAGCTAAGACCTGGAGTTGTCAGTGGGTGGATGACGTGTGACGACTTTGTGAAATTTGGCCGCGAGGCGAATTGGAGGCAATGCGATTTCGACGAGAATAGGGGCGAGGACGTTCGAGGAAACTGACTCGGGCGGCGGTAGCGGAGTCTAGGGGGCAATATTGGGCCCGGAATTGTATTGGAATAGGTGGGGGAGAAGGAATGCGGGCAGGAATGGTTGAAGGGTGGGGGGTTAAAGCGGTTAATGAAGGAGTGGGCCAGGAAAGCGGTTGTGAATAAGATTGTGTGGAATGTGAGAGGAAGAAATTGGTGGGTTTGGGTGAACATGTATAAAACTAATATAATTTATGGCAAGTTGGTGAATGATCTCAGTGATAGTGGGGAGTTTGATACCTTGTACCTTGAAAAATCTGTCTGTTTCTGATAAACCAGGGAATACGAAGAATCTTGCATACAGTGATGTTTTCGAATTTTTGAAGGAATAGGAGAAGTTTTTGGGGAAGAAGAAACCATGCAGGGGCCGCGTATGTAAGAATTGGGCGAATAGCCATGGTATATAGAAGAATTTTGTTTTTAGGGAAAATAGACGAGCGAAGGTCTGTCAGATTGCTTGGAAGTGAACAAGCAGATTGAACCTTGTTTTTGACGAAATAAAAATGCTCTGTGAAGGTGAGTTTATGGTCAACAAGCACCCCTATGTATTTGCTTGTTTTGGATCAGCGAATACAGTGTTTAAGAATGTGAATAGAAGAAGGTGGACAGGTGCGTAACTTTGTGAAGAGAATGGTTTGGGTTTTGAGTGGGTTGATCTGAATTTTCCATTTATTAAGCCACCGGAAGAGTTTGTTTGTGTATTATCGGAGCGTGGAGATGGCGTTATGGCGATCATAATTGGATGTGTGAATAGCCGCATCATCAGCATATAGGGATAGGGAGATGTGATTAGATTTGAGAAAGTCATTGAAGAATATTGAAAAGAGTGTGGATGAAAGTCTGACCCCTTGGGGGGGACTCCGGCTTTTATGCAGTGTGGCGAAGAGAGGGTGTTATTATTTAAATTGATTTTGAAACTTTTGCCAATTAGGAAGGAGTCAAGAATATTGATTAATTAGGGGGAATGTTTAAGTGGATGAGTTTTGAAATGAGACCAGGGTGCCAGACCGAATCAAAGGCGTGTGAGATATCAATATTGAGGAGGGGCGTGGATTGATCATGTTTAAGGGAGTGAGTGATGTTTTCCATTAGGCGTGTAATTTGGTGAGTTGTGGAGTGTTCTTTGCGAAAGCTAAATTGTTCGTTACTTGTTTAGGTTGTTACTGTTGAGGAAGTCAAGAAGACAGTTTTTTAAAGTAGCTTCACAAATTTTAACGAGGGCGAAAAGTAATGAAATGGGGCGATAGCTGTCGGGTTTGTAAGGGCTTTTACCCTGTTTTAAAATGAGGGTAAGATGGGCTGTTTTTCAAGGAGATGGGAAGTGTTGAAATTTAAGATCATCATTAATAATATGAGTGAGTGTGGAGATTGCCGGGGTGAAGTGTTTGATAGCTGTATTCGTGATTCCATCCGACGCGGCGGCCTTACGATTCTGAAGCTTTTTGATTATGGATAAAATTTTGCCAGAAGTGGTAAATAGGGGGGGATGTGGATGTGATGAGATGGAGTTGGCGATGGAAAAGTAGATAGAGGAGATGTTATTGTGGAAACTGGTGTGCCGAGGTGGGGTGTTAAGGGAGAACTATACTTTAAAAAATCGGCAAGGGTCTCAGCCAGATCATATGGATGAAAAAACGTTCCATTTGGAGTGATGAGTTTCGTAATTTGAGGCTTTCGTCGGAAAAATTTTTTGCGAAATTTCCATATACAGCCGTCTCGGGTGGAAAGGTTATTGATGGTGTCTGACCAACGGAGTTGAGTAAAGGAACGAATTTCTCTAACAACATGGTTTCTGAAAGTGGAGAAAGTGCATTTGTCGTTGGGAAAGCAGGTGTGTTGCGCAATTTTGCGTGTGCGATTTCTTTTACAGATGAGTTCACGAATGTAGAGGAGGAGGGTAAGGGGGGGAGTTAATAGGGCAGTGTTTGCTGGCAAGAGTGATGCACTTGGATATAATTTCTGTGAAGGAGATTACTAGATGATCCAAATCCTGTGGGTTAGGGGTGAGGTGAGTTCGGTAGGGAGAAGAATATTGAGATGGTATTGGAAAAGGTTCCAATCAGTGATTTTGGAGGTGAGGGGATGGAGTTTTGTGGAGAAATCAGTGGAAATGAAGACGGGAAGGTGATCAGAGGTTAGTTGGTCACCGACGAAGATTTCTGTGTTAATGGGGTGAAAATTAGAAATGGCGAAGTCAATAACATCTTGATTGAGTGTTGTAGAGTGTGTGAAAGTGGGTGGGAAATATTGTAGAAGGGGTTTTGGTTGAGTAGGGTAAAAATTCTATTACCACGGTAATTGGTGGTGGAGGAATTCTAAGAGGGATGTTTTACATTGAAATCAATATGGTGGGGTGGGGTTGTTAAGAAGGGGGGAAATGTCAGGGATAGGGTGGGGTCCATTAGAAGGGCAATAAAATGAGAAAATGTTAAGAGGTCGATTTGAGTTGTCGAGAATTTGTATTCTCACAACTTCTGAACGTTGTATGGGAGGGGTTGGTAGTGGAGGAGCTGTAAGGTTGGATTTGTCACAGATTGCTGCACCACCACCACAACGACCGTGTTTTCATATTGTAAGAAAGATGCTAATTAAGGAAGGTTTCTTGCAGCAGAATGTCAGGATTAGCGTTTATAAGAAAGTCGCGAACCTCATAGATTTTGTTCGTAAGTCCATCGACGTTAAGAAAAACGATATGTGGTCGGGTGGGGCACCTAACCGGAAGGCCGGCGACGAATGATGGCTTGTGAAGAGAGACTGATGGTGAAGGAGATTTTGTTTGAAGTTGTGGACATGAAAAGGTAAGAGTTTTCAGCAAGAGTGTTAATGAATGTATGAAATGCGTTTTGAAGTATTGTCCCTATGTTAAGTATTAAGTCCAGCAGGACAGAATTGCAGAATTTAACGGAATAATTAAGTTGGAGGGGAGACCGGGCTTGTAGGGGTGAGCTGCAGCGTCAGCAAAGTTGGGTTCTGTATGTGATGATGTGTGTGTGGGGGGGAGCAGTGTTGTCGTGACTGGGCTCCCGAAATGAGTGGGAGAGGTTGAAATGGGAGGGTGAAAGTTGGGAGAATAGCAGCCGGAGGGATAGGGCGCAGCTGGGGGTGAGTTTTGCGAATTGAGTTAAGGGGTTTAGATGCGCACTAGCGGCTTGTAAGTAGGATGGACAACCCCTGAAATTTTTCAGGATGTGGGCCTTGGTAATTGGCACATGTAGCAGGAGTGGTCCTGAGTTCTGTGCAGTTTTGGGTGGGGTGATCACTACCACATTTAATGCAGCGAGGGGAAGAGTAACAGTTGTGTGATCCGTGTCCGAACCCCTGGCAAAAATAACATTGTAACAGGGGGGTTAGTAGAAGACTTCAGCGGTTCAAACTGAACCTTGGTATGGAAAATAGAGCCTATAGTATAAATTAAATTAAGACCCGGTTTGCCTTTCACAGTGACAACGTAAAGGGGCATTAGAAGTCCATTTTTACCCCACATTTGTCGAATTTCTGAGACGGGGAGGTAGAAATTGAGTTCAGATTAGATGTCGTCTGCCGGGGTGCATCAAGGAAGCCTCCTAAGTACGGCTTGTGACGAGTTCGGCGGAAATGTCCAAGTTAACGCACTTGATCCCTGAATCTTCCGGAAATTTGGTAGTAATACGGTGGTCGGCGATGGAGTGCATGATTATGGAGTGTAACTTAGGTCCAGTAATGTTTTCGTACGATCCAGAAAGAAAAGGACCGAGTTTAAGAGGGTGTTTTTTTGGGGTGCAATTCATGGGGCGCCTCATCAAGAAATGGAGAGGGTAGTTACAGAATTGTATGACTGGCGGGGGAAGAGGCCTCAAAGGCTCAGCGGAGTCTGTCCATAAGGTTGACTCTGGCACTGAACTAGCAGGAGAGGCCTGGTTGGAATTGGTTGGGGAAGGATGGGGGAAGATACATGATGAGGGAGGCTTCTTTTTGCGACGATTTTTGTTGGGCATGGTAATTTAATAAATAAAGTGAGCACCGATCCGAAATAATAAACATAAACTCTTGGAAGGTATTTCGCGTCAAATAAAATGTATTTTGCCTACAGTGAGCAATGGGTGAATGTAAGTTATGAAACGAGAGTGAATTAGCACTAAAATTCTCTGTGGTCCTACGAAACAAGATTTTGCAGTAGGAGCTGATATTTGATGCCTGAAAACCTTTCTTTTATGGCTAGACTGGTGCTTTATTGAATATTAAATGAAATTCACATTGATAATGGATAATTTCAGGCAAATTAAGTAGATGTCGAAAAAGTTTTCGCAGGGGAAACAATCAGGCAAATTTCCCAAGGTTCGTTTACAGCAAAATAAAACTTAAGTTGAAACAAGCTGATTGTTTGTTTGTTTTTTGGTTTTACGGCTCAAAGACTACAGTGGTCATGCTGCGCCGGGACCTACTGTTTTCCGAGGAATCCGAACCTCTTAAGGCCTGGGGAACCAAACCCCGGACTACAGTGAGCAGTGCGATCTTTATGAGATCTCTGAGTAAGCGTTCTTTTTGCACTGCTGGGAGTCGAACCCGGATTAGCCGCGCAATAGGAGAACGCGTTACCACACTGCGCCACCGCAGGGCCGCACACAAGCTGATTGAAACGAGCAGAGTTGAGAGAGCGATCCAAAAGTAGGGAGTGTGATGCTATTTTAGCCAGCTCGAAAGAGATGTCTTGAGTCGTCCGTTCACCTGAACTCGATAGATAATCCAATCTCCAGTTTATCCTCAGGTGGTTAGATCACACAAGATTACCAAATGATGTTAGTATCAGCTGATTTGAGCAGATAGCAGGCGATGGAAATCAAATCGCAATCGATGACACACTGAAAGCAAAATGATGTGAAAGGCGGCTGATTAGCCTCGGCCTAAGGCACGAAGTGAGCACAGGTAGATACAGGCACTGGTGAGGTGTCAAAGCGAGTAGACGATAGAGCAGACGGAATTTGGAGTTAGTTGCAGTCGGGGATACACGTTTGAAACGACGTAGAGAGCGAGCCACGTAGAAAGAAAGCATAGCGAAGGTCGGTGATGGCGGTCGCGGCCGGGGGTAGAACCGTTGTTCGTCCACCCGAACTCGACAGATGATCAAATCTTCAGGTGATCCTCAGGTGAAACCAGCTGCTGCTCAGGTTAGAACCAGCTGTTTTGAGCAGATAGTTGGCGGTGAAAATCAAATCACAATCGTTGAAAAAATACGATATATATCGGTGTAAACGATGTCAGTAAACGATTTCCAGACGTCTGTTCATACTGAAAGCACAATGATGTGAAAGGCGGCTGACGAGCCTCGGCCTAAAAAATCACAATGAAAACTGTTTGAAATTCATGAATCTGTTTGTTTTCATTGAAACTTCGTTCCCTACCATTCATTAATCACAGAAATAAAAGGAATGTGGTCAAGACTTACATATTCTTCCTGTGCGCAATTAAAGGATGTGATCAGTTCTGTGTGCAGGATTTCAAAAGGAGGGATTTAGTAGAAAATCTCTTTTCTCCTATAAGGAATTTGATTTTATAGCTAATAAAATTGTTCAAATGGGGTTTAACCCTAAAATCCACTTATGTGCTGTCTTGAATATACTATAAGTTACGGAAATAAATAATTCACTGGCGTACGCAGGGGGGATTGATGAGGTTATAACCCCATAACGATGAAATTTTGCATATACACGTATATTTATATGGGGGTTTTGGCTCTTTAACTCCCCATATGACTTTCTAATCCCCATTATAAATTTTCTACATACGTTAATGATGTAACTTAATAATAAATAGTGACGGATTAAGGTAGGAGCAGCTGTTAGGTGCCATTTTGCAGGTGTACAAGAAACTTAATATTGAAACTATGAAGGGAGTTTCTTTTTTAAATTAAAGAGTGGGCACACACAAAGCACTAGAATGATCGTTTCGTCCGTGGGGTCAGAATAAATTGGATTGACCCCAATACAAAACTATAACCGATAACTGGATTTTAAAGAATTTACTTAATTAATACATATTTACTAACTAGTTTGTGTTTATTAGTTCCTGTAAGTTTCATTAGATGCCGATGGCAAGTTATGATATCGACAAGTTAATTAATTTATTTTGAATAGAGGCTATTATACCATTGTCTAATTGGTATTAAAGCATCAAAATGCTCGTTTTACAATTAAGCACAAGCCATTGAAAATATCTAAAAGAATAAAGATTAAATTAAAATATAAACTATTGAAATGATAATATCAGAAAAAGAAAGACATTAAGAGAGTGATTATGTAATAGATAAGTGCATAAAAGTTTACCGTGACCAGTGATGCAGGTTATTAGTCTTCGACACCTGATGCAACTTAATAACAGCAGTCTGCTTATTTGAATATTATACAAGCATATTTGAGATACTAAGGCTTGAGGATCATTAAGTCATGGGGCTTACATAGGGTGGTGAGGGGACAATTGCGTCATACTTCAATTCGCGTTTCATGATGCAATTTCCAACCTATCAATGTCATTCAAGAGGATGAAGCTGATAGGAGACTTAAGGACCATTGGGTCGTAAGGTTTACAGGTAGAGGTGAGACTTAGGTTCGTCACACAACTCGTGTTTGATGACGCAATTTCCAACCTATCAGTTTCACCTAATAGAGTAAAATTGACAGGAAATGATGGAAGGCTTAAGGACTACTGAGTCGTAGGATTTACTGGTACAAAGGCCCTAATGGCGTCGCATTACAATTCATGTTCGGTGACGCAATTTCCAATCTACCAGTTTCATCGGGTAGGGTAAAATTGATAGGTTAGAAAACGCTTGATAAAGAACGAACAAAGGTCATCTGATAACTCATATTTTCGGCAGACGTTTTGATGGCTAACAAAAGATAACAATATCTCTTGTTATAACAAATATGCAAATAACTTTCGAAGTAAATGACGTCGAAAGAGATTATTCAAATTTTGCATACGCATAATATCGCTTATATTTCTTCGCAGTATCGACATATTACCACACACTAAGAACTGACAGTATCATTAAATAATTTTACACCCGGTTTGATCACACAGGCGATAACCGAAAATAACAATAACTGAAGGAAATTAATTCACGCGTTGTGTGATAACCCGGAAGCGATTATGCTTCTCACAAAAAATGTAAGTAAGGAGTATGTCCCCTTCTGGGCTGGCTTGACTTCGATAAAACTGAAAAGCCCTTTCATGTAATAATGAAAATGGCAATTACAAAGGCTATGCTATCCTCTGTCCAGAATATGGAACACATTTTCTTTGTGTTCTGCGTGCTCGCAGCTGTTATCGGGCGTGGTGTATTCTTTGGGTGTGATGTGTACTGAATACAGTCCAGGCTTGCCAATTACCTGATCGTTTACTTATCCCTTGACTAACTTCATTCTTGTTTCATATGGCTGAACATGATTCTCTAATTTTGTTTAGCAACGGACATTTTTCATGTTTGTAGTTGTTCCGGACAATTTTATATTTAATATGGTTTATATAAGGTATTTTCAAAGAAAAGCGGGCAATACTGACATATATCTTCATCAAATCGACGGTGTTCAACAACCAAACAGGTTGTGGGCGGGATACAAATGATTACACCGAAACAAGGTTCGATTAAAACCGGTTTTATCGTTTATGGGAATGATTCATGAGATAAGTTAATTAGACACGAAAGAATTTGTCCGAATCTGCAACATATTCATGTCAATTATACACGAATTATGTACTATAAAACTTATTATATAATTTCCCTAGATTTATAAAATATAATTATCCCTTATTTAATAGTTTTCGACACCCATGTAGAAATAAACTTAAACTAGAGCTGTTTTTTGTTTAGGAGAAAAAGAGATGCTGTCCTCATCCTGGATTCGAACCATGGTCCCTCCGTTTTTTGTCCGGAGTGTCTTGACCTACTAGACAAACGAGGACAAGAACAAACGCATTTTTCTCCGTATATTAGGATGTAAGATATTATTACCCTTCACAGGGATAACACAATTGCCAAATAATGGTCAACACACAAAGCCACCGGGGCGAGTTTGTTTTAAAAAAATTCCCCCACAAAAACTCGCCCCGGTGGCTTTGTGTGTTGACCATTATTTGGCAATTGTGTTATCCCTGTGAAGGGTAATAATATCTTACAACCATAATTGTCAATTTTAATCTTACCATCGACATTGTTGTTACAAGCCGATATTATAAGCAGCCGAATGAAAATGGCAACAAATAATTGTTCTCCGGTTTCAAAAAATAATATAAAACTTATATGAAATGTATAATATAAATCACATTATATTTTGGAGGGATGAAAAATAACCTGGCTGTCTTTTCTGGATTCCACTCTCAATGAATCTTGGTTTATTTAGGTCTCAGACGTGTTATATCCGCATTGATATTTTCTTGGGACCTTTTTTTGTATAGTCATGTATGATATACATGTATACTTGTATACTTGTTTTACACAATACTAGATAATATGTGGCACAATAGTGGAACTGTACAAATGGAAAACAAATAAAAGGAATCATTATTATTAAACAGCAAATGTAATGAAAATAATACGAAGTTACATAAATAATAAAAGATATATAAATAATATAAGATTATATGCATAATATAAATTTATATAAGTAATATAAAATTATATAACTCAAATTGTACTTTAATATTGAAATTCAATGACACTGTGGCTTAAAAATTATTTCTCTCGATACTCAGAAGTAAAGTGACAATTTCGTAGAGCAAAATTTATGTGTC
This sequence comes from Dysdera silvatica, assembly GCA_006491805.2. Classification (NCBI taxonomy): domain Eukaryota; kingdom Metazoa; phylum Arthropoda; class Arachnida; order Araneae; family Dysderidae; genus Dysdera; species Dysdera silvatica. The sequence continues at coordinate 25,647,724 of QLNU02014176.1, read as the reverse complement.
GTTGTTTAAAAATAAATAGACATGATTTCAAAATCACTTTTAGTGACACATACACTGGTGTACTCAGGGGTTGTTAATGGGGGGTTGTAACCCCATTGCAATGTAATTTTGTATACTTAACATAGGGATACATGGAGTTGTAGCTCAGTGTCTCCTCCCATTCGGCCTATAACCCCCCTTATGAACTTTCTGCGTACACCTATGGAAAGATATACATATATATTTAAAGACACACTTTCAGAAACCGTAATTGTTTTAAACAACTGAAGCACTGTCACATTTCTTTGAAAATTGTCTTAGAAATATACTTTATGTTATTTTTAATCTTCAATAAGTTGATAATTGTAAAAAAAACAAAAAAAACCCACATTTTTGTATTCCAGAAATTAAAAATTAAAATTCTCTAAAATACACTCTATGATGTATTTTTTTTTATCTTCTATCGTGACATATAGGCAGACATACAGACAGATAGACGAAAAAATAACAACATTCGAAAACCAGCTTATCAAGACTATATTTTCATTTACTAATTTTCAATTACGCCAGTTGGTCGAACATCCTTATATTTTTTTTACTCATACTATATCATTAATTTCATTTATTTTAAAAATCATTCATCTATACTGTAAACATTATAAGGTCAATTTATATCTATATTAATAATTTTTCGTTAAAAATCATTAGTAATTTGAGATTGAGACCAAGCAACCAGGCTATCTCGCAAAGAACGAATAAACGAAATTAGGGGAAGTAGGTTGGAAAAATATGGAGTTGACTTTTCCTTCAGCATGACCAGGGGCTACCAGTTCATTAAACTACCTTTTGAACTTTTCAAAATCGGAGAACTCAATATTTTAAATTAAAAAAAAATATATATGTAGATGATTGTCGTAATTCCCCACTCCATTATGAATGGCAACACTCCGCTAAAAATGATCAAACAAATTTGATTGAACGAAATAAAATATGGCTCAGCCCTCGCCTGGAGTGCTAATATCAGCGAAGCTTTTATGATCGAAATCTAGACGCCTGCGATGTTAAGTGGAATAGCTGAGGCTATTCGGCAATCAATCGTTTTACAAAAATTCAGAGCAAATTCGGCATGGAAAAGGGTAAAGGTTGAGGTGGGGCGCGTAAAGCTACATTTTTTTTTTCATGTAAGCCAAAGTGACCACACCCCACACTGGCCAGACGATGCTATAAATTTACAAGTCTGGAAAGGGGTGGCTGAAAGCACAGAATGAGGTAATAAGGTTAGAAATACCTAAATACCAAAGGCAACATATCCGAGTTCCCGTGTAATAAAGCCCCAGTTTTGCGTCATCAGCTATTAGGAAATGGTCGAATGAGTTACAATTCTCTGTTCCAACCTTAACCGACATTACAGAAGCAGAATGACCCACAACTCACGGATTCAGATTCATCAAATGGCATAACTTTTTTCGAGCATTCGCTTTGGGGCGTTGGTCTTGTTAACGAATACTGAGACAAAGCGTACTTTAAATCAAAATCTTTTGTGAAAAGAACATAGAAAATCTCAGCCATGGATCTGTCAGCCTTGTAATTTTCAAAATCCATTCGTCTGCTCTGTAGTACAAAGGTTAAGTTCAAAAATCGGAAGCAATGCCAATCAAAGAGTATCGAACGAAAATTGTGTCAGGCATATCCCCTGTTAAGATTTATTTTTTAGAGAAAAAAACGATAATTATGTTAATGATCCGATCGTGACAGTCAAGTAAATGAAATCGTGGACTCAAGAGCTACAAAATATTCTTTCTTGAAGATCATGTGATCGTTATCAGATTGTGTGCAAAAATGTTAGCTCCATTTTACCTACTTCATTGGAAGTGAGAAGATTAAGAGTGGATTTTAATGGCTTTATTGGAAACAAGCACTCGAAATAATGTTCAGCTGCAAATACAGGAGTGAAGGCGAACAGCTTTACTGGAAAAAACGTAGAAAAGTTAAGCCGCGAATAGAAGAGTAAAAGACAATGGCCGCATTACAAATAAATACATTGCTGGACAGAAATATAGGTCCACCTGAAATTTATTAAAAGCTTAAGGAAAAGATATGTCCTTCAAATATAAAGAACCAATAATTACTTTAATATATTCAAGAGTTTTGCTTGCAATATTACAAATATTTTCAGCGACTTTCTGCAAACTTACACGAGACAAACACGTTATTGATACAATTACAAGTTCACTTATTTTTATAAAAAAAACCCCAACAACTTACATAATTTTAATATTTTGTAGAACCTGCGCGTTTGATTTATTATTTCAAATATATGATTTGGCATGGATTCAGCTAAGTTTAAAAGAGTCTCACGTGGAATGCTCTCATATCCTTCTGTGGTTGCTAATTCGAGTTCGTCAATCCTATAAAATTGTCTCTCACCTTTATATATTTCTTTTGCAAATATGCCCCATAAATTTTCTATGCGGCTAATATCTGGTGAACGTAAAGGCCATGTAATTACATCAAAATTCTGTTCTCTAAGACAATCTCTTATATATATGCTGAACGATGGACAGATGCATTGTCCTGTTGAAATTTGTAGTTTTCACTACCTAAAATTTCACTATAAACATGTAATTGATTTTCAAGTACTGTGACGTATTGTTGAAATTTAATTCGTGTGCTCAAAAACACAATATCGGTTTTCCTTTGAGCAGAAAATCCTGCACAAACAATGCCCGAACCACCTCCCATTTACTGAGTCATTTGTATTTCACAATCGAATCTTAATTCATGCCTTTTACCATGTTTGGCGCAGTATAGCCCAGATGCTCTTGCGCCATAAAAAATCCAAACAAACAAATAAATTCATGCCAGTACAAACTACAGTTATCCGGCCCATCCAAATTGAATTTTTTTTTCACCCAAAAATAAGACTGAATACAATTCGTATGCACAAAATTCATCGTCTTTCTGGCGAAACTCAGACGATCATTTTTATGTTTTTGAAGTTGGTGGTGGTTTCGACGTACTTTTGTATATACAGTACAACATCCAGGGAGTTCTGCAAAACACTTGAAATTGTCCTTCTTGAACACGAGACATTTAGGTTGTCTTCTATTTTTGCGTCGGATAACTTCGTTCCAAGTCTGTTAATTCTGCGTTTGAAGACATGGTTTCCGACTCGAACATTTTTGCGCTGTTCCTTCGATCCCACCCCCTAAGAAAATTCGTAACGGTCCACTGCGTCCAATCGCCCCAACAATTTTCCTATGAGACATAACGCTGCCATGTAATTTCCAAATATGTCGAATTTTATATTCACGAAGTTGCATACCTCTTGGCATTTTTACGACTGGCTCAAAATTTCAATCACGCACTTATTTTTATTCTCTTATTCGTAAAGACGTCACCGGTAAAAGTAATTTGCATACAGTTTAAAACTTTTCACTAGAAAAACTTCGTGAACTTATAATTTTGACCAAGTCATTTATAATATTTTTTCGAATAAATTTAGATGACATAATCATAAAAGCTTGTGGATGTTGAAAATACTTTGCAAGCCACCATAAAACAAATCCTTGCCTATCCCATTCATGTAAATACTTTACTACCCCGCTCATGACAGAAAGCCTACTGAACTTATAATTTTGTCTAGCACTGTACAGTGGAACCTGATAAAGTAACCACCTGGGTTAACTGACCACTTTTTATAAGAACCTTTTATAAGAGAGAACTGGTTGGGACTTATGAATGCCTATACTGAAGTCTGTCGTATATAGTGACCATTTGTCTATGGTGATGATTGCAGTCCAGTCCCAAAGGTGGTCACTTTAGACAGGTAATACTATGCAAGCAAAAACGTTAAGCCGTGAATAGGTAAGCGGAGACGAATAATATTATCAGAAATAATTATATGTAATAGTTGTTAAGCTAGGGATAAAATGTAAATATGCTTATTTAAGGCAGAAAGTGAATAAAACTGTTAAGCTTAGAAAAAAGGAAATAAATTCACAAAGAATACAATTCATCGTCTTATAAAAGAAAAATGAATAGAAATCTTAAGCCTTTATATAAGGAATGGTATATTTTTCTACCAAAAACTAGAGTTAAGCTTAATTTGAAGTTAAAAATATTTCAGTTAAGCTTACTTAGAGAAAAATACTTCCCAGCTCTCATAACAATTTAGTTTCGATTTAAATCTTATCGTAATTGATATAATGGAGCAATTTATTCATTGTAATTGTATCGATGATTATCGATGTATAATACACTGATAACTTATCATACCTTATTAAATCGTATCGTACCATGAGACACAAATTACCAACCGCGCCCATTTAGATTACATCAATTAATAATTTTATAATTAGAATGTTGAAATTGTGCTAAAATAAAGATAAAATGATAATTAATTTACCAATTAATATTTTACAATAATTTTTTATAAAATATTCAAATAAAACTCTACTTTGGGCATAAAATTACACAACATACAGTTTTGCAAATTTATATCCCAGTACCTTTATGTTCATAAAAAATTTACTACTTTTATACTCTTCTCCAAAAAAGAGATTTTTTTATCTTCATGAACTGTCACTTTGAAAAATATGGAATTTAACTGCAACAACTATGACCTCATGGTCCTTCGACCTCAATTGGGTTAGAGGTCGACAAAATGTTGGTCGACAAACTGTATTTAACACGCCTAGTGCCTTAAGCAAAAAATAGAATACCTCTTCACTGAAAAAATATAACAAAGGGTACACTTTTTTTAATGTACAGTAGATCGTCTATTTTCTGAATAGATCGGAACTGCAGGCAATACGAGTAATTAATTAAGTTTGAATGTTTGAGCAATTAATTTAAAGAAAATCAAATCGCAATCACTTTGCCAAGTACCAAATATGTTAATTTCACGAATTTAGAATTATAACTAAGTGTATATATATATATATATATATTGTTTTCAAATTTCTGAATGTATAAATATTAAGCAATTTTTTAACTGCGTGAAATTACAGCATTAATAAATTTCAATACAGGGAGTACCAAGAGCGGACATAGGCAGGGGCGGACTGGCCATATGGGCGATTGGGCGATCGCCCGAAGAGCCGCCTCAAATTATCATAAAGATAGCCGGTCCGGTTTAACATAGAGGGCCTGTAAAATTTGACATAAAGAGGGCCGATCTGGTTTAACATAGAAGGCTTGTAAGATTTGACATGAAAAGGGCCAGTCCGGTTTAACATAGAAGGCCTGTAAGATTTGACATGAAAAGGGCAGATTTGGTTTAATAGAGAGGGGCTGTAAAATTTGGAATTAAAGAGACGAACCGATATGATTTAAACAGCGCCAGTTTGGTTTGACATGCATATTTATATAGTTTTGATAGAAGGTGTGGGGGGCTTCTTGTTGGGCGTAGGCGTAGAGTTTTCAAAATTATTTGGGGGAAAGCACATATTATGAATGTTTATACATCAAAATATATGTAAAATTGAAAACTATTGGGGGCCCGGGCCCCGCGGACCCATATAACAACTCTACGCCTATGGTACTGGGTGATAACCGTGTCCGGGTCCTATCACCTGGAGACGCGCATGTCCCAAGTCCTACCCTTCCCTCTCCATATTCTAGGGGTCGGGAACTTTCACTGTAACATAATATTACAAGGAGGTCCATCGGCCTTTCTTAGCTGGGAATCTTTTTTATATAACTAATATATACGAGGTGTGATCAAAAAGTAACAGGACTGGTGCTCAACGCTTAAGGAAAATACACACAGAGTGAAGACGCTGGCAGATATTGACCTTGAACCCTCCCACACATGCACCAAAAGTCACAACGTCATAGCTCCCACCACTTCTTTACAGCAGCGTTTTGAACAAACGTCATTACTGTGTTGTCGTCGCATTCATTATGACAGAAAGTTGAACAGAGAATCTGAATCAAATTTTGCCAAAAGCTTGGCACCACCTGTGCTGAGACCTAAGCAAAATTGAAGAATGTTTATGGGGAAGAGAGTATGAGCAATGCAAGAGTTGTTGAGTGATTCAAACATTTCCAAGATGGCTGTGAAATTGTCGAAAATGACAGACGTCTGGGGAGGCCCTCAACCAACAAAACTGATCAAAACATCCAAGATGTGCATTCAGCTGTGCGGGAAAATCGTCGAATCACTATTCGTGAGTTATCTGAAGAGTACCACATTAGCTACAATTCAGTTCAATCTATTCTGACTCAAGATTTGAGTATGAGACGTGTGTTTGCCAAGTTTGTGCCAAAACTGCTCTCTGCAGACCAAACAGACCGGCTTTCAGCTGAATTTGATCTCCTTGAATGGCCAAGCATTAAATTCTCCCTACATCCACCATATTCTCCAGATATCGTCCTTTGCGACTTTTTGCTCTTTCCAAAAATTAAGTCCCACTTGAAAGGCAGAATATTTTAGGATGTCGAGAAAATCACACAGAATGCAACGAGGGATCTGCTTACTATCCCAGAAAATGAGTTCCAGTCTTACTTCCAACAATGGAAAAAACGCGGGATGAAGTGTGGGACTTCGGAAGGGGACTACTTTGAAGGAGATTAAATGCCAAATCTGCAAGTACTGTAGTTTTTTGTTTAACCCCAGTCCCGATACTTTTTGATCACACCTCGTACATACGAAACGAAGGTGAAGTTTCTTATCCAAAAGTTATGCCAGAAAAGTGTTAAAAAATGTTGATTTCAAATAGCCGTGCGTTTACATTTTATGATAAAAACAAAAACTAAAAGCATCCCAATTTTTCTCGGATGTTCACATTTTGAGTAGACCGGAGAGTGGGGGGGGGGG
>QLNU02014176.1:25623507-25640822 GCA_006491805.2 Dysdera silvatica | reverse complement strand
TATACGTAATATGTTTCTAAAATATATTTGAAATCATTAGCATAAAATTTATATATATTAACCATACTTTTATAACATATATATTACTTATTTATTAATCCTATTTATTATCATATTAAATTACAATAAGTAAATTAACTGAATTAAGCTTGAGTAATTAACATGCTTATTAATAACTAATTCATTAATTGTTTCCAAAGGCCATTGTTTCTGAAGAAATGTCGTCAATTGAAATTCAAAAATGTTCATAGCATATAAAATATATTATCTCACAGATGGTAGAATATTTTGAATTTATATAGCAACTAAAAAACACTGAAAAAATTCTTTTAACTTTTAAAAAATTTCAATAATAATAATAATCTTCCTGGCTGTATTTCCTTAAAAACAATGAATATCTTTTTTTTTTAAAAAAGTAATTTTTATTCAAGTCTTTCATGCTTATTTAGTCAATCTGTTTATACAAAACTTTTTGCTAATTTATTTCAACGTATTCTCTGTTACTACACTGCATTCAAGAAAGAATACATTTATAAACCCTTATTAAGCAATAAACTGGAAAAAATTACCATAATGTGTATTACAATAACTTTGAATAAAACAGAGTTTTGACCGAACCCATTATTCCTGTTAATAGGGACCTGTCTTTATGTTAATACATTCGATGAGCTAAATTTCACATCTGTGGGAAAAGCTACTTTATATCCCAAAGTCTAAGAAGGTGGTTTCCATTTTTCTTGAACTTCAATCGCCCAAAATTCATGTTAAACACTTATAATAAGTACGTATTCCTTTATAGGCAAATTGCTGCCTATTTAGTATATACGCACAAAGCATAAGAACTTATTATAGATCATAAGCACTTTATATAGTGTGTTGGCGAACTCACTTGCTTACATTTAGATCAAACACTAAATATGGTAATCGTCTTCAAAAGTATTGCAACGCGAAATAACATTAACTAATGTAAATTTATTAATGTGTTTTATATAAGCTCATATTCATGTATTTGAGAGTCAGACGCGTAATTTCTTTATTTCTCAAAATACATGTTTGATGAGTTTGTCATTTATACGTAACTAGAGCGAACAATATCTTTTGTTTTATATTTTCTTGTTATGGCAAACATTCTAAATTTGAAATTATCTAACCATGATTTTATTATACATTCTTTCAAAAAAAAAACAAAAAAAAAACACCCCTAAAAAATTATCCGATCATCTCGAAAGTTCGCATGCAAATTCCTTTAGACCAAGTATGCAAACGATTAAATTTTCAAAGTCAATAAACATCAACTTCAATCATAGCTCGTATTTTTACTACGTAATTGGCATCGTATAAAAGAGGTAAAAATTGCGGACGGTTTATTTTTTTTCGTTGTCGGCGTTGCAGTTCCCTGGAGACGCAACCAATAATGCCGTTACGACGTTGACGAGGACCTTATAACCAATTGGATGACTTCGAACATTGTCGCATGTTCGGGATGCGTGAAGTTGGCCGCTACCTGCACCATACGGATACTGCTGTACAAAGGTGTTGGCAGCAATGGTTGCTGCGAGGAACTCATCGGCAGAATAAAGGCTCTGGAAGGCCAAGGTGCACGAATTCGAGGCAAGGTCGGTTGGTTGTGCGACAGGCTCGAGCTGACCTAATGGCATCTTTGTCCGACCTCCAACGTGCTACGATCTCTTCCATACCACCTGCGACACCTTTTACCATCTCATGACGCTTGTCTGAGGTGAAGTTACGCTCGCATAGATCTCTAAGACGTCTGTCTTTAACCCCATACTATATCAACAGAGTCGTCTGGAGTGCTGTTATAGTCGATCATCATGGCTGCCAGCAAATTGGCATCGATTGGTGTTTGTTCAGTGATGAATTCCGCGCCAGTCAGATGAAAGTCGGATCCGTGTGTGTGGCGGTGACAGGGCCAGAGGTTCCAACCATCCTTTGTCTTACAGAGGCAAACAAACACTACCATAGTGTGTTGGTATGGGGTCAGTGGCGCCGACTTCATGGGTTCGAGACACTTTTTGCACCCTCAATAATTTTGTTGTGGGTTCCTCGAACCCCTAATATTTTTGCTCGTGGGGAAAATACGCATACAGAAATAGATGCACAAAGTTTTTGGTCATCGATTCTTTAAGATTTTCATTATTCTTACCCTGTACACTGGAACTTTTTATAAAAGAAAATTCTTCATTTTGTCTGGGTTCATAGAAAATACAAAAGTTTAGTCTGTAGCTCTACACACAGAGACGAGAATCTTTAGCACTCATAGCAATAAAGTCACAAATATGTTGTCCAGTAAGTTGACCCACCCTATCATTCAACAGACAGAAAAGCTTACTCAGAGATCTCATAAAAAGATCGCACTGCTCACTGTAGTCCGGGGTTTGGTTCCCTAGGCCATAAGAGGTTCGGATTCCTCGGAAAACAGTAGGTCCCGGCGCAGCATGACCATTGTAGTCTTTGAGCCGTAAAACCACAAAACAAACAAACAAACATTTTTTTATAACAAACTATAATTTGCTTCATTTTAATATTTCAGATGTCTTATTGTACCAGATAATCTGATAATGAAATTTAAATTACACTTACATCCTTTTAAAAAGGGCGTGGGTCAATCGATTTAAAATTTTTGGAACCCACAATAATTTTTCAAGTCGGCACCTATGGCGATGACATTGCACACAATGAAAAGAAGGTCATTTTACGCTTTCTGATTACAAGACGAAGGCCGACCCGTCCCCGGGAGCCCACCGTGAAAACTGTTCCTTTCCATCGACAATGACATTAACACCGACGCTAAAGGCCTGGAAAAATTACATTGGGAAGATGGGTGGGGAAATCGTTGGTTTGATCTTCGTTTTGTCCAGTTTATTCCTCTGACGAGTATGCTTTTATTCTGCCATCGTCGACGGTTTTATCCTTTTCGCACAAGCGAAAGCCTACCCACAAATTTCCGCAGATGATTTATTTCTTTCCCTGGCATCTTTTATCGGCAGAGGATATTCCCGTATATTCCAATTAGCATTCTTCTTTACTACACGAAAAAATATTAAAAGCTACGGATGCGATGGAACACCTTTTTTCTGAAGAATCGATAGCCAACGAATACTTCCTTCAAGACAAGCGAAATCCAACCTAAATATGATACACGAGCAAAAAAATCTCTAAAAGACACCAAAGAACAAACTGATTTATAAAAAAAAGATACGGATAAAAATATTACGAAGTCCAAGGAACACACGGGAATAAAAAAAGAACACACGGAAATAAAAAAAGAACACACGGAAATAACAAAATAAAAAACCGCAAACCCTTGACAACCACTTCAATGATTAGTGAAATGATAAATTACCTGAAAACGCATCAAAAAATAAAATCATTGCACTTCAAAAATCTTCATCCAACACATACACCACCCTTAGATCAAGAATGATCAGTCGGGTTCTAAATATGACCTGTCCCACGACGATCTCACTCTTGGCCCACTGCGGGGTCATTAAATATTCCAACATTAAGCGAATTCAGCTTCGCCAGGATAGAGATTGCCAATAATCGAAAAGCGAGGAAACGCCACCAACCTCTGTCATCCATTTCTCCACATCAACTTTTTCACGCGTACAGAAATATAATCACAAACTTTTTCGTCATCAGTACTTCAAGATTTTCCTTATTCTTGCCCTGTACCTTGGATCTTTTTATAAAAGTAAATTCTTTGTTTTGTCTGGGTTCACAGAAAATACAAAAGTATAGTCTCTAGCTCTACATACAGAGAATAGAACCGTCAACAATTTCCGACATAAATGAACGGAACGCCTTTCAGTCCCTTCGTTACCCACACAAATCGCTCGACTCCAGCCACGAGGTCTAGCGGCAGGCTCCACTCCTGCCATCAAGTCCTTCACATTTCAACTTTCGCCAAGAATAACTCTCTGCACCAGTTATTCGACATGACGCTATAGATAAGGAGTACGAGGCCATATCGAAGAGTCAATAGACAGGAATCTCCTTGAGATCCACACGCAGCCGCATCGTGTGGACGACAGCAAAACGCCGTCGCCACAGGAGGCAATGCAAAGAAAACCAGAGAGAGCTCTAAAACTGTTTACAAGCAGTCGACCGCCTAGCACAAAGAAAGCAGCACGTTCAATCTGTTATGTCTAAGAAAAAAGCGGATATCGAACACTTCCTCTGTTCGAGCCACTTTTTGAACCCGCAATAATTCTGTTGTGGGTTCCTCAAACCCCTAATATTTTTGCTCGTAGGTAAAATACGCGTACATGAATATATATACAAAGTCTTTCGTCGTCAATACTTCAAGATTTTCCTTACATCTACTCTGTTTCCTGGACCTTTTCTTATAAAAGAAAATTCTTCGTTTCATCTTGGTTCACAGAAAATACAAAAGTATAGTCTCTAGTTCTACGTACAGAGAAGAGAACTTTTAGCGGTTATAGTGATAAAGGCGAAAATATGTTATCCAGTAAGTTGATCTACCCTATAATTCAACAGCTGGGGGATCCACAGTTTTCTTTACTTTTTACTTTGTTTTACCTCCCAAGCACCCCTGGAGCACCTGGGGAAATCTAGCTTTTATTTCAGTCAACTTTTTTTTTAAAGGAAGACGGAGGAAGGATGTGTGGGATGGACATGTCTGAGTATTTTGGCAGCAATCGTAAAACTATAAAGGGTGTATATGTTTAGGGGAACATTAAATAATTATCTAGAGAAAAAATATTTCTATATAATCAACTATAATTTGCCTCATTTTAAAATTTCAGGTGTCTTATTGTCCAGATAATCTGATAATGAAATTTAAATTATACTTGAATCCTTTGAAAACAGCTCCTGTCAATCGATTTAAAATTTTATGAACCCTCAATAATTTTTCAAGTCGGCGCCTATGTATGGGGTGCTATCTCATACGAGAGCAGAACGCCCTTAATAGTCCTGCGTGCAACTTTAACAGCTCAACGATATATTGATAACATGCTGTAGCCGTTTGGGTTACCCTTCATAACACTACAACCTGGGGCCATTTTTCAACAAGGTAATGCCAAGCCTCATACTGCTCGCATATCTGTGAGCAGCCTCTGTACTGTTGATACTCTTCCTTGGCAAGATACGTCACCAGACCTTTCGCCAATCGAACATGTATGGGACATGGTAGGCCGCCAGATTCGGGCACCGCAAAAATATCGCAGTTCTGAAGTAACAAGTGAGGAATGCTTAGCAAAATGTGTCGCAGGATGACATTAGGAACCGTTTTCATTCCTTACATGGACCTATAGAAGCATACATCGCTGCCAGAGAGGGTTTCACCAACTATTGATTTGAACATTCAATGTGCAATTCCTAGCCATTGATGGGTCCCACGGCCTTGAATTGTTTACCATATCCTTACCCGTGTATGTGCTGGATGCATATTTAATTTCAATAAAAACAGATAATTTCTTCATGGTGTTTTTCTTTTTTGCAAAAGAGCTTTTTTTTTTAAATATATAAAAAATTCTTCGGAAGTATACAACAACATGCAGGGCAGTACCGAGGGTGTGGCAAATGAGGCAGTAGCCTCAAGTTAAAAGCTTAAACAGGCGGCAAATGTGATAACGTGCAAGGCTGTGGTAAACGAGCTAGTTGCCTCAAGTTAAAAGCGTAATGAGGCGGCAAATGTATAATTGTGCAGAGACATAACGAGGGTGTGGAAAACAAGGCAGTTGCCTTACGATTTAAAGGAACACCCAATAAGGTAGTAGTAATTTATGAATATAGTGTTTCTAGACAGACGTTAATACGTTAGAATTAAAGAATAATATGTAATTAATTTAAAATAGCGAGTGCTGAAACTTAGGGTTCTTATGGCGGTAGGAACGTCATTTTCTAACTTTCTTTGAAGAAAAAAATTTCTCACCAAGGCTCTGGTTAATGACATCTGACTACTACTTCTTAAATGCTTTATTCTCGTATTTTAAAGTTCCTCAGTGGTTCTCAATGAACATGAAATTTGCTTTCTTTTTATGACGAAACGTTTCACTTTCCACTGCAAAACAGTTTTATGAAAAAAAAAGACGACTTTCCCAAATCCGGTATCGTACTCCAGATCGACCGAATACGGGGACGAAAAGCTAGTTTTAAAATTAAATGTCCCCTATCAAACGTGGGGACCTGCAGTGTATGCAACGGTAACGCGTCCGCCTAGCGTTTCTTTAACCAGGGTTCGACTTGCAATGGTTAAAAAAAAAAGGTTACGGACTAAATGTTCACAGTAATTCGAGGTTAGTTACTTAGACCTTAGAATGTTCAAATTCTTCGCAAGACTGCAGATCCTTGCGCAGAATGACCTTTGTTGTCCTTGCACCGTAAAATACGAGCAAAATTATTCGACATTTCTCTTCTTTTAAAGTGGGGCTTCTTTTATCGGCGCAAAATTAATTTCGAAGGAGATGGAAAAAAAAAAAAAGGATACATGCTCACTTCTGATATCGAACTCAAAACAACATACAATGACATTACATGACAATACATTGTTTCTTCACCAGTAACCATTAAACTGCCAGCCATAAAACATTTCTCCCCCACCTTTCAATGTATCACTTCATTTGGCAGACCCATACTTCACTTTTTAAGAGGGGGTGGGTCGTATTCCTCACCAAATCCATCATCGGAATCAGAAACAAAAAGCCTGTTTTATATTTAATGGCCATCAACATACCACGTATTAAGCTTTTTTCCTCCATATTTTAGTATTCCTTAAGTGCTTCTCACTTAACACCTCTTTAGCTTTCTTTTTGTAGTGAATGGTTTCATTTTTCATAGAAAAATCAATTGCTTGTAAAAAAAAAAGAAGATGCCTGCGTGTCGTATCTAACTTAAGGCCCAATACTGTAATCAGAAGCCAGTTCAACAGGTAATGGAAAACAAACTGTTCCCCACAAAATGTTTTGGTTATTCGCTTTAGTATTTCTCAATTACTGCGCATTTTGCTATGTTTTTATAGGGAGTGGTTCAGGCCTGTAGTTAGGATGAATGTGCAACTGTGGCAAGGCAAAGGAAAAATGAGGCACAGGGCAGTGGGGATTGTCCTATATATATAAATAGCTCGATGGGGGCAACAGAGGCAAAAGCATGGGGCAACTGGGTCTGCGTCTCTGTTAGCCCCGGCTTGGCTACAAGTCTGGAATGGTTTCATTTCCCCATGAGAAAAACTACTTTTTGTGAAAAAAGACGATGTCCCAAGTCTGATAGTGAACTCTGGACTCTGTCCGGTAAGTTTTTTCCGGTTTTATCCGGTAAGGATTTTCACAGTTAAGGTCGTTCTGGGGTTGTGGTAGAGGTGGCAATTGTCTCAGGTTGCAACCGTAAGGTGCACCAAATGGAACACTAACATGGGGATATATTGTGCTTCTAGGCAAATGGTGATTCTAGTGGTTTATGTATTAGAATTAAAACGAATATATATATACTTAACACAATTTAAAATTGCGAGTGTTAGAATCTAATATTCTTCATGACGGTTGGGGCGCCATTTTGCATTTTTGCCTCGGATTCAAAATTTTCTCAGCAGGGATGTAACACCATATCTCAAAACTAAAATTTCTGGTAATACAAGTAGTTAGTTGAAATACCTTTCTTTGCCAACATTTACTCAATGAAGGCTCCGCTTACCATTCATTCTAACTAATTATAATCTTAATACTTATCATTCTAATTGCTGTCAAGTATATAGGAGTAAACCATTTTCTCAGATTATTTTCTTCATTTCGTTTGTTTCAATTCATAAAAATAATTGGCTTAGTGTTTATGCATCCAAGGTGCGGATTAAAACGAATAAATACACTAGAAGTCATTTTATAAACACCTTTATATTTAATAAATAATTTAATTGAATTGTTCTGCAGAATTATTATCTTTGAATATATTTCGCGTAAGCACCGCTTATTGTATTTAAGAATGTAATTGCTGAGTCTTACATGTTTTACTTCAACTTTTCCAATTTCTTTTAACCTATTTTCTTCACCAGCACAGAACGTTAGGTTCAACACAGAAAATATTAATATACTATGCAGCGCAGAATGATTATGAACTAAACTTAATGTAAACAATTGAACATGTACTGCAAGGTGCTCTATGAAATAAATGTTTTATTCTATTTTATTACGTTCCAAAAGAAATTAAAAATATTATAGAAAGAAATAGACGTAATAAATATGAAAGTGGATATTTCAGGTATGAATCTGCAATTTAGGTATATTTGCATAACTAAAGTACTTTAAACATTGATTATGTATAAAATTAAGTACATGTAATTTAAATGTTGTGAATTACATAAAGACGACTTCACTTACTTCAGTTTTTTAGTTTTATTTTAAAATTAATCTAAGTTAATAATTGAACAATTTTGCATTTAATTTTTGAAGAATAAGAAGAAATATATAGACATAAACAATAATTCACTTTTGAATGCGATTTCTTAAACTTTTGTTTTACAAAATAAATTAATCTTTAATACAAAGCTCTTCTTTGCTAATTGGGGCAAAGTGTTTTCTTTTCCTCGACCGCCTACTACATTGAGGAAAATTCCGAGAAAGGCAAATCACAGCCCCAAAGGGTCCATAAAAATTTATGACTATTGTTTTGCCTTCATGCTTAAGTTTGTCATGAGGCACATTCGCCTGCAGACTAAATTCCAAGGATGGTAATGGTCTTACTTCTGGGTTGGAGTCAACGAGTACTTTTTATTACTTTGTATACAATTGGGAAACAAACCTTTCCTCATTCTATTCTGGCCTCTGAGTTTGTACAACCGCTTCGCATTAAATCATCCGCATCACTATCATCATCATCATTACTAACACCATTATTATTATTTTCGTATAATTCTATAGAGAATAATTATAAGAGCTCTTTTGAGATGAAAATGCGGGGTTCGAAATTCTGGTGTCATAAGATCTCCTACGGCTCTTTATAACCTACTTATGATATGTTTAACCATATATTTTACTGTAATGAGTATGGTTATCCATTGTGATTTTGGTCTTTTCTTTTCAGTGACGTAACTAACCTCGAGTTCTAGGGGGTATAATTCCCCCTCTATAATGTTCCATACATAGCATTCATTCATAATTTTATTTTTTTTATGGGGAGGATTAAACATTTTCTAGGGGACTAGATCGCCCTCTTTCCCCAGTTACGCCAACGTCTCTTCTAGAACGATGCGTTATAATACATTCTTTAATCCAGTATTGAGTTTTTGACTACAGTATTGATGGTATTATAGTTCAGGGTACCAGTTTACAATACGGTAACCGCTGACGACAAAACTTTCAAAATTATTTGCCGTCACGGGCGCTAATGGTCGTAGCAACCGTCCGCCATGATCAAACATTGTTTCCAAGACTTTTTTATACGTGATTTTTATCTGAATCAGTACATGCCTTGTGGGGGATGCCCCTCACATCCTCCGCTTACTAAAAACATCATATAATCATGGCCTCACAATCTGTTGAATTCGTAAACGTGGCAAAATTAAAAAGAAATAAAAGTCTCTTACGTCTGAAGGCCATGACAAGACGCTATGACGTCACAAAAATAGCGATTGCAAAACAATCATTGGCCAAACAATCGCCAAAACGGAAGCTGTTACCGTATTGTAAACTAGCGCCAAGTTCAGCATTAAAGTTTTGTGTGTGTGTGTGTATTTATAACCAGAATCCAACTAAATATTATATTTTCCTAAAATTCGTTATCTGCATTCAAAGCCTTTGCATTAACCCAGCAGTTCTCGGATCTAAACTGAAACGATCTGTTATTTCTGGCGTATCATAATGTTATTATAATATAAAAGCATACATAGTGTATGAGTCATGTGGACTAATTAAGCTGTTGGCACTTCTAATAAGGGAGTGGTCAAGTATTTGTTCCAGTTCACTTTTTGAATGTAGATAGAAGGACACTCCTTAAAACGTTATTTGAAAACTCAGTCTTTAATCCAGCCCCACAGTTTTTAAAACCACGAGACTAGAATATCAAATCATACAATTGGCTGAATCTATACATATTTATGCAATAATGACCACATCACAAATAGAGTGGTGATGTCTGTAGCAAATGCATTAGCTGAAAAAAAAAGCGGAAATTGCTTTTTACGTGGAATGTTTGTTCGGTATTTGCAATATACTGAATTATTTATAATGCTTGATTCACGGGACATATTTGTAAATAATTTGGTCAATAATTATGAATAATTCCTAAAATGATAGTAAGGCATTAGAAATATTTCGAAAAAACTTGAAAATTTCGATTCCGATTTAAAAAAAAATGTTTTTTTACCGATATATAAATATTTTTAATTTTTACCAAAGGCGCGTTTTCCTAGATGCGCATATTTTGCAGCGCAACAATGAAAAACGTCGAGAACTGATTCAAACAATAGAAAACCAATGGAAGTGTTTTCCTAGAACGCGCAAAACGCTTCCCTTAGTTTCTATTGTCTGAATTTTATCTCGGCGTTTTATGTTGTTATGCTACAAAATTTGCGCATCTAGGAACACGTGGCTTTGATTTAGATATTACGCTTGTTTAAAGTGAAGTTCCTTGAAAAAATTCAGCACAGAAATTAGAGTTTAGCATCCACCTTTTTTTTAGATCAAACTAGAATCCAGCTTTCTGACTCATATATTACAAACCGGGCTTAAATTTGGCGAGAGCCCTCTGGAGCCTGGCTCCGGTACTTCTTCATTTTTGGCGATTATTTAAATATTAGCCGGAAACCCTGAATAGACGCTGTCATGAAAAAGTAATAAATTTGTAATTAAGCTTATGCATTTTGTTGTCCAGAAAAATGAACATAAACAACTGATATGATTTATCGATTCTTTTGCAGCCATTCAATTTTTTAATCGATTTATCATAATATTAGGGCTCCTTCACTTTTTTTTTGTTAGAAATTAAGCCCTGAATATAATGCTAAATAATGGACAACAGTTTTAAGACCGACATTCCCCAAATCAAAATGTGCTAAAAGGTGCGACACACGTCGCAGAACAATCGCAGGGTTAATCATTTTTTTTCTTAAAATAAATAAAGAAATTTAAAAAGTCCAAGAAATATTTTCTTCATTTCCATTAAGAGGAATTTGCGTTTTATAGAATTTAAAAATGCATATAATACGAATATATATATACATACATGCATCTCCTGCAGAACATTTTTGATCAACTGAATACCTGTTGCAGAACATTACATAAGATTCTGCTTTGGTGCCCACGTTCTTGTTGCCCACGTTTTGTGTGTTGACCCTGAGAATGGCAATAATATATCTTACAAAAGCTAAATAATATTGTCCTTCCTAGGAACACCGAAATTACAACGCAGGTGATTAAACATTGACCGTGTATGGTTTAGCACCCGGAATTTCAAGAAGGAGAGAAAGTTTTTTTAGGAAGGGTCGGGCAAAAAAGTACTTTCCCTCGTGGTAATTGTGTTCACTCTGGGAAAGGAATTAATATTCAATTTTATAATAAAGTAGTCAAAAAACTCTGACTCGAATCAAATAGCGCGGTTTTTAAAACTCTTGAATCTTTAATTGGTGAGAAGGTCCAGACGGTAAAGTATTTGCGTATGTGTGTATGTGTGTGTGACACTACTGCTAAAATTTTTACACTCTGATGTTTGTGAGGTTTTTCTATTGGCGTAGCTAGTAATGGGTTCTAATTGTGGAGCTACAGCCCAAAACTAGAGGGCTGCATCTCACATTAGCTGATGTGTGAAACTGTTACTTAGGCAACATTTTACGGACGACAGGGTTATTACTCCAGTTTCCAGGTTATACCAGTTTCGTGGTCACCTCAGTCACCAGACCTCAACCCACGTAACTTTTAGCTATGGGGGGGCGGGTATCTAAAAAAAACCCACCTTTTTCGTGATAACATCAGAAATTTGCCAGAGCTGAAAACTGCGGATCACTGAAGGATTTGTAACATTCCGGCTGATATGTGTCGAGTTACTATAAAGAGCGAAATATTACGCTTTAACTTTGTTTCAGGAAATGGTGGACAGCATAGTGAACGTGTAATGCCACGTCTGTTATAGGGAAAATGTGCTACGATGTTAATATCAGGAATAAACCTTAATTTTACCTCTGATGGTGACTACTATGTTTTTATTTTCAGGATATAAAATTCGATGATCTCCTTTACAGTCTTTCCAAGTTTGTTTACTTTTGGTTCATAATTTTTTATTTTATAGGTGTTTCAAAGTTAAAATTTAAATATAATTACCCTGTATTTAAATAATTTCAATATACAAAAGCTTCATCTATGAAGGTTCTTCTGTATATCATTATTTGTTTCGTTTAAAGTTTTTCCATGCCAAGAAAGTTCTGGGGCTCTATGAGATGGGACTGATGATTTCATGCGATTTTCTAATCATGACCATAATGGGCGTTTCCTAGCTACAGATATCTTTAATTCATAAGCATGGAGCAAATAAAAACTAATGCATATCATGCTATATCATGCAAACTGTCATATCTATTCATCATTTAAATTATTATCTCTACTTTTATAATCACTGTTATCGTCACCATCATCATGAACGCAGCTAAATACACATATTAAAAAGAAATATTAATGCAATACGTTTAAAACCGCTAACAAGAATAAGCATCAAACAACAATGTCAATCAATCAACGTTTATTGGCGTAGTGATACCAACGCCGATGGTATGGCGTGATTAGATGGTGAAAATGATGATTTAATCTGCGTAGTGTTCGATTTATATAAAATAAATACAAGAATAAGCATAAAATAAATTTTTTTAAAATAAACTTACCACACAAACATATAATTTGGATGCAACGGAAATTATCAGTCCATTGAGAAAAAGATCATCAGTTTAGCACAACGAGAATCGTAATACATATGCTAGTTGCTGTTCGCAGAACTACTGTTTCCTGTAAATATTAAATTAATTATTTCGTTTTTTGGTGAAAAAATGAAGTCGCTCTGTTGAAAACAACAATATATTTTGATACTCCTAAAACGTAAATGGAATTTTCAAGAATAAAAAAAAATGCAGTATAACGTAACAATTGAAGCATTCATTGTTAAAAGGGGGTTATGTGTCATTTCGTCCGAAATTGAGTTTTCGTTGTTTTGCACATTTAGGTGCTTAAAGGCATCGTTCGTTGTTAAAATAGTGAAATTTGCGAAACTGTAAATATGCTTAATTGGGCATTGAATTTCTAGTTCATTGTTAAAAGGGAATATGTGACGCACATATACTTTTTCAACAATGAATGGTTCATTCCGGAATTTTAAGTTTTTGTATTTATTTTGAACAGCAAAAAGGAAAAAAAATATAGTTACAGTTAAAATACAGTAGCAAGTAAACTTCTATTATAAACGTAACTGGTTTATAAGCAAAGAACAACGTTATAAGCGTAAGTAATTCACATTACTTACGCTTATAACGTTGTTCTTTGCTTATAAATCTAATCTGCGTAATGCTACGTCAAATTATATTACATACGTAACTGATTGTTTACCTGCACAGTGTTCTAAAAAACTAAAAACCGTGATAGTTGATTTGAATTTAATCCTCTAGGTCTACAATCCGGGATAATGTTAGATAGCGAATGTGAAGTTGAATGCTTCCTTTCAAAAAGAAGGTAAGGAAAAGAGTAATAAATTCAGAAAAGTATAAACGAAATGCCATTAAGACTAGCAGAGTAAAAGGAAAAGAATACACTTCTTATTTCGGAAAAAATGTGAGTGCACATTTATCATTAAGTATCTTTGTTTCTGAGTTATATATATTTTTTTAGAAAACAGCATTTGAACGTTTAATTAGAAACAACATAAAAGTGCACGTCTTTAGTTTTTAGTTCTATAAGCATTATAAAGTTTGTGCCAGAATTTTCGACAGCACTAGATTAAGTATGCTGGATATATTTTTTCATACCCTTATGGAGATATAGTATGTGAGTCTTTCTTCTTAAAAGACGATATATGACCCTCATAGAGAAAGGTAGACTAATGGAAGAATACGTGGAAATATTCGACGTGTCTTATTTAGTGGAAGAATACCTTCAGATCAAGGGCTAATCCAACGAGGGGCGGTGGAGCGGTCACCCCCCCCTCTCCTGTAAGAGTTAAAAAATAAAGACGATGAAGAATATTTTATGTGTTGTTTGTTAAGATGTAATGAACAAAAGTCTTACACTGGTGTCCAAAGTCTCCAGATCTTTAGAAACGAGATCCAGACGTTTTTCCACTAATCCACAAACTTATCGCCCTTCAAACTGCGTTTTCAGTAAGGGTTACTTCAGCAGAACGTAGTTTTTTATCGTTGAAGCGCCTTCAAACTTGGCTTCGAACGCGGATGACAGAAGAGACTTTTAATACACACCCACAGAGACATTCATATTGATGTAAATAAAGTGATTGACAAATTTTCAAAGAAACCAAGATGGCTCGACTTTGCACTATAAACTTCAAGTTTTTTAAAAAGTCGCTTATTATAAAAAAAGTAAAATAATTACGATGTTTTTGTAGTTTAAATTTAAACTTGTTCTATTAATTACATTGTAAATTATCGTTTTTGGTTATTGTATATGTCTCCTTTGCTAAGTTATCCTTCTGTCATACTTAACTGTAATCCACTCTAAACCATGTAGTTTAATTAAACTTCGTTGTTTAATTCGTTGTCGTAAATTATATACGACATAATGAGTAATAATACATGCTACGACATAATGAGTAATAATACATACGACATAATGATGATGTGAGTATAAAGGAAGGCTAGTAATATAACAACATTTACCTAAACTATTTAACAGTCCAAAACTAAAAATTTCCCGCTGAAATCCCTGAAACCGCCCTCACCTTCGTAATAACATCCTGCATCCACTCTTCTTGAAGTCTAATAAATGTGCGCATACAAACATATATCTACTTACATACATATAAAAAGTGTTAAATACTAGTACTAGTAAACTAAACTACTAAATACTAATACTAGTTTAACTGTATTATATGTATGGATAAAATTATGCCCATATTTTAAAAAAAATCCCTATTCTTTAACTATATAATAAATAAAAACCACAGTTCATATATGCAATTAAAATTTTTAAATCGCAGAAAAAAATTCTTGACTAATATGCATCAATAACAGTTTCTAAATTATGGAGATATTTCTCGTGGTGCAATGACTTTCAAATTATTTGTGCTTATTAAAAATGCTATTAGAATAACGTTTTAATATCGTTATTCAATTTTCCGTTTAAAGTTAGAAATGGGAGCGGAGAGATTCTTGGCAGAGTGTAATGATTCCCGCATAAATTATAACGATGCAGCAATTATTGTCAGCTTGACATATGAAATAGCATGTATTTATAGTCCATAAAAACAGATATGTGCCACATGTCGTCATCGAAAATGCTGCAGCCAATCAGTTGCAGCCAAGGATAAGGCAGTTGCTTTCAACTGCCTTATCCTTGTAAGGTCATGGGTTACGTTTTGCATGCGTACCTTGTCAATCTTGTCTGACATCAAACTTGATAAAAATAAATAGTTAATCTAATTTTTAGCTTTAAATAGTCACGGCAAAGGTTAGAATGAGTTAGTTTATAATGAGATAAGGGAATGAAAATAACATTAATTTCTTGCTCTGTCAAAAGGATAAATGAATAAGGACGATTTAAAAAAAAACAAGTGACATCGACAGAGCAGATGAAAAAAAATATGTATGTTACGAAAAACGAGTAATATGCTAATGAAATGAAATTTTATATCTTTGAAATTTTTACTTTCTTTTATATTTCTGAAAAAATTGCCTTCTTTTATATTTTCTATCATATTTTTATACTTTCTACATATATATTTTTATACTTTATTTTGTGTTATTTATTTATTTATTTATTCATTCATTCATTCTTTATAATTTTATATAGTAGTTTTATTATACTTATTTTTCTATTTCTATATGACACAGAGAAAGCACCAGACACTGTAAATTCAACGCAAAAACAATGAGGAAAAGTTTGGATTATTTATGGTGCAAGGATTATATTTCCAGTAATGGTATTCCAGTAGAAGTTTACGGTTAGTGAATAGGATATTTTATTTTCCGACTATATTTTATTTTTGAGGTATTTTGTCTACGTAAGGCAAAACTCAAGCCCAAAAATTAAATGTACTTTTGATGAAATAGTTTATCAACTAATTAAGAATATTCACACACACACACACGCATATATATATAGTTACTTAAATTATCAGAATTAAGAATTATGTGGTCTTTTTTTTTAATTAAATATAAAAAATATTTCAATGCACTTTTTTAGGTTCATTCGAAATATTGAAACCGGATGTCATTTTTGATAATCAAAATTTTCCCAAATAAAAAACAGACAATTTGTCTAAAAGGTAACTTACATAAAATGACACAATAGTATAAAATGAGCTGTCGGCATTAACATTCGTTCCCAACAACTGCAGTGATTTATTTCGGTCTAGTTATGGTGTTGAAATTGTAATTAATCATTGGAAAACTCTGCAAACCTGACACTTTCTCCTCCATCGCAATCTCATTATCGCCTTTCCCCAAGCAAAGTTTGAACAATTGAAAGGGAAGTTGTCAAGTGCTTGAAAGTCTTTTTCCTGTTCAGAGTCGGACCAACATAATCTAGAAAAAAAAATTATGTTTTGGCGTTAGTTAAAGTAACCTCGTCTTAAGTCTTGTGAAAGAACTCTTTGCTTTCTGGCGAAAATATATAAGAATGGTCCTTCCGAACGCTATGTTTTTAATTCGTGATTTAATGCATCATGATTTCTGTTTGTATACCATTACAAATATTTAACACAATTCGAAAAAGACTATTTTGGCGCCGCCTTTTGCATGACAGACTTCGATTCTATGTGAAAAATCCTCGCTCTTTAGCTTCTGGAGCCCGTATTTGAACGGCTATTTCCGAGTTTGCCCTGTTAACACATGCCTTAATCTAGCACTGTTTCTTTTTGTATATCACCATAATTATTTAACGCAATTCAAACGAGATTATTTAGCCGCCCTTTGTATAACCTAAACTCAGGTCTTGTAAAACAAAAACTTTGTTTAATATCCCATTACCCATTAGATCCAAAAAAATTTTTGATCACCGCTTACTATTTATTAAAATAAAAACATAAATATTTTCGAAACTGCCGCCCGAGTTTCATAGATGCAATCAAAATTGACATGAACAAATAAGAAGAGTTTGAATCATCGACCAACTACTTTTCTAGTCAATATTTTGACA
>QLNU02014176.1:25610270-25623407 GCA_006491805.2 Dysdera silvatica | reverse complement strand
CAGACAACGCAAAGGAGCATGGAGAGGTGCATGCTTGGAATAACTAGGAGAGATCGAAAAAGAAACACTTGGGTGAGAGAGCAAACTAGAGTAGAGGACATCATTGTTAAAGTAAAAGGACTGAAATGGCGATGGGCTGGGCATATTGCAAGAAGAACTGATCAACGATGGACAACAGAAATTCTGAACTGGATTCCAAGAGACCACCGAAGACCTAGAAAACGTCCTCAAACTAGATGGGTGGATGAAATAAGAAAAGAGGTTGGGGTGACGTGGAAACGAATGGCCCAGGATAGACTTGTGTGGAAAGCATTTGGAGAGACCTTCATCCAGCCATGGATAGGTTATGGTTGAATATGTTGATGATGTATGTTTATGACGCCTGGTCCCAATGGACAAAAAATCAAAACAGCTCTCAATATTCGAAGCCCTTATTATAAAGTTATTCAGTAAATAACTATTCAAAAAATAAATAAATAAAAAAAAAACGAAAACTTGAAGTGCCCAAAAATCAAAGGGAAAAATATTGTAGATATGCCTTCAGCAAAACCTTAAATTTTCTCAAGGAGTAAAGATTTTTAAAATTACTTGGTAATGCATTCTATAACCCAGTCTCAATATGATTGAAATTTTGGCCAGTATATTCAGCCCTGGCATACTCGACAATTATATAATTTTTATGTCGTGTATTATAATCATAAGATAGATGGCATCGTGCTATAATATCAGTAAATTCTAAAAGTTTTAAACGACGAAAATAAAGCAGAAGAATACTAAACTGTATGGGAGTACCAAAGTTCATGAGGCCATAGCGTTTGGCTGTTTTGTCTAAGTCGATGTGAGAACCAAGATCCAGAAGAGAAAAAAATCTCTGGAGGGTCTCTATTTTATGAATATTAGTTTTAGATGTCAGTCCCTACGTGGTGATACAATAATTTAAATGCATAAAGATAAGTGTATAATATAAAGTTATTTTTATCTTAATTGGAAGCAAACGTGCCAGTCTGGTCAAAACGTCTGGCAGAACACGCTTTACAACACGGACACGAACCCGACTGGGACTCAACAAAAATACTACACCGTCACATCACAAACAAGAATAGTAGACTCTTCTTAGAATCTTGGGAAACTTACAAACTACACGGGAAAGCCATTAATACATCACAACCACTTCCAGAAACTTATAAACAACTCTTACTCTGAAATGTATGGGATTTCCCAACATTAGGTACCCACAGTACAGGTTTCTCATTGGTTCCCATAGGGTATTTCCATGATTCCTATTGGAGGCCTCCCATTGGTTCCCACTGGGTTTTCCCTTTCTGCGGGACTACTCTGATGAAGGGTTTTTCCAGAAATTTCAAGTATAAAAAAGAGACAGAAACATAACATCGTCATTACTCCTGATGAAGGACTGCTGCTGATGCGTCCGAAAGCTTGAGTGATCTTTTTCATTGCTATTTTACCAGTGTTTAACCTTTTGTACATACATAAAAGCATACACAGGAAATGAGGTTCAAACTTGCGGATGTACGTTGATATAGAAAATATCTCTTTCGCAGTATCTTTAGACAGGCTAATTGGCGATGACGTCATACTAGAAGTCAAACGCCCTTACAGCATTGCCAACATGGCGATTACAGACGATGCCAAACTTCGGAAACAAAAGAAACACCAATTTCTTTTGCTGGAGGATGCTTCAGAGCACTTCCTATTGAACGTCTGTCACAAGTACTATTATCATGTTCTAAGACAGTTAAATATTACAGGCATAGATTACTGCGATTTCGTGGTGTGCACCAAGAAACCCATCTTCATAGAAAGGATAAATTGTAACGACACCTTCTGGAAGAACATCATGCTGCCGGCTCTAAAACAATTCTACGCGAACTACGTCTTTCCCAAAATTGTCGATCCCAGGAAGACCAGAAACTCGGAAGTTCGAGATTGGAAACCGGAAATACCGTCCAAGAAATCTAAAAAGTGTCTTGCGCAGTAAATGCTTTTTTTTTTGCGTGATAATAGCATTTGGGTATTGTTGAGATAGAGTTTACTGTTTGGTTTGCTCGTATCAATGTCTGCTACATAAATAAAAGCTAATTTGTTCGAGGAGTGCTCCGTTATTTCGAGGTACAAATATTGGTAGCTTTTTGGAATAGAAACCTATGACATATTTGGATTTCGCTGATACCTAAGTTCTTTGATTCCCACCAATAAATATATGAAAGCAAAAGCCATTTTTGCCAACCGACTATGTTTTTTCCGTTTACTTACATCTCCCCTGAAGGATTTTCCAAAAGAAATTAAATTTCATCTGCTTTTTAGTGTTTTCTTTCCACGCGTCTCTCGCTTTGTCAAGTGGAGGCATTCTGCCTTCACTTGACAAAGGGAGCAGTTGGCTCCCGAAACGTCGTGTTTTTAAACCTTACGCCAGTGTCGAAATAACTGTTTGTTATGGAATCTCCTGGTGAAACTCTGTATTGTTTCGTCATAGTTAATTTTCACTTTTTTTTTTCAATTTCATTACAATTAATCGCAATTTTTATACTTGTGTATAATCATAATTGAAAATTGACTGCAATTATAATCAAATTGTAATTGAAAAGAGCAAACTAACTATGAAAGTAATCAAAATCGTAATCTAGATTTTGATACGTAATCATAATTTAAATTTTAAAACTTGTGTAATCGTAATCTCACCTTTAATAACCGCAATCATATAAAATGATTGCAATCGTTCCAAGTTTGTACTTAACCCCTCCTCCGATACAGCCTTGACATGTGGCATTTCAAGTGTCCTTGCGTTTACTATCTGTGTACAAAATATCGTAGTGGTAGCTCCAATAGCAGCCTAGAAAAAGGATGGGGGTTTCGTGTCTCCGATACGGCCCTGATATGCAGCATTTTAAATGCCCTTACGTTTACGATCTGAATATCGAATATCGTAGTAGTAGCTCCAATAGCAGCCTAGAAAAAGGATGGGGGCTCCAGAACCCTCCGATACGGCCCTGACATGCAACATTTCAAGTACCCTCACATTTACTATCTGAATACGGAATATCGTAATCGTATCTCCAATAGCAGCCTAGGAAAAGGATGGAGCTTCGTGGCCCCGATACGGCCCTGACATGCGGCATTTCTTCAAGTGCCTCGCTAATCACTTTCTAAATGCAAAAAATCGTCGACGTCGTAGCACCAATAGCAGCCTAGGTAAGAAAGGGGCTCCGGGAACCCCAATATGGCCCTGGTATCCGATATTTCAAGTACGCTCTGTGAATATGGAATATCATAGTCAGTAGCTTCAATACCAGCCTGGAAAAAAAAATGGTTTATTTTTTTTTCCCAACTTTATTATTTTTTATTTATTTAACAAAACAAAATGTGCAAAATCGCGCTTCTTTAGCGAGGGAAAGGGAAGTGAAGATTCCACAGAATCTTTCATACATTGCAGCTATAATATCTATTCCGGCCATGCAGCTTCTCATAAATTTATAAACAAACTTTTTTCATAAGAAATAAGAAAGATCTAATAAAAGAAACAGTATATTTATTTTTTATTACCACCACCACACAGAGTTTCTTTGAGTAAACTGAACAAACGAAAAGGGTGGAGAAACTGTGGATCACTATACGTGGTGTAATTGGAAAGTTTTAATACTGGGTTGTAATTTCAAAATGGCAGGATTTACAAGCTATTCCGAATGATCTCCTTCAAAGTAGTCCCCTTCTGTCTTCACACACCGACTTCAACGATGTTTCCACTTTTGGAAACATTCCTGAAAATTTTTGTTCTTAAGTGTGAAAAAATTTGCCTGGATGTATTCAATTGAGTCAAATCCGTTCCCTTCCAGTGAAATCTTCAATTTAAGAAACAGCTAGGGCCATGTCAGGGGAATAGGGAGGCTGCGAAAGCAAGGAATTTGGAATTTGTCCAAAAATTCCGTGATCGAGAACGCACAATGAGCGGGTGCATTGTCGTCGTGGAAGACCAAAGTCTTGTCTCGCCAGAATGCACGTCTTTTCTTCAGCACATTTTCTTGCAAACGCTGAAGGATACTTTTATAGTGTTCCTGGTTGACTGTCTACCCTTAGGAGCAAATTTGTGATGCACGATACCATTAGAATCGAAAAATCCACCAACACTGTCTTCATATTTGAAGGACTTTGTTGCGCCTTTTTTGGTCATGGCAAACTTGGACCCTTCCACTGCGGTAATTGTGCTCTTGTTTCTGTGTTATACCCGTAAACCCATGATTTGTCGCCTGTAATTACGCTATTTAACGAATCTGGTTCAGTTTCGGCAAGGTTAATCAGTTGTTGGGACACTTCAAGTCGATGTTGTTTCTGCTGATCTGACAACAATTTCGGAATGGATTTCGCGAACATTAAACGTATCTTCAAATCTTCAATTAAAATTGATTGAACCGCATAGAAACTTAAATTTAGGTCGTCACCCATCTCTCTAACGGCAAGTCTACGGTCAAAATGCTCTAAATCGCGAACTTTCACAAAGTTTTCGTTGGTTTTTGAAGGGGAAGGTTGGCCGGACCGGGCTTCATCTTCGATTGATTCACGGCCATGTTTGAATCTGTTGAACCAGATAAAAACATCTGACCGGCTGAGATATTTATCCACGAAAGTTGTTTTTAAAAGTTCATAAGTCTCCGAAGTTGATTTCCTGGTTTTAAAATAAAATTTGACACGAACACGCTGTTCCACGTTTTCAGCCATTTTGCAAAATTAATAATTGGCCGAGAACCGAAAACACGTCTTCATTCACTAGAATGCCAATCTTTACTAAAGAAAGATATCGCAGTGATATTTTCAGGACGTTTTAAGAATAAAATAAGCTTCCCCTTTCACACCCGCCCACAAACCTATCCCATTTTATTAAACAGTGGCGCCGCCTGTCTTAAAACTTTCTAATCACACCTCGTATTGAAGAAAAATACCTATAGCCAGGGTCGAAAACACTTAGTTTCCAAATGATAGTACTTTTTCACTTTTTCAACTCCATACTCTTAAAGTAAATTGTGCTTATCGTGGAAACTATTGTGAATACCGCCTTCATTCTTTTTTATCCTAAAGCATATAGTAGCTCCATGAACCTTGACTAAAAAACTAATTTAAAGGTGAAAATGGAATAATATAAACCCTGAAAAAAAAAAGGAAGTTGGCTATCATTTTAGTTTTTTAAACCTATCCCAAAGATTCCTTTTATTAAGGATATATATATATTTTTTATATATGAGAGTTTCTTAAACTATTTATAAACCAGTGTAAGTTTCTTTATCTTTGAGTTTCTTGAAACTTTCGTAAAGATTAATTGAAAAGGATAAAAAAAAATAACACGGTTTAAGAAAGTTAAATTGTTTATAGACTGTTTCAATAGCCCTGAGCTATTTTCTTCAGAACGGCCAACGATGTACACACAACGTGTAATAATTACGTCATTACACGTTATGTGTATGTCGTTGGCCGTTCTGACGAAAATAGCCCAGGGCTATTGAAACAGTCTGTAAACGATTTAACTTTATTAAACTGTGTTAATTTGTTGTCCTTTTCAATTAGTTTAATAATGCGCAGTGTCGTCGTCAAATTATTTCAACTTTCGTGAAAGTTTCCTTTAACTTCGAGGTTCTTGAAACTTTCGTGAAAGTTTACTTTAACTTTGAGTTTGTTTAAACTTCCATGAAAGTTTCCTTTGAGTTTCTTTAAACTTTTGTGAAAGTTTATTTTAACTTTAGTTTTATTACCACTCAAACGTAAGGCATTTGCAAGACTCCTTATGCTTCGAAGCGCGATTTTTTGGTTAAAGGTATGCATTCAAGACCTACTACGTTGCAGCGCAGGTAGAAGCCCTTGTTTCAGCATAAGACATCATGAAATGAAAGAAAGAATGAAGCAAAAAAACAAAGGAAAAACCACCATCTCCTTCAAGAGCATTATGTGCTAACCTAAAACACTTAGTTAGCACTATGTTTTCCATTACAGTGAGACAATTTCTTTATCAAAACTATCCGCGATGGATTGGGTTGGATTGGTGGGAAGCTGTTCCTTAGGAACCCGGATCGTCTGAGGCCACACCTTTAAACTGTTTTGTTGGAAATTATGGATCAGATGATCGACATGGGTGCAGGGAAAACTCTTGATTGAGGATAAATGAAGTCGCAGATCAAATTCGTAGATGTGAAAAAATGTTTTAAAAAGAGCCACACACACATAGGATCCGAGCAGCTGCTTTTGTGCAAAAGGGAGAAATAGCATTCGGTCACAAATCACGTAATGATGATAAATATTTTATGTGATAACTCATGTGACAATGATAAATCATGCAAATAAATAAAATTGAAATAAAAATTTTCCTGCTTCGAAGTATAATAGCTACTGCAATTGCACGCGTTTGTGTGTTAATAAAATAAAAATGTATAAAACTTACACCAGTTTGTAAAGCTATTTAAGTATTTCTCAAATATGAAAAGTGCATTGATACAAATAATGGGGGAGTTTTAGAGCTGGGTCTAAGAAATGAAAATAACTATCAATTCTCAAGTAATTTTTTCAAATCGAATTTTTTTAGCTACACTTTCACTTTCAAATTGTACGTCTTTTATTTAAAAGATATGAAGCCATTATTGACGTTTCTTAAGTGAAAATAATTATTTAGTATCAGTAATAGTTCCTAAAATAAAAGCAATTAACTGTCAGAGTATATCATTGCAGAGGTAACAAATTAAAAATGTCGCCATTTGGAAACTTGCATTTTCGATCCTATGTTTTTTATGCTACAGTAAAATGAGTCTTATTTTCTACTCTATTCGTTTGATCAGTGTAGTCAAGGCCTCCTTGTAAGCCTAAATTTTTTTATATTTGGATACCCACAATCCATGGCTGGAACTAGAGCTCCTTGGACCCCCCCATGAAAATTTTTAGTGATAACAAGGAAGGAAAATGCGTCACCCAGGGATGGCATTGAACTAGCAACCTCTTGGTTGGAAACAAAGTATCATGACAACTGAACCATCAAGATCCAGAAGATGATGACATAATTTCGTACTTATGATTTTATTATATTAGTCAGCTTCAGGCAAGGCCAACACAGTTATCAGAGGTGGATCCAGAGAGGGATTTTGGGGGAGGGGAAATGTAAACTGCAGTAGGACCTGCTTATAACGAGCCCGCATTTAGCGAGTTTCTGGATACAGCGAGGAAAATATGGATTTTGTTTGGTATAATAATTAAACGCAATACAATTTTTTAGGATCTCGGATTTAACAAGCAATGAAAAAAAATCATACTGTTTGTAAAAGTTCCGTCGTTATATGCGGTTAGTTGTTATAACCGATCGCCATGGCATTTTTATGGATTTGGGGGAATCCCCTAATTCCTCTCTACCCCCCCCCCCACGTGGATCCTCCACTGTAATTAGTAATGAAGATAATTAACAGACAGCCATCTCATAGGGCAAAGTTTTTAAATTTTTGTGAGGGGGGGAATAATGAGTTTTTGATGTTTTGACACCCACATTTTATTGTTTAAACTGAAGTCCATTAAAAATATATGTACCTAATAGGATTGAGTATAACCTTTTAAAAGAACTGATTTATGTTTGCAGCAATGACATAGAACCCCGCTTATCCGAACTTCGGTTAATCAAATGGGATTTTTTGAAGTAGACGCTTGCTTGATAATTTTGGCAAAAACGTTCATACTTGTTTACAAGAATACTCTGTCTCTTTTAGAATAAGCAATACAAATGGTAGATATTCAACATGTATATAAGGATTTAAAACACGTTCATACTTTGTATTTGTAGGATATATATATATATATATACATATACAAGGTATCGGACCTTTTCTAAACAATTAATATTTGAATTAACACACACACACACATGTACTTTGTAACGTTTTTCGCTATAGGTAGGTTTTTTCGTAGCAGGCCTATAAAATGTTCATTTAACAATTTTTTAGCACAATACAACTAAAAATTTATAAAATCGACGATAGTTTCGGACGATTAATGGTCGTCCTTCTTCTAGGATAGTAAAAATGTCGAATAACAACAAGTACGTGTTGCCGATTTCAGGCTGGTTAAGTTGCCACAAAAATTAACAACTTCATTTATAGCAGGCCTGCAGCCAGGATGAAGAGGCAATTGGGGCAAGGGGTATATGGGACACAGGGAATCCGTGGATTGTTATATATATGGTTAGATGGGGCAACTGGGGCAACGCCCCAGCTTGGATACAGGCCTGTATAGTAGTTTGGTAATATGTAATTAAACGTGTTTTCGGAAATAACTGTTGTGGTTCCTTTGAAGCTTTGCACAGAAAACTGAATTTTCGGATTAACCGAAGTTTAACATATCCGAAATCCAGGGCCGTTTCTGCCTTTACGCTATTTAGGCGACTGCCTAGGGCGGCAAAATGGCGTAAAAATTTTAATTTTAAATCAAACAAAGAAAAAACTGAGCAAATGAGGAGAAAAAATGAAAAAGAAGAAAAATTAAAACATATAATTGTTTTCAAAAGCATACGGGACAACGTAAGATATTATTACCCTTCACAGGGATAACACAATTGCCAAATATGGTCAACACAGAAAAGCCTCCGGGGCGAGATTTTTGTGAGTTTTTCGTGGGGGAATTTATTATACAATAATTTTTGCCACCCACGTTTAATTAGCTCAAACTAGAGCTTTTTATTTATAGTTGGAGAAAAAGAGGCGCCGTCCTCATCCTGGATTCGAACCAGGATCCCGCAGTTTTCTCCAAATATAAAAAAAGCTCTAGTTTGAGCTACTTAAACGTGGGTGGCAAAAATTATTGTATAATATGGACAATTACTTAGTAAGTCTTTACTTTGACGAATGTAAAAATGTTTGATGTGTTTCATTGTTTAATTTTGCACACGGATTCTTTTATATCTAATACATTTAAGCCTTCTAGCTCTGATAATACAACGTTATGCTTTGAAATATTACTCCATTAATGTCTCAGTTTTCAAAAATATAAAATGTTGAAATTAAACATGTAGCAATTGTTTTACTATTCACAATATTCTAATATTACAAAATAACTAATATAAGTATAAAATATAAATATAATTAACGGGTAATGATTAAAAGTATAATAGAAAATTTACATTGTTGTACCGCAGGATGTTGGTGGTGATAGAGAGGGAGATATAGGCGATAGAATGATGGTAGAGAGGGAGATATAGGCGATAGAATGATGGTAGAGAGGGAGATATAGGCGATAGACTGATGGTAGAGAGGGAGATACAGGCGATAGACTGATGGTAGAGAGGGAGATATAGGCAATAGAATGATGGTGGAGAGGGAGATATAGGCGGTGGAATGATGGTAGTAAAAGGGTGGGGGACGGCATTTTTCAATTCTTGCCTAATACGACAAAACACCTGGAAACGGCTCTGCCGAAATCCCATCATCCCCTTTGATTTCTGGTAATCGGGATTTTGCTGCAATGACAATCGTTTTCTTGTTGCGAAAAAGAGTTTCGATAACGGATATTTCAATAATCGATATCGGTATCTGAAGTTTGCTTTCAAAATTTAAAAAAATTAATCTTATTTTCTTCTATTTGTGTATCTGCTGTTTAAGTGAAAGGACAAGTAAATAACTTGCATATCCATTGAACGAATTAAGTACTTACGCGTTTTGTGTCATTTATTCAGTTCAGTGTTGTTTAAAGGTGTCAGTCTAATCGCTTTTCGGTTTCATCATACGCAACACAATAACAGAGAAACTGTTTGCAACAGGAAGTCGTTAACGCCAAAAGAGAGGTATTTCATCTTCTAATCTTTAAACAAGCCTCCGGCACTTCTTGGATGATCTTCCAGGAAATAGCTCAAAACAAAGCCAACGTACTTGAAAAAGCGTACTTCGTGTTCAGAAAGTTAATAGATGATTTTTTTGTTCCAGCCGCAAACTATTAAAATACAAAATAGATCATGAATATTGGTACAATAACATTTCAAAAGGCTTCACATGAAATGGTACTTCATGCACACAGATACTATGGTATGTCGCAATTATGTACTGTATACTTCATATTTTACGTTCTAATGAATATTTTCCATACACGTAACAAACATAACACAAAGAACAATAATGTAGGAGACAAGAATACAACCATTTAGTGCAGTGGTTCCCAACTTAATTTAAGCCGCGGACAACTTTTTCACTTCAGTTGTACCCGAAGGACCACTTCAAAAAATTCTCACAAGTTCAGGGGCGAATTTAATGTTGAGAGTGGTTGGCCATCGTCTCCCTTGAATGAAAATTTAACATTGAAAAGATGCAAGGTAAAGGTCCAATTAGGTATCATTTTCAAAACTCAAGTCATTAATCGCCCCCCGAATGACCTTTAAATCCGTCCCTACACGAGTTGACTGCAAGACCTTAATAAAAAAAGGGAGCCAGGTCTTTTATTTGTGGGGAAAGATGTAAATGTATAGAAGTAAACAAAGCAGTGTTGCCAACAGTGAAGCCAAACAAAGCAGTGCTGTCAAGGTGAAATCCCTAGTGGCAGCCCTACATGGGAAGTCCCTACATGCAACAGCGTAGCAGCTTTTCTTCAAGAGTTGGGAGGAGGAGGATACTACAAATATATCATCAGTTCATTTTATATTTAATTTTGTATTTAATAATAATAATTTTATAGTTTTTTTCAATAATTTTTTTTTAAATAATGACCCATCTCACGGACCATTTGGAACTCCTTCGCGGACTACCGGCTGGGAACCACTGCGTCATGTTATGTCGTAATTATGTATTGTATACTGCCCATTTTATGTTCTACTGAATATTTTCCATACACGTAACAACAGTAACACACAGGACAATAACGTAAGAGACAACCATACAACGTAATACAACCATCTAAGTGGTATTCACATAGAAAGAAATGCAGTTCTGCAATGATTTAAAGCTGTGGTTTATTTTTTACTATGGTTTAAAGAAAAAGATAGGGAGGGAGACAAACGATGATTGATGGTCTTTTGGGATGCAGTTGAGACATTCAGTTGGCCATCGTTGGTTATTTTTCTTGTTATATGTCTAGTTCAGTTATATCCCAGCTTTTTTTGCTTTGAAATGATAGCATTAATTTTTATTGCTCTCCCACATCATTTCACACACAACTAATTAAAATTATTAATGATTTGCGTCAAGTCACTTTCTGGAATGGAGACGGCATGGTTTTTTCACCATTATTTACCACACATTAAAATAAAAAGGCGGTGCTATATCATCTTGTTAAAACCACATCCCTAATAATTCTATTAACAAAACAGCGTCAATTTTTGGAGTGACAATCGTTTGTATCCTCTTAAGAAAGATCATCTCTGTCGCATTCCCATCGAAGAAATAATGCTTATGTTTTCCGGACTTTTGGAACACTTTATACAATCTTTTTCAGCGTATCATCATTAAAGAGGAATTTACTTTTCTCTTTTAGGATTAATTTTATCCTTCAAGGAATTTGAAAGGATACCACAGTTATTGTTTGTGAGTTCAAATTATGAGCTGAAAGGATGGTCACGTGTTTATTGAATTAATACGTAGTAGATCAAGTTCCTTAATTCGTAAGCAGTTCAACATCATTTTGGCTAATATATTCCGCTTGCAGATTAATGATTTTAAGCTTAAGAGATCAAGAAAGAGGAAATTGAGTTTCCCACGTGTAGGATAATATGATGCAGTATGATGTAACAGGATAATATGATCACAAAGTAATCTCCTCGACAGGAATTGTTAAAATTTGAAGCCTTCTTACTTGTTCGGCCTCTCCTTTTTCTGGTCGTTTAGCATTGACCAGATTTAAAGACAAACCAGCAACCATTCCCCATAGTTGTTGGTGGAATTATGCAAGAGAAAACCGAACCAGGGTTCCAATGCAGAATCTCTGCTACATGAAATATATTTTTCTACGAAATATCTATTAAACTTTGGAGAGTTGTGACTATGAATCCCATTGTTTATTGTACTATATGCATATTTTATATCCGAAGATTTCTATGTATCACCTGGAATGAGACAAGTGGGCTGAAGTTAACCTCCAATCCACGATATATTTACACACAACCAAGTATATTTTAAGTTTAACCTAAGACAGTGGTCTCGAGGATGGCAACCATGGGTAATTAACCACTGAAGCATCTTGGTTGACGAATTCATCGATGAAGTTGAATCAAAAATTTTGGATAGCATTTTATATAATTCCATAATTATAGAACAATCGATTATACTTAATTGTTTGTTGTTTCTTGAATATCTTTACTGCAAATAATAGTATAGTAAAACCTCCCTATAACGATATCCGATATAACGATAAATCCCTCTACAACGATAATTTTTCTTGGTCCGTATAATAGTGTTGCAGATAGGTTTTACTGCATAATGAACCCTCCCTATAACAATAACTCCCTCTACAAAGATAATATTTCTCGGTCCGTATAATATTGTTGTTGAGAAGTTTTACTGCATAAGAAAACTTTTTCGAAACGTTTAGAGTGTTAATATTTTTATCTCCTTAATGTTTCTACTACACTTTGCAAGCCTTCAAGATTTACAAATTTCTTGCTGCTGATTACGATTTCATTGCTTTTGTGGGTCATTCTAAACATATTCTAAACAATGTTTTCTATGGAGCATCGTGGTTCTTGTGCTAAGTATGGACTATGAGAGCAAAGAAGTTGTGTTCTAAAATACTTTTCTCTCATTGTTTTTCATTTCTTAGTATTTTTCTCCCTAATTTGAAGATACAAAAGCTTTTCATTACAGTTTTATTTGCTGTCTTTTTTTTTCTGTTTTCAAGGAACAAATACATATGTACTCTGCCTGCCACAGAAAATGCAGCAACACCAGGAAATAATGCGAATTCAAAGAGTCGAAACTTAAAGAACACATAAATATACATGCTATTGGCAAATAATTACAATATGGTTGCTATGCAGTTATGCAGTAAAAAGTATAGCGAATTATATGTAGTAAAAGTTAATAGGTGGCATGTGGTCGTCATGTTGTGCAATGTTTGTAAAAGACGATGGGGCATGGCATTTATTAGACATTGAATGATGTCCTATTTAATTAATGACCATGTCGGAAGTGG
>QLNU02014176.1:25581685-25610170 GCA_006491805.2 Dysdera silvatica | reverse complement strand
AGTGCAGAAAAGCGATTTTTTAATTCCAACTTGAATGCCTCAGTATTTTCTTTTAATTTCTTTAAATCCACCCTCTTACATACTTGTTTCCTAATGAGCTTCTGCCTTTCTAGTTTAGTATTTAAGTGCATTTTACATCTCACCATTCGATGATCACTTCCAGTATTAAATCTGTTCAGTACGCTGCAATCTTCAATAATTGATTTCTTGTTTGCCAGTATATAGTCAATTTCGCTGGTTCCTCCATTGGGGTGTTTCCATGTCCATTTTCTTTGCGGTTTCTTCTTAAAAAATGAATTCATGATGCTAAGATTTTCAGCTTCTGCAAATTCGATGAGTTGATCGCCACGTTCATTCCTTTCCCCGTATCCGTATTTACCAACCGATGTCTCTCCTTGTTCCTGTTGTCCAATTCTTGCATTAAAATCTCCCATGATGAGCTTGATATGTTGTTTCCCCTTGGTATGTAGCTGTTTGATTTCTTCATAAAATTCTTCAACCTCTTCGTCGGTATGGCTTGATGTTGGTGCATATACCTGTACTATCTGAAGTTGGTATCGCTGGGTTAGTTGAACAACGAGCCTCGCTGCTCGATCTGACGTGCTTTCGACTTCAAGAAGGTAGTCTTTAATTCTTTTGTTGATTAAGAAGCCAACACCACTTGTTC
Source organism: Dysdera silvatica (assembly GCA_006491805.2). Classification (NCBI taxonomy): domain Eukaryota; kingdom Metazoa; phylum Arthropoda; class Arachnida; order Araneae; family Dysderidae; genus Dysdera; species Dysdera silvatica. Next base: position 25,609,503 of record QLNU02014176.1, on the reverse strand, counting down.
TTCCAGTTTCCGTTCCTCTATAATAAAACAAATGTCCACTTTTAAGTTCCACCAACTCTTCACCTTTTCTTCTAACTTCACTGAGTCCTACAATGTCCCATTTGATCTTGTCAAGTTCTTCTTCCAATTCCTGAAGTTTTGCTTCAGAAGCAAGGGATCGTCCATTAAACGTAGCCAAGGTCAATAACAAACGGCAGCCTGGGCCATTCCAGTGATTCTTAGCACCCCCTGCTTTCATGCCACACTGACCGCTGCCTTGATCAGGAGCACTCCAGCACCTGGAGACTAGGGGCCATGGTTTCTGGTGTGTCAACATAATGGAGGAATTAGCCATAATTTCACCACGCTGGCTAGACGGGTTGGTGAATTAGCCCTCCCCTTCCGCCTTTCTATCCGTGTAGCAAATATTAATTTGCCACATAAATAGAAAGCTCAGCCTGCACCACTTGAAGGCGGGGTAGGACACTAGGTTACTGGCCTGGCCGGTTCCACACATCGTCACATACGTTCAGCGTGTGGGTCTCCTTCCAGTTAGATACCAGCAACCCTTTTGCAGGCCATGAGTGTGTGTGTGTGTGTGTGTGTGTGTGTGTGTGTATTAAACTAAAATTAATATTTACATTTTAAGTTGCATTTTGCCTATTGCAAACAATGCCGTATTTTGAAGAGTGTGTATTATTTGCTGTTTTGGAAATCTTTATTGTCGTCATCACCTCCATGTCGTTTCTTGTTTTTTCGCTAAATTTGTGAAAGCTCCATCAGGATGCATATAATGTTATTACTATGACATTAACCAGTGAAGTAATTTTGTGGAAGGGGGTTTATGAAATTCTCTATGAAAGCAGTTTCTTTTACATCACATAAATCCAGGATACATTGCACTTTCGTTTTAAAGGATCAAAAATGTATTGATATTCAAGAATTTTAGAAAAAAAAACCTGTGTTGATCAGTATTTGAAACATCATAAACATAATTTCAATTTTTTAAAGGCTGAAGCTATATCCATTACAATACTTTATAACAACTTCGTTCGCTATTTTTACTCTTCCACGTGAAGTGTGTTTCCACCTTTTTTTCCTTCATTGTAATGAAACCTTACATGTAAAAATACTAACGTAATAGATGATCGTTAATATGATCATTAATCGATGATGTCGAAATGGAGCAAAATTCTTTGGGTTATTCAACTAGATTGTACTATTTTATTTTAATCCAAACAATATTTTAAAAAATGTGATAATTTAAAAAGTGTTATGTTAGAAGTTTTCAGCAAGAAGAAAGTCTCTATTCACTCCCTAGTTTATTTTAAACCTCATACAACTTTTCTTCGGGAATACAGCGTTACCATTTTATACAACTTTACAATCTTCTACTATATGTCATATAGGCATATTCATAGTGACATATTCTATTATTGTATATGTCACCTAAAATATTTTAACGGAAGTATTTTGACTGCAGTGATTTAACATGATATCATTTGACTATAATACTCGTATTTTTAGTGTGGTATTTTATGTACATATTATATATATGCTGATTCATATATTTACTGTAGCCAGCTGATTTCAATGGATGGCAAGATTACTGAAAAGACTCAACGGACGTATTAAACTGGCTGGAGTGCATTTGGAAGAAACAATTTTATCCTGAAGGGAAAATTGCCTTTATGTCTAAAAAGAAATGTCTTCAACCAGTGTGTAATGCCAGTCCTCTCTTATGGATCAGAGACATGGAGTCTAACAGTTGGAGCAATACGGAAGTTACAGACAACGCAAAGGAGCATGGAGAGGTGCATGCTTGGAATAACTAGGAGAGATCGAAAAAGGAACACTTGGGTGAGAGAGCAAACTAGAGTAGAGGACATCATTGTTAAAGTAAAAGGGCTGAAATGGCGATGGGCTGGGCATATTGCAAGAAGAACTGATCAACGATGGACAACAGAAATTCTGAACTGGATTCCAAGAGACCACCGAAGACCTAGAAAACGTCCTCAAACTAGATGGGTGGATGAAATAAGAAAACAGGTTGGGGTGACGTGGAAACGAATGGCCCAGGATAGACTTGTGTGGAAAGCATTTGGAGAGACCTTCATCCAGCAGTGGATAGATAATGGTTGAATATGATGATGATGATGATATATATATAATGCGGAGATGACCTCCACCAGCCCTCTCACCCTTCATATTCATATACCGTCCCTTCACAAAAGAAATCTAGTGGAAAAGTCGGTTTTGTGGGGTTGACACATGTTATTTCTGTCTTTTCTACCGGACTTCTTTTTGCGAACGGACAGTACGTCTATGGGTTCCCACAAACCTAAAATTATAGATAATTTTTCAGTAACGAAATTTTTTGTAAGAAACATTTAGTATTTAGACGGAATTAAGGAAACGTTTCGTTTGACCGATACAAGATCGACTACTCTAAAAAAAATTAGTACAATTCCAACGTTCAAGAACACGAATATCGTCTTTGACCTATTATTAAAGCAACTTATTAAGTTACATTTTTTTCAATAAAAATTTTAGGAACATATTTTTGAAGGAATATAAATTCGGAAAACTTGAATTCGGAACAGTTAACTGTAGTTTTAATAGTAAGAGGTTTAAAAAATTGTGTCACCTCCTGGACTCAAAAACCATCATCCCGAGTGTAAAAAGCTTGTGGGGGAGGATGAAAAAAAATTTAAAATGCAGCAAATATAAAAAGTGAATAAGGGTAATACTTTGGTATATTGGGGAGTGGGTATGCTTTGATGGAAAAGAAATTGAAAATATGTATAGATGGCTCTGCTGTCAGTAACGTAAAATGATAATGATCTGTGTTGACTCCAATGGAATCCTTACGAAGGATGGCGATGCCTATCTGAAACTCATCATTACGTTTTAAGCAACATCGAGAACTATGTTCCACGGCGCTATTATCATCGTTAATTTATTTTAAAAAGAGCCCCGTTACTAGCATCGCTACTGCTGTTTATCCATTATTCCCACCACAAATTGCCCCCAAATCTCCCAAGATACAAAATAAGGAAATAAATATTATTATTATTATTATTCAGCCTTTCAGAAATAAAGAGTATTAATTAAAAATTTTTAAAAATATTCATCATCAAAGAATAAGCATTATGTTATACAAATTTTTAGATTGATGTTGAAAAATCACTAAAGGTTTTATAAATTACATGTACATCGAATTTTTTCAATAACAACGTTTTAATTAAATTTTATTTCCGTTTTATGACCTATTTCGAGGTCTTCACAAATGCTTCATGAAATTAATATATTTCCGATTAAAGACTTTTTTCTGTTTACTGGCGTTTTGTAACGATTTTCTCCATTTCCTGTCGTTGAATAAAAGTGCTTCAATTGGCTGTCTGACTTATTATTTATTATTATTATTATTACTTATTATTTCCCTCACATATGAAGACAATTGGGGAAGAAAGCAGTGTTTTTTGTTTAAGTTTAGTGTTACTGGTTGAAAAATGGCCGCCAAAATTAAATGTCTTAAGTTTCAAGATAAGGTAGAAAATTATTAAAGAATGAAAAAATAATATGGAAAAGGTAAACTAGAGTTAACTAAATAATTTCAGCCCCACAAGATTGCTCTTAAAAGCATTCTAGTGAGTTACGAGAAGATATTAGTGACTGTACAAAAATGAGAATCGTCATCGAATAAGCATTTAAAACAATGGTTCCAAAGTTTTTCAAGCCGCGACCCCCGTTTTATAGTAACCAAAGGTTCCGTCCCTCCGTCCGTCACCGCACCATTTGCATAATAAAGGCATTTTTAACAGAGTAAAGAAAACACATTAAATATAAAATTACACTATATTAATGATATATTACATTATGTATATGACATTAATTACGTTAATTATGCATGATATTAATTACGTTAATTATGTATATGATATTAATTACGTTAATTATGTATATGATATTAATCACATTAATTATGTGTATGATATTAATTATATTAATTATTTATATGGCATTGATTACATTAATTATGTATATGATATTAATTACATATATTAGTCGAATATTGCAATGTGAGTAGAAATGTTGAAATGTAAAAGCGTCGTAAAGATTTGGTATGAAATTCCTTATAAAAATAATTGCAACTAAAAGTAGTTGTGGTGACCCCCAGAAACCAGTTAGCGATCCCCAGGTTGGGAATCACTGATCTAAAAAACAATAGTTCTAAAACAAAATAATTTACAAATCGCTTCTATAATAGTTTAACAAAGCAAGGTCATTCAATGTTCAAGTCTGCGGTGCATTGCTAGTAGAAAAAGACACATACCACCTAGCAACTAAACAAATGTAATTAAAAGTTTCAAGCTTCTTACAGGTTGGTTATCTAAAATTACAACAAAGCGATGGGCTTAGTTTGAAAACTGAATGCACAAAAACTGTAAATTAAAATAAATAATAGAAAAAAAAAAGACATCTGAACAGACCAATTCGTTTACCGAATGTGTTCTATGTTCAAAGCCCGCAAGTGTGAAAAGGCATCGACTAAAATATTAGTCAGTTCTTACCTAGCACATTTTAATCAACATCTTGATTAATTATGTAATCAATAATTTCTGTTTAACGACTTTACGTGGTCCCTTGGGAATTCTTAATGGGAGAGATTGCTGTATTTATATCTAAAAATTAACGTAATTAAATATTTACATGCAGAGATTATTTAATTTGAAACCACATGTAAAAAATATATTAGTTGGGTTATGGAAGAATAATAATAATGGAATCGTTTTATACTGTTGCACTGCTCACTGTAGTCCGGAGTTTGGTTCCTTAGTCCTTAAGAGGTTCGGATTCTTCAGAAAATTGTAGGTCCAGAGCTTCAGTTTCCTCGAAAAATTGTAGGCCCAGAGTTTCGGTTTCCTCGGAAAATTGTAGGTCCAGAGGTTCAGATTCCTCGGAAAACAGTAGGTCCCTGCGGAGCATGACAATTGTGATCCTTCAACCGTAAAATCACAAACAAACAAGCGTTTCATATTTCTACTTTTTTCAATAATAAAGTTTAAAGAAAAATCTTTATAACTAATCTACGTATACGCATCGTAAGAACTTGTTTTCCAGTTTCCTTTTCCAGGGTATCCATGTTTATAAATATTAAATTTTAATATCCAATGGTTACTGGGCAATTATATATGTTATCATTATATCCAATCATTCGCTGAAGGATGGAGGTTAACTAAATATAAATAATAATTTTTAATATAAGTAACATCGATATAAAATAATAGCTTTTACCACGCTGATCATATGGGACTGTGATTTGCTTTATACGTCCCTTTCGTCCTTCTATGCAAATTGGAATTTTCGTTTCGTAAATGATAAGCTTCCAGATCCCACAAATTTACGGACAAAATAAGACATTATTTGGTTGCTTGCCCTACAAGTTTCACACGTCTTCACCAACTTTTCATGTGTCCATTTATTACATGAATGTGTGGTGCTCGTAGTGTCAGTTCACGAAAAGTTTTCCGATTTAACAGTTAAAAATAACGGGAGCTGACGTCACAAACGGCCTAGCCGATTACAGCAACGGGGGGGGGGACCCAATTTCAGAACTGGTTTTTAGCGAACTTTTGTCTGCGTCAAAAACAAGTTCTGAAATGAAGCGCACCCCCCCCTCTTCTGCTGTAATCAACTAGGCCATTTATGACGTCACCTTCCGTTATTTCCAACTGTTCAATGGGACTGCTTTTCGTGAACGGACAGTACTTACGTATGTATACATGCGACGTAACACTATGTAAATACATTAAATTTTAATAACAGGGTTGTAGAACGTACTTTTTAATATTATATAGAGTAGCGATTCTGGACTTTCATGTGCCACGGAGCACTTTCCAAGAAAAAAAATTTCGTGGAGCATTTTTCAAGAAAAAAAATTTCGCGGAACACTTTTTAAGGAAAAAAAAAATTCGCGGAGCCCTTTTCATGAAAATTTTTTTTCGCGGAGCACTCTCGTCGCCCTTATATCGAAGGCAAGTATGTGCATTTTTGGCCGCTTTTACTTAACTATATTTTCAAGTTATTAATCGACATTTTATTGTACAATAGTAAAAGCAGGATTTTGTTTTCAAATTCTAAATTGCTTAAATTTGAATTTAAACTTAATTTTCCTAATTAATATCCTTAGAATCTGGGACTTCAAATATAGTTTTCTGAAAACGTCAATTATGCATATATATACTTTTATTTTTTATACTTTTCTTTTCTCATAAGTTCGACTATATTTTCACCAATATTAAGTACTAAACCTAATGGTGGCAGCATTAACGATGGAAGGAATTTTTTAGCATTTTTCATATTTTTAATCATGTAAAACCTAACGTTTTATTTTGTTTGAAATGTTATATTTCTCGCAAATTTCAGAGAAATGGGGAACTTACCTAATAACATAAATGAAAAACAGTAACGAAAAACCTCCTTTAACTGGAAAATTTTCGATTCAGCGACAAGCAGGAATGTTTTATAAATTTTTCTTTTTTTTTCAGCTTTTTTAGCAGGGAACCCAGCGGGTTTTTTTTTTTTTTAATTTTTGAGCACTGGAGCAAGAGAAGTATTTAAAAAGGTTTCGTAAAGCACCAAATGCTCCGCGGAGCACAGGTTGAAAACCGTTGGTGTGGAACATGTTGACGCTTTTCAGACCAAATGTAGCTGCCCTTCATCAGTAATTTACAATTTACTACAGTAGGTACGGTCAGAGGCGGATTAATATTTTGCCGCCTGTAAGCTCTGATGTATTTCGCCGCCTGTAGGTTGACATATTTTGTCCCCTGCAGATTGACATATTTTTCCTTCTGTAAGTCGACATATGTTGACGCCTAATCTTATCAAACGCAAGTAGAGGCATAGTCTAACAGAAATTTTGGCGCTTTTGCCAAATTCTTAATTTGACGCCCCTGGCACTTTGTCAAATTCTTAATTTGACGCCCCTGGTACTTTATCAAATAATTAATTTGACGCCCCTGGCACTTCGTCAAATTATTAATATGACGCCCTTGCCGGTTGCGTCAAATTCGTCCTTTCGCAAGTATTTGTTAATTTGGCGCCTTCTGAACCTCTCTCAAGGAGGCTTCAATGGCAGTTCTCCGTTTGCAAATGTACGTTACGGCTCTGAATATAACAATTCGAAATTAATTCAACTCTCTACCAAATGTTTCAGCCCCGCATTGCATACCTCTCAGTAACAAACTTTTCTTCTAAAATTTGCGGCCTACATAGCCTATTGGTAAATCCGCCACTGGGTACGCTAACCTTCTCTGCTACAGCACACGTGTATCCACACACACTACGTAGCTTCGTAATTTCTTAATTGCAACAAAGAGGACGCCTGAATGAGACAATTTGCCTGCAGGATGGAGATATTGAGATATTTGGCAAAATTTTAATGGGAAAAGTGGAAGCCAAAAGACAGCGCCACAGTCCCAGACAGGTGCCTACAGGATGGAGTTCCACGTCTTATCGTCGCAAAACGAATAGAGCAGCCTTTACAACATTTCACTAAAAAACGTTTGTTTGTTTGGATTTTTTATGGCACAAGAGCATTTGGGCTATACTGCGCCAATTCACTAAAAAAAGATTAATTTATCTTATTTTTCGTGCTTTTTCCGCGTATTTCCTATTATGAAGTACTATATTTTCCTTTATCGGTAGATTTTTTAGTTAAAATTTCTTCCACCGAATCCTCCTAATATCTGTATAGATGGATATCTCAAAATGCTATAATATCTTTGTGAAATAAGTCAAATAGTGAGATACTGCGCAAAACTAATATATACAAATAAAAGCACAAATTAACGCAGTTTAATTTTGAAAATATTGACAGCTGTTTCAATAGCACGTGGCTATTTCTGTCATATTAGTTGTAACATTCTGATGAACATAACAACGTGTTGTTGAAAGGGCTGTCAATGTTTTTAAAATCAAATTTGCATTTTTGTTTTTATTTATTATCTTTGTAGAAGTTGTTGAGAGTAGACTGAGCTTGTGCTACTTTTACGAATATACAATTATCTAAAAATCAATTTTAGAAAAGACGTAATGCAGAATTAATAGAAATATCTTAAACAGGGGTATATAAATTTCTTTATTACAAAGGCTGAGTTAGAGTTTAATTATAAGAAATGTAATTAAGTTTGCATTTTTCAATCTAAAATTGAAATTGCATTTTTCAATTTGCGTTCTTCGCAACTTATTTATTCTTCAGTGAAACCATAAATGTTTGATGACGTCATGACAAGCAACGCCATAGCACAAGCAACTTTTTTTAATTTTATGTAAATAAGGTTAGAAATAGCGTGGGGATTCTATTAATTACTTTCAGAAATAAACTAATAAAAATTAAACAAGCACAAAACGGAATAGTAATTAAAATAGAAGGTTAACTTAATTTAGAATAGGTCTAAAAAGTAAAAAAATTTAAAGGATTTATAAAGCAGAAATAACAGACACAGCGCAACGTAATTTACCTGATAGATTATCCACTCGTTTCCTTGAGTCCAGTCTTTAAGTTTTGAAAATTAATTTACATGATTTACGGTACCCTAGTTTTCACGGTTTATTTTCACGTTGCGATATTTTTCTTAAATCAATTTAAAGCGAAATCTAAATAAATCAGAAATTTTCAATAATATTAAAATTTTCTTTCAGTTTAATAAAATTGAGGAAACAAATTACTTTTTTATATCATAGTAGAAATAAAATTCGAAAGATTTTATCAAATACCTCCATAGCGCAAAATTTTAATTAAAATTTTTTTAAATATGCAATATATATCATTCTTTACGTACATAGTAATACAGTACCACGTGTATGTATCTACTTATAATTTACCACAAATGACTTAAAGTATAGTACATACAATATTAACTGCAAAATAATTTAATATTCTAATATTCAACATCCAAAAGTAACGTATATTTAATGTATTAATATATGTTTTAAATTAACTCAATTAATTTTAAAATCAGAACACTTTAATTAGATCAGATTGAAGTGAATTACATAGAATATCCAAAATACTTCAATTATTCCCTATTTATCAATTAATTATGTTTTGATGTTCATCAGTGTAATGATTTCAAATAGATACTCAATATGTCTGTGTACTTTATCCAATGTCTTGTCCCTCCCAGTCCTTTTTCTCGAAGCAAAGGCGAGAAAGTCAGCAGGGGGAATGTTCAAACAACTTTATAACAAGAAGTTAGTGCTTTGAAGTTTCGTGTAGCTCTCGGTCTGTAAGTAGGACAAACTAGCAGCAAGTGAAGAAGTTGAAGGGGGTTAAGAGAGAGAGAGAGAGTTGGAGTTGGACCACGTGACCACGAGAAAACTTGGGCCTAAATGCGTCCGGAAAACTTCTTTGGCCTACTATATAAAAGATGTCGGAATGGACCGGTTGGACATTATGTGAGAAGGATTTACGGAGGTTGTGTGTGTGGACTAAGACTGCACTCTCTATCTTCCCATAGTATCCATGTCGAATGTTGCGGTTCTGGTTGCTCGAACCTTATCGTGTTTCTTGTATCCATGATGCCAATGTTGCGTTTGTATCGCTGAAGAAAATTCTCACCAAAAGGAATAATACCAATTAGAAAATCTTTTGTTCCTATTCTCTTGATCTTGACTTGAACTTTCTTGTGATTTGACTGGTACCAGGAACTTTAATGTCGTGTGCTCGTGAGAAATCTATGATGGAAAGGTAGGTGATTCAACGCTTGATGCCTTACGAATTATTATTTATTGCCTCGCGTGATTTTTTGCTCTATTGAGTGGGTTTCGCGTAAGCTTTGGCCATCTTCCTGGAGAATTATTAATCGGGATGTATCCGAGTGGTTATGATGGCAAATGCGCCGTAGCTACAGCAGTACATTCCGCGCATGATGTATTGCACAGGACCACGTAACGTACCCCTTATTTTGTTAATAATATGTAAATTTATGTGGATATTTAAATGTACTTGTGTAATTTACTTAATTAATGAAACAATTTGGGGACAATTAATTGATATATGAGTATATACTGAGACTTTAACTCAGAATTATACAGTTACTCCATCTCTTTATTTTAGGTCAGTAAAAATATATCAAAGATAGTTACAAACATACAGTATTTCGTAATATTACTTATTTAAAAATTCGCAAAATATTTTGTTTTATTATTATTGTATAAGACTTTTCCGTTTTACATGAGGGTATGTTTAAATTTCAGCTTCATTTTATATTATAATTAATATATGAATTTCATTTATTTGTTTCCATTTGAAAATGGGGAAATTTAAGTTTTTAATTCACGCAAGTCTCTGTTTAAAATTTTACTGTTAATATATATTGTAAATGCAAATATTTAGCAATAATGGATAAAAGTGCAAAGAATTTTTTAAAAATTAGGTGGTTCTTGTAAAGTCGGGGAATTAAATTTTAAAATGCACGCAAATATGAATTTTAAAAAAATTAAAATAATGATTTTCTTTAACAGAAAGGATTTATATAGACACAATAATAAATGTATTGAACTAAGTGTAGATACATTGAAGGATAAAATTAAAAAAAATGCAGTAAAATGTCAATGCTGAATTTCCTTAAAATGCAGTGTTATCTTTTTACCATGGTTACGTCACTCAGCTTAACACCTTCCAAAATGTTTGTGTTTCTTAGATGTTCTTTTCTTAAGGAAAGCTTTTATTTTTTAATAAATAATCGAAAGTTTTAAAAATTTCAGCTCAAACATATATTTTATAAAACGTTCATCATTTACGTAAAGAATTTTAATTTAAATTTTTCATCGGTATTTCAGTTTTATGGGTGCATTTCTTTGAAAAATGTATGCTATGTATGCTATATGTATTCAACAATATCAATATTAGGTTATTATACACAGTTTATTAAGAAGCTTTGTTTGACAGCTCATGGGTAACTACCGTTAGTTATTATTAAAAACACTTATTCATACAAAAGCACTTACAAACATTAATACTAGAAATAATTTTTATCAAAGTTTTTAGACGTAGTAATAATAACGCCGATGTCATGGCGTGATTAGATGGTGAAACGTTCGTAAAGAAATGTTTTTTGCGTCTGGTGGGGTCCCACGACCTTCTACAATCCGGGAAGGTGCTATCACTAACTGAGCTACAGACGACCAAACAATCAATTCAATGTGTAAATAAAACATGAATGTGTACTACAATATCTTAAAACTATATGCCTTTATTAAAAATTTTTTTTCAGCTATCAATTTTTATCTACAACTTCGTATTAATCTGAAGATGATCTGCTGTGAAAAGTTATTTTCTTTTGCTCTTGAAATATACAGCCTTGCTCTTTTGTTTCTCTTCTAAACGCTGTCTTGAGTTCACAACATCGACGAAGAAATAATTTTGTGTTCTATTTATTCAGTTTTTATGCTATCAAAGTTTGCACTATTGTTTACACTATTGCTTACTGACTATCACCTTCATCATGACTGTATACTTTATTATTATTTTTATTCTTTAGTTTGCTGCCAATTCCTCTAATTTGGTTTTATTTGTTTGTCGCTTAACTATCATATCAGAGACAAAAAAATGCGGTCTGAAGATAAAGTTTAGAGTTAAAGTTAACTGCAGATTCCTCTCTCTCTTCTGTAGATATCTCCTGCTTTATTTCTCACTCTTAAAAAGATATTTCAACGTATTACTTAAAACGTTAAAAATAAATGAAATATTGCAAGTATTTCTGTGCCTTAAATCTTTTTACATGTTAAATCTAACGCATATTACCAATAGAATTATACGATGTTTAGTTCACACAATATATTTATTATTAAATTGAAATAATTAAGTTATATATATAATTATTTTGTAATCTTAAATATAATTTAAATACTAAAATTTAAATATTCGTACCAGAAATACTACAGATTTTTTTATTATTTATTTAAATGAAGGATTGTATTTCGAGTTTTTGTATAAGTATAACTCTATGCTTGCGAATATCTAATAAAGGTGAATGATGATTATATACACTACTAGGTTTTCGCATTAATTTAATAGAACGATCGCACTTGTAAAATCTCTATATATTTTTTATATTTACCGAACTAGTTAAAATTTGTTATTTCAGTAAGTAAAAATAAATAAAATAATGAAAATTAGTTCAACATTTGTGGAGGTTACTTACATAAAAAAACTCTAACATACTCTGATATTGGCGAGAAAATTGACTACCACTAAGAGCTTTTAAACAGCGGCGGTAAATTTCGGTTTCATTTCCATCTCAGTCTTGTTTAAGTAATCCAGTCACGTGGGCAAGGTCGTCGCTCTTCTCTGTCCATTTTTTTTTAGTCGATTGAATGGGTGAGGCAAGTAGGTAGGCAAGTCAAAAGTATCTCTTTTTGAAGCCGTCTTTGAGAATTTTCTTTTTTTAAGCGTGGTTCGCACTCCGTTGAACCTTTCTAGGTCAGTTACTAAAACTGGTTAGGTTTTTCAAAAAACTGATGGTTGATTATATGGCTTTCCTTCTATACTTTCTAACACGTAACATGCCATCATTCAAATTTATTCTTCAGCTTTTTCTAACTCAATGGCGGTATTTTAGTTGAAATAAATGAACTGCCACCGTGATGCAATTGATAAATTTTAATATTTTGCATCACGGTCTGTCGTTCGATTCAGAAAATCAACAATGCGGTTTCAGTTAACCGTGAGCTGTAAATATGCATATTTAAAATGCGGGATTTAAGCATGAATCTTGGATATAAGATGAGGTTCTCTGCAAATACGTCGTTGTTCGCTGTCGAGATAGGTTGTTATGACCTTAAGGCCCGGTTTTTTTTGGACATAAAATTATAAATATGCACAAATAGTAAAAATACTTCATACAAAATGGTTTTAAGCATTAATGATGGATTAAATAAAGTATTTTTATATTCATATGACTGAAAAAGTAGGTCAATAAGAGATATTTCTTATTTAGTTCATAAGTTTATTTTGGCAATCTCTCTCTCTCGCTCTTTTTTCAAGATTGTTTTCCTATCTCTTTCAATCTTTTCACAAAATTATCCCTCTCGACACAAAAGTATACGTCTCTCTCTCAGAAATTGTCTCTTCCTTTCTTCCTTCTTTTCACATAAGGTTGCTTCCCCCCTTTCTCACAAGATAATATCTAATTCTTCTGTTAAGATGACATTTTTCTCTTTTTCAATTGCCAAGGTCGTCTCTCTCTTCTATCAATATTTCTCTTTCTACATTTATTTTCTCTCCTCTTAAACATGTTTCTCTCTCTCCTTTATTAAACACAATTTTCCTTTTCTTTTTTCAGGGTTATTTCTTTCTGTTATTATCAGATTATTTCTCCTTTCTTTCAAAAGATCCTTTCTTTCTTCTCTAAAGGTTGTTTCACTCTTATGCCAAGCTTATTTTCTCTCTTGTTTCTCCCTTGAGTATTTTATTTTTCTTACAGGATACTTTTTCTTTGCTTTCATGACTTTTTGCTTCTCTATCACAAGTATTTCATTCTTTCTTTCTCTTCATTTAAGCTTATTTCTTCTTTTATCTCATTATTGTATCTCTGTTTTCCTAAGGTTGTGTCTTTCTCATCCCTTAAGGATTGTCAACTTTTCTTTTCTCTTAGAACTGCCACATTTTCTTTTCACTTTGGATTGTCGTCCTGTCTTTTCGCTTGGATTTGCCACTCTCTGTTTTTTCTCAAGATCTTCTGTATGTTTTCTGTTAAGGTAGTCTTTTCTTTTAAAACCGTCTTTAATTCCCTGGAAACTTTTTCTCTCGTAAAACATTTCAGTTTCCTAATGAACGACTATGTCTTTTGAATTCACTGTTCTAAGTTTAACCTCTAATAAGCTCGGTTATATATAAACATACCGTTGTTGTGAAGACACGCCTATCCATCTTTCCTACCTCAAACGATCTATGGTGCAGCCTTGGGACTTGAAACGTGCAAACAACAATTTCTCTGGTAATTGCCGCTACGAAAAACTTCTGATGCCTACGATTATAATCACAATGTTTTAATAAAGCCACGAACCTTTATAATTACCTCCTCCCGAATTCGGAAAGAACACTTTCCGATAACACCTACATGTTTATACTGTTTCCGAATGTGATGACCGCTCCACCTCTGGAATATGGATGGGAAAGCAAAACCTTTGCCGCCATTATGTCATCATGTATTTTGTTTTCCTCATTTTTCATCTTCTCCTTTTTTTCATGTTGACTTTTGACCGAGTCCAATTTTTCAGAGTTGCTTTTGGCATGTGTTTGAATGTACCATAAATAGAAAGCAGCTGGACTGATGCCTTGGGGTTAGTACGCGAGATAGAAGTCCTCTCCAATAAGTAGTTGCTTTTTTTTCTTAAAAGGAAAACTCGTTATTTTGTGTCATGAGAATCGTGTAACTATTTTTCGGTGTTTTCCCGTCGTTTCCTGCAAGGACTTAAGCTCAAGTTATGATGTGTTTTTTTTTAAAAATCTTAAAACTTGCGTTTATTTGATTTGGGAACTGTATCTTAATGGAAAAAAAAATAATAATTTACTTTCTCATGGCTATTTATTAAAATATAGTTGAGATTTATAAATCAAATTCAAAGTTATAAGCTTAAAGCATAATTAAGAAATTTGTTTTTAACGAAATTTTTTCAGAAAATATCTTTTTAACTTTACGTTTGTTTGTTTGGATTTTTTATGGCGCAAGAGCATCTGGGCTATACTGCGCCAAGTTAACTTTACGCCTATAGCGTTAATGCTTTAACACAAAAATCTGGCTCAGTGCTACTTTTAAATCATCTTGTGTGTGTATATATATATATATATAGTTATATATATACAGTATATATATATATAATTGAGAGTAATGTATTATTTTTCATTTCCATATGTTTTAATTTGGATAGTGTTTTTTAAAGTTATATCTATGCGAAGTTGACGAAAAGTATAGTGGTAAAAAAACAAGATGATTTACCAGTCGGGAAAAGAATTAAATATCAGGAAAAAAATTGTAATATATTGCATATTACAAAGATTTGTTTATAAAAAATTCCGAAAAATACGGGTGCATATATATATACACCTTATTAACGCTTATTTAATGTTACGCTTGTTTTGTAGCTTTGTATTTCCTAGAGCAGAAGTATTGCTATTGAAAGACTGAAAAAATTGGCTTACATTCACTGAAGAACGAACGTTACTGGACTTATTCTATTTTAAGTGAACATTTCACGATCAAATTCAAAGATAAGGTTCACCTGCAACGCACTTACCTTCAAAAAGTCTTTATTACTCCTTCATAACTTCCAACCTTTTGAAGTTATTGTTTAAAATGATCTGTAAGGTTAAAAGGTAATGAAGCAAGACTTCTGTAGGTATTGACGTTTTAGGTAAACAAATATTATATTGATCGTATAAAGTCCACCTAGGGATCCTAAGCAGATTAAATACAGTTTGGTGTTGCCAATTACAATAAGTAAAATAATCATTATAAATTAAAGATATATATATATATCAGCAATTAAATAAAAATAATGAAAATTCATCTATCTACTCAGTCCAGTAGCAACAGTTCATTCCTAAAACGTTGGCACTGCGCATGCGTGACGTACTTCATTTGGAATTTTATGACTATGATTTCCGTAGGCAAAAGGGATTTGAATTCCTAAGGAAATTGACAGCTCTGGTATAGCACGACCTTATCTGCTCTTGCGCCATAAAAATACACAAACGAATAACTTTGATTTCGATAAAATAACAAGAAAAGTGGTCCAAATTCAATGATCCAAATTCATCTGCTGAATTGTAACTATCCATCGTGTTCCCCTTAACTGACACGACGTTGAGAACTGCTTTAAAATGACGAAACTTAAAGAAATACACATTTCACGATCTACTCTAAACGAAGTAATATTTGATTGCACAGACGGTGCAGAACGAAGAGAACTCCAATAACTGTAAAGGCAATCGAACAACCTTATTTCGAAAAGCATTCGTTTTCTTCAATGGCGACTACTCATAGAAGCAGATCTTACATGCAATGATGATTTTTTTCTTTATTTTCGCTGTGTAATGACGGTTTCACGTAGGGGATCTTGGTAGTAGAAGGATGGGCTTAGCTCTGACCTAGAAACCTACTCCTTCATCTTTATCACAACAAAAATTCATCCTGTAAACGCAATAAAGGTCAATCGCCGATAAATGCCAAAGGTAATAATTTTTCCCCGAGAAGCAATAGAGGAAGTTTCGCTAATAGTTCGTGCGACCTTTGCCTTAACCTGCAGTGAAATGTATGTCTTTGGACCATCACATTTTCCCGAGCTTTGTGCCTCATGCGAAAAAGGGACAGCGCCCCAAGGGTATAGGAGAAAGTTCATATTCAATACGACTCCTAGTTCTATAGACGGAGTGTATTGAAATAGTTACAATGACTTATCTATTCTAAAATAATCGCTTAATTAGCTTTAGTGGTTATTTATTTATTTAAATTTATTTTGGCATCCCATTATTACATCACTAATACTAATTTCAAGGTACATTTCCTGCCATGGCATATTTGCTTCACACGGAAGTACATGAGGTAGAATAGTGGTTCTCGAGATATGGGTCGCGACCTACTGGTACAAAGTCAATTTTCAGTGGACCAGAAAAGGATTTGAATCACTTTTAAAAGCACATACAATATATTACACAAACATATACTTGGGACACATTATCAATCTACCGCAGAACGGAGATCTCTTTCTGCCATCATACGTAGTAGAGTGAAAACAGGGAATTTGTTCTTAAGCTCACCAAGCTGGCCAGACGTGTTGGCAAGCTAGACCTGACGAAAAATCCGATCATCGGTTTTCCGAGATGAAGTCTTGAGCTTTGACGAAATTCATTGTGTCATACTCTCCGTGAATGATCGCTATCCGAACTTCTTCGTATTTGTCTCCCAGATGCAAAACGATGACGGCTACTGGACACTTAGTGTACCTATGCAGTACTATATGCGGAAGTAAAAATATTATATTAAAAAATACCTCATCCTTCGTGTGGATTAAAGATAGGTGAATCGCGGTTTACAAACATTGGGCATAACAGGGATCTATGATGTCATACCCAATGATCATCCAAAGATCCGGTCCAAGACACTCCGGGCTAAACGGAGGGACCCTGGTTCGAATCCAGGATGGGGAAAGCGTCTCTTTTTCTCCAAAACAAACAAGCTCTAGTTTGAGCTAATTAATACGTGGGTGGCAAAAATTATTGCATAAAGATCTATCATGTACCAATAAACACACCCTCCCATTGCATATCGAGGTATAGTCTTCTTTTCAACCTTTTTTCCTTAACACATGAACTTTAAATCACTGGAGCCTCATCCCTATAATTTTTGAATTAATGCGCCACTGTCGTAGAGGCAGGGCCGAATTTGGATGACGAGTGTCCTTAGGCTCTTCCACTTGTGATCCCCCACCCCAAATCTCCCATTCCTCTCTCGTCTAGAGGAAGCTTGAGAAGAGTGCTTTAAAGAGAATTGCCAGTGAAGACAAGGATATAATAATGAGTGCTTAAGGTTCTGCAATTCATAATTAATAAATATAAATAATCAATAATTAATAAATATAAATAATTAATAAATAAATATGAATAATTAATTAATAAATATGATTAATTAATAAATATAATTAATTGATTAATTAATATAATTAATTAATGAATATAATTAGTGCAAATATAATTAATTTATTAATTAATATAATTAATTTATTAATTAATATAGTAATAAATAAATATGCATAATTAATAATTAATAAATATAAATAATAAAATTGATTTAATTACGTAAGAGCGTTTAAATTACTAGCGAAAGAAACGACCCTTCTTTACCTAGTTTCTACAAGTGGAAACAGTAAATATTGTAGTAAGAAAATTAACAATGCAGTAAGTAAAGAACAGTGAAAATATTACAGTAAAAAAATATTGTCTTTGTTGTTATTATTGATACAAATGTTTGAATAAGATTTCAGATTCATATGAAAACTAGCGTTCTAGGTTCAAATAAAATGGGTAATTGAAAAGTCAATTCATGAGTAACAACATACTTGAGTTGTAGAATCAAAAGAGAAATAAATTATTAACTGATCAACTCCTTAGTAACTCTATCTCACCCACTTGGAAAAATCTTTTGGGTCTCACGGCTGAAGACGTCTCCACAAATACGCTTTACTCCCCCGCCCAATCAAGTTTCCAACCGACGTGATGGCAACACCGACCAACAGCACGGACATAAACAGAAGCCGCCATTCGCTCTGACGACGATAGCTGGTTAACGCTATCGAAATAGCTATTAGTGACGTCATTTTTATAACGATTTTAAAATAACTGCACCATAAAATTTTTTATAGTTTTGCTTCTATTGATTCTACTAAATCGTTTAAATTTGCATTATTATTATTAAAAAATCAACCGTACGTAAAATCTAATGAGATTAGTAAGGTATGATGATAAAGACTGGTAACGATGATAAAGCAAAATAAAATCGATTTATCCTTAGAACGTCAAACAAATGCGTACAGGATCATCTGTAGTTTGTCTATCATGAGAGCTCCTTCCGCCACTAAGTCTGCGCCTATCTGTTACTGTGAGAACAAAACTCAGCCCATTTTCAAAAGGAAGGTTATAAAATGAGGATGCATTTCTTCAAGCATCCCCCTATTTAAAATAGAAGATAAAGCTCATCGCAAGGACAGGAGGAGACATGGCGGCGGGAGGAGTTCTCGTGTTAGACAGACAGTAAAAACAACAATGTTTTGTACACAGGTACTGATCGAGAGAAAACTTTTGTCAAAAGCATAAAGGATTTAGATCAACTAATGTACATATATATAAATACGCCATTTTGCATACAAGTACAAATTTATTAAAATAAAAAATGCAGCAAAAATTATTAATAAAATTTATGATCATGTTCCCCACGTCATATTTTTAAAATCAGAACATTTTTCTACCTAATCATCATTTAATAATCTTTGAATTTCAAAAATATCAATGTAACATCCGAAATATTACATACCAGATATATCATCAAAAACCGTGCATAGGTTGAATAAAAATTTACTGTTACTCTCTTAATGATGTATTTACTTCAAGCAAAAATTAGACATCAGTAGACCTTTCCTAAAAGGTGCCAACAGGTTTCCCCAAGCACATTCATCCTTTGCATTTATCTAAAAATATTAATTTTTTTTTTCATGGGCAAGGAACTTTAATCAGGGAAAGTCCAAGTATCACGTAAGCAATATTTTTGCCATTTCAACCCCCCCCCACCCCACCTAGTAATAAAAAAAACATTGGTTAATATAAGAAAATAAGCCAACGGCAACCCCCTTCCCCCCCATGGTGCTTACGTAATACTTGATTGCTAGTAGTCATTTCAATTATCCATATTCCGGAGAAAAGAAAGTGGAAAGAGAGAAGGGAGTAAAAAGTAAAAAATGAGGAAGAAAGAAGAAGGGAGAAGAAGTGAAAAAGGAATAAGGGAGTAAAACCTCCGCATGAGATTTTCATGGCTTTTTAATAAAGACGTTCAACTCACACTTGAAAAATAAAGAGTCGAAGAACATTGCCAGAAAATGTATGAGAATTTACATTTTCCTTTTTCCTATCTTCCTTCACCTTTAACCTGCAATGATAGCTTAAAGATGAATCGAAGTCCAGATGATGCAAGCTGTTGTAAACACTCGAATTATAACCACAAGAGTTTTTTTCTTCCTCCTGTAATTCAGAGGAAGAAATAATGACATGGGTCACGGTACTGGTGTCCTATTTTTTTTTCTTTTTTATTTGGAAGAGAAGTTGAAAACTTCACGAATTTTTTCCTTTAATTCAAATTTTCAGTTCGGTGAATAGAATCTCAAGCGAACATTTAGATTCCAGCTCATACTTGAAGACTTTTTTTGTTTGTTTTTTGAGGCAGCAAAAAGGGTTGATTTGGAATGAAACAGAGTTCTAAAGAGCTTCCAAAAATAGGACTGATTTATCTAAACGCTCTTTTCTTTTTCGCCCAAGCACTCTTTATCTTTAAGCAGCAAGAAAAACTTTTAGATTTTGAGGGCAGCTTTTAAAAACATATTTAAATAGAAAACATACGGAGTCGTTTCTGAGCTAATGTGGGCTAATTTTTATACAAAAACTTTTTTTGAATAAAATACAAAGAACCAACCAAAAAATTAACATACAAATGGTTAAATACTGGCAATTTGAGATGATAAATTGTTTTTTATATATGAAATGTTATTTCTCTTCACAGGGTAAAAACAAATTATCATTTAATAGTACCACATCATCGACCGTGATGAGAAAATTTTCCCGTCTTTAGTACTACTAATTTTGTTTGTTATTTTTAGAATGTTTACTCTTTCGTATGAAAAAATTTTCTTGACATCTTACGTCTGTGTATAGTTTTATATGGTTATCTGTAGTCGAAAGTATTTTCGAGAGTATCTGTCTGGTGGAGTTATTATCTTAATTGCTGAGGAACCTGACGTTGAGAACGAGAATGCTTTGTTGTATTTGTATAGTTCATGTATGTATTTGTATAGTTCATGTATGTATTTATATAGTTCATGTATTCAGTTTCGCTGAAGTCCGATTGTTTGATATTGTTAGCATTTTTCAATAGATATTGAACCCGCTATTGCTTTTGGTTTTTCTGTCTGTCTGTCTGTCTGTACGCACGTAATAAAAAGGACAAGGTAAAGGTCTTCCGTAAATGCAATAATGATGGCTATTGTTAACGTTGAAAACCTAGTACCGAGTTACTTGAGAATTAGATAGTTGCGGATTAGAGAGTTGTGGATTAGAGAGTTGCGAATTAGAGAATTGCGGATTAGAGAGTTGCGAATTAATGTTAATTGAAACCCGCTAAATTTAAATATCGACCTTAAGCAATTTTCTTTCACTTACTTGCTGTAACTTAGTTTTATATTATCATAGGTGGACGGTTGTACGTAATATTGGCCTGTATCTTTTTATGTTTGCTTATCTCTATGTGTCGCAGCACTTGATAGTATATGTGCTTATGTATGTAATTTTCATTGTAAAATATGCACCTGCGACACTCAATATATTCTATTTATTTATTTTATGTTTTATTTTTTCACTAACGGAAAGAACCGGGTTTTCAGGAATTCTAAAGATCTTTCACTGACTCATTTCTCTTAAAACCGCCCTGCGGTGGCGCAGTGTGGTAACGCGTTCTCCTAGTGCGCCGCTAATCCGGGTTCGACTCCCAGCAGTGCAAAGAACGCTTACTCAGAGATCTCATAAAGATCGCACTGCTCACTGTAGTCCGGGGTTTGGTTCCCTAGGCCTTAAGAGGTTCGGATTCCTCGGAAAACAGTAGGTCCCGGCGCAGCATGACCACTGTAGTCTTTGAGCCGTAAAACCAAAAAGAAAGCGAAAATCTCTTAAAACCAAAGCATTATATTTTATTTAATTGACGTTTTATATTTCTTATCGTATTCTCTGTGTTTGGTGCTTTGGTCTTTTAAATAAATAAAATTTCATTCATTTAATTCATATATTAAAATTTTAATAAGCAACATGAGTTCAAATTAAAATGTTAAATTTTCTGTTGTTTTTAGGCCTTAGTGTTATTATCGAATGCATGATTGTATTTGAAGACACATAAAATGTTCTTACTGTGAAATTTTGTTAAAAGTTCTCTGACGAAGGCTTTGAAATCTTATACTGTATATTTGTAACACCGTCTGTAAATGTAAGATAACATTTAAAATGTTCATTATTGTCTTTTATGATTGACTGAAAATGTTCCGCAAAGAAAAAAGTTTTTGTATTTCGTTTTTGTTTTGTGATCTTGAGAAAAAAAAAGAAGAAAAGAAGTTTAAAGTTTAGTTTTTAATCTGGGATGATGGATTTTGTTTGAGTGCGGGGGAGATGTATTTGCGTGGTGATTATTTCTGAAACTTCTAAGTGAAATTGAATTTCGTTTTTAGTGTGTTTCCTCCTCGGGAGCTGAAAAAATACTTTCTGTAGATTTTTAATGTCTGGAAAAGTGAGACAGAGATTAAAACCACAAGCTGTTGAATTGAGTATTTTCTACACTGAAGACGATACAATGCACATTATGTATGTGTAAATCAATTTTTAGAGTCTTCATCAGAGAACTTTTGCCAAAATTACACACCAGATTAATTTTCTATAGGAAAGTCATTAAATGAAAACCACGCTAGTGCAAAGTATGAATTCAATTATATACTGTATTATACAAATACATATATAGATGATGAAAGTGTGAAAAGAAATCACAGCATGAAAGCGAACAGTTTCCTAATAATTTTTGAAACAGTGTCCTTTCATGTGAACTCGTTTTGTCTAAGTCTTTATTCAAACTGTGGTTCGACAATTCGGTGAAGGACAAATCTCCTTTGGCCAAAGAATGATTGAACAAAAAAAAATGGAAAATGCGAAGGTGAGATAATAAAGTAACGTTGTCTAACACAGGCATGGGCCGACATAAACCGTATTTGCTGCTTTAAACAATACTCTTCTTACATCATTATTAAAGAAATCGCTTTGATATAAAATTAGGGGAGTTTTGTTTTTGAAAAAAGTCCTCGTGGACAGCAATACACTTTGTACCTTTTGAATTTTAGGAAGCAATCGCCAGCTACAAAGTAACAGTAATTTTTGTTTTCAAATTTATAGAAAACGCTTTAAAATTTAATTTACTTTACATTTTACCTATCCGAAGAACAACTCCGGTCATTTTCCATTTCTCTAATTCGTTCTCAATAGGCAATTTAAAAAAAGTAGGCCAACCACCGCTTAAGTTCGAACGAAGAACAGGTTGGTCAATGCGGGAAGATGGGTCTCTCGTTCCCTTTCTTCCGTAGTGAGGAAGGTCGTTTGCTTGAAGACGCACCAATCCTTCTGTCGGCCAACCTATATATTAAAACAAAACAAAAAAAATACACTTTCCATTTTTAGATCGAAGGAATATTTATATCGGTGAGACGGTCCTCTATTCGAAACGATTAAATCTAGACCGAACGTTGCTTCAACCATTCGATTTAGTTTTCTCAGACGTCGTTCATCGATGAAATGCCCGTTTATATCGATTGGACGTTTACATCGCTTAATCGTGAAGTTCTCTTCATGTTACTGGCACCTTAGTAGGCAATTTCCCATGGCTTTTTTAAAAAAAATTAGTAAATTATACGCATGATGGAATTATTAAAACGACTCGAATGTTGTTTTACGCTCAAAAACCTACAAAATTCCCAAAGATAGATTTATGATTGTTTGACAGGGGAGGACACGTTAGTTTTCCTGTAAAATTGCATTTTTCTTGAATGACAAAACATGCATGAAATAAAACTGATTTACTAAAACTAGTTGCAGAGGCGGCTTGAGGTTGATTTTGAACCCGGGTGTCATGGCGTGGATCACATTTGGCGCCTTCTCTTCCAGCGAAAACAGGAGATTTTCACAGATGCACAGTGAGCCATATACCCTATAAAAGTGGCCAAAAGTCTCTGAAAGAATTTCTCTAAAGATGTCTCTAAAAATTTCTTTAAACTTGTCTCTTTTTAGAGAAATTTTCTAATGTTGGTTTAACCAAAGGAGAAAAAAAAATTTGAACTTTACTTCAGTTTGGCGCCCAACCGGGGCCCCGGGAGGGCGCCCCTGACTAGTTGTCAATAAAATATAATACTGAAATTTTATTCAATGCATTTTTTTCCATGCGTTGTTTCGCGAAAAAATATTAAATAAAGAAATAAGAGTCTACACATTAGAAAAAGATTTGACATTCTTAAAATATAGCAATGTTAACAAATATCTTATTTCAAACGGTTTTGTACCTTATTGAACGAATAATAAAAATTGTGTTGCTATGGTGGTGTAGAAGTGAGGCGCTCTTTTCTATTGCCCCGTGGCCTCAGGTTTTATTCCTCAGAAGGAATAGGCTTACTGAGGTCTAGATTTTTCTGGATTACACTGGAGGATCAAGGGTTAGTCATGAGAACAGTTACCTCATTGCAGGAGAACCTATTGTTACGAAACCTAAGGAGGCTTAGTTTCTTCAAGGACTATAATCGCCAAAGACAGCCCAAAATCTAATTGAACCTTTCTATACTTTAAAAAATTCTGTTCATGCATTAAAGATGTAATGTTTATATTTTGCACTTTTTAAAACTTAAAATGAAATAATTTTTTTAAAAATGAACTACACTGTCATTCTAATTAGAATTAATTCATTGACATGCTAGGTAGATATCAATGAATTTGGATTCAATGAATTTGGATTCAATGAATTTGGATTCAATGAATTTGGATTCAATGAATTCATGTCACTTCATGACAATATGGTGTCATTAGTCAGTTATTAAGTACTGGCCGTTACTGACCAAAAGTATACAACAACTCAACTCTTAAAAATAAGAATAATTCAGAATCATAGAAAAATCTTTTTTTTTTCTTGTCAATATCACTGCATTCTGGAAGAAAATCCCTCATCGAGCTAAGACTTTATATTCTTTTTCATTTCTAACACAAAGCTTGAATTAATTTAAAATTTGTTTTCTCCTACATTGCTACGACCCTTACCTCTCACCTTATGTATCACATGTGTGTGTGTATAGTGATGAATAAAATCATTATTAGTAGTAGTAGTAGTAGTAGGAGGAGGAGGAGGAGGAAACACGAGGTGTGATCAAAAAGTATTGGGACTGGTGCCCTACGCTTAAGGAAAATACACGCAGAGTGAAGACGCTCAGCAAATATTGACCTTGAATTTGACCTCCCACGTATGCACCGAAAGTCACAACGTCATAGCTCCCACAATTTTTTTACAATAGAGTTTTGAATAAACGTCGAACTGTGTTGTCGTCACATTCATTATGGCAGAAAAGGTTAAACAGAGAATCTGCATCAAATTTTGCCAAAAGCTTGACGATGCCTATGCTGAGACCAATGCAAATTTGAAGAAAGTTTATGGGAAAAGAGTATGAGCCGCACAAGAGTTTAAGAGTGGTTCAAACGTTTCCAAGATGGCCGTGAAATGGTCGAAAGTGGTAAACGTTTGAGTAACCCATATTGAGCCTATACCCCCCCCCCCCCTTTATGAAATTTCTGCGTTCGCCTACACCCTTCACGTCTAACTTGATTTTTCGTTCCCTTCAAAAATTAAGTCCTAGATACACCACTGAACATAAAATTAGAAATGTATGTACAACTGTTACGAAATTGCTGGTAAGTTTAATAGAAATCTGTGAAATACAGTGAAAGTATAGACAGGGCTTCTAATAAAAATAGTACGTAGAGATTTAGAAAAAATAATGAAATTTACAACCATGAACTCTACATAAAGACATAGAGTGTGTAGCAGGAATAACGAATAGAAGACATATGGCTCAGACACATAGACAGAACAACACCTAGAATAATTAAGATGGTTACTAAAACAAACCTTGAAGAAGAGAAAAGTGGGATGACCCAAGAAAAGACGACTGTAGAAATAATATATAAAACACTCTTGAATAAATTTGCCTGCAAAAAATTAAACGCAGGTAAAATAGCAAATGAAAAATATCACCCAAGCTTTCGGACGCGTCAGCAGCAGTAACTCTTCATAAAGAGTACGAAAATATTTTGTTTCTACCTATTTTTTTATACCTGAAACTTCCCGTAAGAGATGGCTAGATAAAGCGGAGGAAAACCGTAGAAAACCAGTAGTAAGAGAGGAACGAAGAGATTTTTTTAGATACAGAAGGAGTCTCGTTAAGCTAACATGGCGTCGTTAAGGAAAATTACGGGGGAGATTTTTTTTTCCCCAATGTTTACCCGAAGCAATTAACCACTTTAACCTTTTAATGTATTAAAAATATTGCATATATTTCAATTCTAGGGGGGCAACTGACCCCTGCCCCCCCAAAAAAACTACGTCCATGCTTTCAGAAGCTGCGACACTAGGCGAAGGAATAAGAGGAGGAGAAGAAGAGAGTTGTTTACAAAAATCCCAATAACATCAAAAAACATCCAAGAGCATTGTCGTTTTAAGGTCACGTTATTTATTTGTCCTGCCCCAAACATACAGTTATAAAATTTCGAAACTAACTTCTGAATTTTTGAAAATATTATAAAATTGATGATATAGAAAGGGGAGGTGAATTTAATATTTTTCAGTAAAAATGTTAAAGCATTTTCTTTTTCTTTACTAATGTCTCCCCAAACTCACAAATGAAGGATCTGGTATAACTTGTTTTGACCTTTTCTTTTCCATTTATGGGCAAAACTTTTATGACCCGGACTTTTTGGCCTTTTATTTGCCTCGCAAACTGACCCGTCGGACATGTTTACCCGCGCAAATGCGTCAGTAATGACCTGAAGAGAAAAGACCCACACGATAGTGAAAATGACGAGGAATTTGGCAGGGTTGAAGTGGGGCCTGTTCTACAGCTGATAACAGACGCCATGGGATACAGACAATAGGGAATCCGGAGGACGTAAAGATAGATGATGATTTCTCCACAACGCCCACGTTTCCAGAATAAATAAAAAATAAATATTTATTCTTTAAAATTTGTTATTTTTAAGATCGAAATTTAGAGCTTTGATTCTTTAAAACAAACACATTCTCCCAATTTCCCATCTGAACGTGACAATATTTACTTGATGGATACTTTAATAGCCAAAATATTCGGACTAGGATTGTGAATTAGAGTAGAAATCTGGAGTTACTAAAAAACTATAAAGTTTCTTGGAAAAACTAAAGTTACTATAACAAAATTAAAACTACTGGAAAACAAATTACTTATAACTTGTAAATTAAACAAGGAAATCCTGATTCGGATTTTAACAAATAATGATGCACTCTTTTTTTTTTTAATTATATTTCTACTACTTGCGTACATCCTGAAACGTTAAAAGTAGATTTTCCCTTTCGCTGTGGCGACGTACTGACACGTACCGTCGTCAAAAGTGTCAGATCTCTTCTGTTAAGATGGGAAAAATCATTACTTTTGTGAACGGTTCTTTTAAGATCAGCTCATTATTTTAGATAAATTCTTTTGAACTAGTTTCCATATAATCATAATAGTTAGGCGTACACGATGTTTTATTGTGCTTTTTAATTCATGAAATTTATGCATATATTAGATTGCATTATATAATAAAATTAAAAATATGGTACCGAATTTCACTTCGCATCGTATTTCTCAACTAAACTGTTAAATTTATTTTTTATATATCAGATATACATATAATTCATATTTATGTAAGTCCTAAAATTATAATATTCTTTAAACCAAAAATTATACTATTCTTTGAATTAAACTATTATTAATTTTAAAACTATTTCACGTATTTCTATGGCATAAATTGTTTATTATAATCTTAATTTATATAGAAAGATGATTTAATAAAATATTTTACAGAATAATTATATTTCGTTCATAAATTAGAGAACGTCGAACGTTATAAAAAAGCAAAATTGTAAATCAAGTTTAGAAATTCGCGAATACATTTTATATTTTGTATAGTTCTGTAAATTTCAAAATCCATATTGCTTTCATGGATGACAGCTAATTGGTTTCAAACCAATAACTTGATAAAATTTTAATAAACATTTAAAAATTACGCAATATTACAGTATGCCATTTAATTAGGATTATTCACGCACAGAGCTGAATCAAAGCTGGATTATTTTAGCCCACACTACATCTCTCAATCGAGATATTTCTCGCCATTAAAAGGTTAAAGCTTAATTTTCGCTCACAATAAAATAGAA
>QLNU02014176.1:25554947-25581585 GCA_006491805.2 Dysdera silvatica | reverse complement strand
ATATTCAACCATTATCTATCCACTGCTGGATGAAGGTCTCTCCAAATGCTTTCCACACAAGTCTATCCTGGGCCATTCGTTTCCACGTCACCCCAACCTGTTTTCTTATTTCATCCACCCATCTAGTTTGAGGACGTTTTCTAGGTCTTCGGTGGTCTCTTGGAATCCAGTTCAGAATTTCTGTTGTCCATCGTTGATCAGTTCTTCTTGCAATATGCCCAGCCCATCGCCATTTCAGCCCTTTTACTTTAACAATGATGTCCCTACCCAGTTTGCTATCGATTAATTTGAGAATCAGAGAGTTGCGGATTGGAGAGTTGCTGACTAGAGAGTTACGAATTAGAGAATTGCGGATTAGAGAGTTGCGAATTAATGTTAATTGAAACCCGCTAAATTTAAATATCGACCTTAGGCGATTTTCTTTCACTTACTTGCTGTAACTTAGTTTTATATTATCATAGGTGGACGGTTGTACGTAATATTGGCCTGTATCTTTTTATGTTTGCTTATCTGTATGTGTCGCAGCACTTGATAGTATATGTGCTTATGTATGTAATTTTCATTGTAAAATATGCACCTGCGACACTCAATATATTCTATTTATTTATTTTATGTTTTATTTTTTCACTAACGGAAAGAACCGGGTTTTCAGGAATTCTAAAGATCTTTCACTGACTCATTTCTCTTAAAACCGCCCTGCGATGGCGCAGTGTTGTAACGCGTTCTCCTAGTGCGCCGTTAATCCGGGTTCGACTCCCAGCAGTGCAAAGAACGCTTACTCAGAGATCTCATAAAGATCGCACTGCTCACTGTAGTCCGGGGTTTGGTTCCCTAGGCCTTAAGAGGTTCGGATTCCTCGGAAAACAGTAGGTCCTGGCACAGCATGACCACTGTAGTCTTTGAGCCGTAAAACCGAAAAGAAAGCGAAATTCTCTTAAAACCAAAGCATTATATTTTATTTAATTGACGTTTTATATTTCTTATCGTATTCTCTATGTTTGGTGCTTTGGTCTTATAAATAAATAAAATTTTATTCAAGCAACATGAGTTCAAATTAAATGTTAAATTCTTTCTTGTTGTTTTAGGCTCCTTTAGCGTTATTATCGAATGCATGCTTTGTATTTGAAGAAGACATACATGCAAATGTTCTTACTGTGAAATTTTGTTAAAAGTTCTCTGACGAAGGCTTTGAAATCTTATACTGTATATTTGTAACATCGTCTGTAAATGTAAGATAACATTTAAAATGTTCATTATTGTCTTTTATGATTGACTGAAAATGTTCCGAAAAGAAAAAAGTTTTTGTATTTCGTTTTTGTTTTGTGATCTTGAGAAAAAAAAGAAGAAAAGAAGTTTAAAGTTTAGTTTTTAATCTGGGATGATGGATTTTGTTTGAGTGCGGGGGAGATGTATTTGCGTGGTGATTATTTCTGAAACTTCTAAGTGAAATTGAATTTCATTTTTAGTGTGTTTCCTCCTCGGGAGCTGAAAAAATACTTTCTGTAGATTTTTAATGTCTGGAAAAGTGAGACAGAGATTAAAACCACAAGCTGTTGAATTGAGTATTTTCTACACTGAAGACGATACAATGCACATTATGTATGTGTAAATCAATTTTTAGAGTCTTCATCAGAGAACTTTTGCCAAAATTACACACCAGATTAATTTTCTATAGGAAAGTCATTAAATGAAAACCACGCTAGTGCAAAGTATGAATTCAATTATATACTGTATTATACAAATACATATATAGATGATGAAAGTGTGAAAAGAAATCACAGCATGAAAGCGAACAGTTTCCTAATAATTTTTGAAACAGTGTCCTTTCATGTGAACTCGTTTTGTCTAAGTCTTTATTCAAACTGTGGTTCGACAATTCGGTGAAGGACAAATCTCCTTTGGCCAAAGAATGATTGAACAAAAAAAAATGGAAAATGCGAAGGTGAGATAATAAAGTAACGTTGTCTAACACAGACCTGGGCCGACATAAACCGTATTTGCTGCTTTAAACAATACTCTTCTTACATCATTATTAAAGAAATCGCTTTGATATAAAATTAGGGGAGTT
Organism: Dysdera silvatica; assembly: GCA_006491805.2. Classification (NCBI taxonomy): domain Eukaryota; kingdom Metazoa; phylum Arthropoda; class Arachnida; order Araneae; family Dysderidae; genus Dysdera; species Dysdera silvatica. The sequence goes on along the minus strand of QLNU02014176.1, from coordinate 25,579,517 downwards.
TTGTTTTTGAAAAAAGTCCTCGTGGACAGCAATACACTTTGTACCTTTTGAATTTTAGGAAGCAATCGCCAGCTACAAAGTAACAGTAATTTTTGTTTTCAAATTTATAGAAAACGCTTTAAAATTTAATTTACTTTACATTTTACCTATCCGAAGAACAACTCCGGTCATTTTCCATTTCTCTAATTCGTTCTCAATAGGCAATTTAAAAAAAGTAGGCCAACCACCGCTTAAGTTCGAACGAAGAACAGGTTGGTCAATGCGGGAAGATGAGTCTCTCGTTCCCCTTCTTCCGTAGTGAGGAAGGTCGTTTGCTTGAAGACGCACCAATCCTTCTGTCGGCCAACCTATATATTAAAACAAAACAAAAAAAATACACTTTCCATTTTTAGATCGAAGGAATATTTATATCGGTGAGACGGTCCTCTATTCGAAACGATTAAATCTAGACCGAACGTTGCTTCAACCATTCGATTTAGTTTTCTCAGACGTCGTTCATCGATGAAATGCCCGTTTATATCGATTGGACGTTTACATCGCTTAATCGTGAAGTTCTCTTCATGTTACTGGCACCTTAGTAGGCAATTTCCCATGGCTTTTTTAAAAAAAATTAGTAAATTATACGCATGATGGAATTATTAAAACGACTCGAATGTTGTTTTACGCTCAAAAACCTACAAAATTCCCAAAGATAGATTTATGATTGTTTGACAGGGGAGGACATGTTAGTTTTCCTGTAAAATTGCATTTTTCTTGAATGACAAAACATGCATGAAATAAAACTGATTTACTAAAACTAGTTGCAGAGGCGGCTTGAGGTTGATTTTGAACCCGGGTGTTATGGCGTGGATCACTTTTGGCGCCTTCTCTTCCCACGAAAACGGGAGATTTCCACAGATTCACTGTGAGCCATATACCTTATAAAAGTGGCTGAAAGTTTGAAAGAATTTCTCTAAAGGTATCTCTAAAAAATTTTCGAAACTTGTCTCTTTTTAGAAAAATTTCCTACTGTTGGTTTAACCAAAGGAGAAAAAAAAATTTGAACTTTACTTCAGTTTGGCGCCCAACCGGGGCCCCGGGAGGGCGCCCCTGACTAGTTGTCAATAAAATATAATACTGAAATTTTATTCAATGCATTTTTTTCGATGCGTTGTTTCGCGAAAAAATATTAAATAAAGAAATAAGAGTCTACATATTAGAAAAAGATTTGACATTCTTAAAATATAGCAATGTTAACAAATATCTTATTTCAAACGGTTTTGTACTTTATTGAACGAATAATAAAAATTGTGTTGCTATGGTGGTGTAGAAGTGAGGCGCTCTTTTCTATTGCCCCGTGGCCTCAGGTTTTATTCCTCAGAAGGAATAGGCTTACCGAGGTCTAGATTTTTCTGGATTACACTGGAGGATCAAGGGTTAGGCATGAGAACAGTTACCTCATTGCAGGAGAACCTATTGTTACGAAACCTAAGGAGGCTTAGTTTCTTCAAGGACTATAATCGCCAAAGACAGCCCAAAATCTAATTGAACCTTTCTATACTTTAAAAAATTCTGTTCATGCATTAAAGATGTAATGTTTATATTTTGCACTTTTTAAAACTTAAAATGAAATAATTTTTTTAAAAATGAACTACACTGTCATTCTAATTAGAATTAATTCATTGACATGCTAGGTAGATATTCAATGAATTTGGATTCAATGAATTCATGTCACTCCATGACAATATGGTGTCATTAGTCAGTTATTAAGTACTGGCCGTTACTGACCAAAAGCATACAACAACTCAACTCTTAAAAATAAGAATAATTCAGAATCATAGAAAAATCTATTTTTTTTTCTTGTCAATATCAATGCATTCTGGAAGAAAATCCCTCATCGAGCTAAGACTTTATATTCTTTTTCATTTCTAACACAAAGCTTGAATTAATTTAATATTTGTTTTCTCCTACATTGCTACGACCCTTACCTCTCACCTTATGTATCACATGTGTGTGTATAGTGATGAATAAAATTATTATTATTATTAGTAGTAGTAGTAGGAGGAGGAGGAGGAGGAAACACGAGGTGTGATCAAAAAGTAACAGGACTGGTGCTCAACGCTTAAGGAAAATGCACGCAGCGTGAAGACGCTCGGCAGATATTGACCTTGAACCCTCCCACACATGCACCAAAAGTCACAAAGTCATAGCTCCCACCACTTCTTTACAGCAGCGTTTTGAACAAATGTCGTACTGTGTTGTGGGGCATTCATTATGACAGAAAGTTGAACAGAGAATCTGAATCAAATTTTGCCAAAAGCTTGGCACCACCTGTGCTGAGACTTATGCAATGTTGAAGAAAGTTTATAGGAAGAGAGTATGAGACGCATAAGAGTTTGAGAGTGGTTCAAACGCTTCCAAGATGGCCGTGAAATGGTCGAAAGTGATGAACGTCTGGTGAGATCTTCAATCAGAAAAACTGATTAAAACATCCAAGACATGCGTTCAACTTTGGGGGAAATCGTCGAATCATTATTCGTGAGTTATCTGAAGAGTACAACATTAGCTACAATTCAGTTCAATCTATTCTGACTCAAGATTTGAGTATGAGACGTGTGTTTGCCAAGTTTGTGCCAAAACTGCTATCTGCAGGCAAAAAAGAAGACCGGCTTTCAGCTGAGCTCGAGCTACCTGAAGGACCAAGCATTAAATTCCCCAGGTCCCGCATCCACCGTATTCTCCAGATATGGCACCCTGTGACTTTTTGCTCTTTCCAAAAATTAAATCCCACTTGAAAGGAAGATGATATCAGGGTGTCGAGGAAATCTAACAGAATGCAACCAAGGAGCTTCTCTTTATCCCAGAAAATGAGTTCCAGTTTTACTTCCAACAATGGAAACGCGGGATGAAGTGTGGGACTTTAGAAGGGGACTACTTTGGAGGAGATTAAATGCCAAATCTGCAAGTACTGTAGTTTTTTGTTTAACCCCAGTCCCGATACTTTTTGATCACAACTCGTATAGAGAGTCTAGCTAAAATATATATAAATATATATGTGTGTGTGAGAGAGAGAGAGAGAGAGAGAGTATTAAACTCATAATTAATATTTACATTTTAAGTTGCAATTTGCCTATTACAAACAATGCTGTATTTTAAAGAATGTGTATTATTTGTTGTTTTGGAAATATTTATTGCTTTCATCACCTCCATATCGCGTTTCTTGTTTTTACGCTAAATTTGTGAAAGCTCCATAAGGATGCATGTAATGTTATTACTATGACATTAACCAGTTATGTAATTTTGTGGAAGGGGGTTTATGAAATTCTCTATGAAGACGGTTGCTTTTACATTACATAAATCCATGATACATCGCACTTTCGTTTTAAAGGATCAAAAATGCACTGATATGCAAGAATTTTAGAAAAAAAACTTGTGTTGATCAATATTTGAAGGAGTATAAACATAATTTTAATGTTTTAAATGCTGAGGCTACATCCTTTATAATACTTTCACTTTATAATAACTACGTTCGCTACTTTTAATCTTCCATGTGAATTGTGTTTCCACCTTTTTTTCCTTCATTGTAATGAAACCTCACATGTAAAAATACTAATGTAATAGATGATCGTTAATATAATCAATATTTTTCAATATGATCATTAATCGATGATGTCGAAATGGAGCAAAATTTTTGGGCAAAATTCTTTAATTCAACCAGGTTGTATTATTTTATTTTAATCCAAACAATATTTAAAAAAAATGTGATAATTTAAAAAGGTTATGTTAGAAGTTTTCATCACAAAAAAAAAGCCTCCATTTACTCTCTAGTTTATTTTAAACCGCGAACAGATTTTCTCCGGAAATACAGGGCTACCATTTTATACAACTTTGCCATCCTCTACTGCTCAATTAACTGCAATAACAACAATCAAATAAACCTCTTTCAAAACCTTTTTATCAAAAACAAATTTGTTTTATATCCCACAGCTTTAAGCCACTGTAAACAAGCAAAGGTAATAACTAAATATAAACTTCCTTTTACGTTGACTACAAAAATATTCATCACTTCCTCAAGTCGATAGGACATAGTCCTAATATGGACTAAATGCGTAAACAAGGCGATGAATCTTAGACGCGACTAGATTGTTAATTGCTCTTGTTAAACTCGAAAGTCTGCACCCTGTCTGATTTTAATTAACTATTGAAGCATGAACTCAACAGCTTGTCTTTCAAGAATTAGCAAAACCACAAACAATGCTACATTAAGATATAAATGTTCTTGGTCTTTATCACTGGAGAGCTATCCATCTCCTGTCTTGATGTGATGGGTTTTATTGTGCCATTTTTCATTCTAATTTCATCATCAAGATATTTAATGAACTCTTTGTAATCAGTGTTAGTTACTTCTTATGACCACTGGAAATAACAGGCGATTACTCATTCAGAATGTGCTCTCTTTCTTTCTCAATTAGTGTTCGTTTGGAGTAGCTAGCTACTCCTGTCCCAACGCGTCTTGTTTGGTCCATTTGCATTAAGACATAATGAATGAATTGTAGTTTGTCAACATCCAAGCGAAAAAGTAGGCGCCGAAAGAGTATAATCATAATTATTGGCGCCAACAAATGTTTTTTTATTTGTTGAATACTTTACATTAAGTTGGTGTTCCAATACTTCAATAGCTCAGGACTCAGGAATCAGGACTCCTTTGAATTCTCTGGACTAAGTTCATGTCCTGGTTAGCTCAGACATGTGTGCACCTATAGTGGTTGAAACGTCATGTAAAGTTAGTCACCTCTCAGGTAAACCGCCAAACTGCTTTGGGACATAGGCATTTAAAAAGTTAACATTAGGTGTCATACAACGCCAATAAACTTCCTTCCCAGGCTCTGTCATAGCACAGTGGTAACGCATTCATCTAAAGTGCTTATCTAGCGCTCAACTAGTATGCCATTAATCAGGATTCGACTCTCAAAGCTCTGGTCCGGTGTGACTATATAGTGGAACTAGGCGGCAGCCTAGGGTGACATCGCAACAATTTTTTCTTCTTTAAGATACTCGATACTGTAGGATGATTGAGATGAACTTTGCAAATAAATAAAGTGAATTGAATGGATTATTTTCACATGAATGTCTTCATCAATATTTACTCTTTCTTAGATTTCTCTTATCCATTTTTTTCCATAACCTTAGCTTCTTGCTTTTTTTACATTAACAAATTTTCCTTTAATTAATTTAAATAATTCTGCGTAACATTTTTTCATTGCAGCTACACCTTTTAGCGCCACTAGCAATACCGCTGTTGTACTAGAGGCTCGGAAAAAGTTTTTTCTTTTTGATATATTTGTGCATTATTCCAAGCCATTGAGAATCACAATTTTGTCCTTCAACAACAAATTTCTACATTATAATTATTTATTTGATAATTTATTTGTGTGTTATGATATAGGCTGTGATTATCGTACTTAGGTTTAGCCTGAAGCGAGAGGGCGGAACATGCCCCCTATTTTTAACTTTTCGATTGTTAGAAGACGTATTGTGGCATAAGATATTATTACCCTTCACAGGGATAACACAATTGCCAAATAATGGTCAGCACATAAAGCCTCCGGGGCGAGTTTTTGTGAGTTTTTTTCAAGGGAAATTTTTTTATGAATGATAATTTTGGCATCTACATTTAAGCTTAATCTAGAGCTTTTTTTAGAATAGAAGAAAAAGGGACATCGTCCCCGTCCTAGAGTCGAGCTAGGGTCCTTCCGTTGAGTTCGGAGTGCCGTAACTGCTAGGCCAACGAAGACAAGAACAACGTTCTATTCCTCCGTATATAAGGTTATAAGACAGTATTACCCTTCTCAATTGCCAAATAATGGTCAACACACAAAACCTCCAGAGGGAGTTTTTGTGGTCTTTTCATGGGGAATTTTTATTATGAATAATTTTAACACTCACGCTTAAGCTGAGTCTTAATAATTCCAGGTTTAAGCTCAATCTTAATCAACCGTTTCTTAATAATATATTGGGGTATCGATTTTCTTACGAGGGGGAGGCGCACCCGAGGCGCCTCCTGTCATCGGATTGCTTTCGGGTCGTCCACCTGGGGCGGCAAATTTGCTTGCGCCGGCCCTGCCAAAGGTGCCAAAAAGAAAAAAAATTTACGGATTAACTGTTTGTTCATTATAATCCAGTGAGGTTGGTTTTCTCAAATTTAAGAGGTTCTTCGGAAAAAATGCTTCCACTATCTTGCTGTGTCGTAGGGTGGCACACTCATAAAGCTCGCCACTAGCCGAGGTTCGATTCCGAATAGTGTCGTAAGTGCTGTTTTCCTGCCTACCATACTCCGAGATTTTGTTCACTTATCGGCGGAAGTTCGGATTCCACGGAAAACTGTTTGTGCAGCGTGATCTTTGCTGTCCTTGCGCCATAAAACCACAAATGAACCAATCTCTTTTCGCATGTATGAGGCGACAGCGTTCGAAACGTCCTCTGTATACTAAGGGAATTCAGTAGAACCTGTCTAAAGTGATCACCTTTGGGACTGGACTGCAGTGGTCACCATAGACAGGTGATCACTGTACACGACAGACTTTGGTATAGGCTTAACTAAGTTTCTACCAGTTCTCTTTTTTAAAAAGCAGTCACTTTATTCAGGTGGTCAATTTACTAAGGTGGCCACTTCACCAGGTTTTACTGTATATGATAGACTTTTTTAAATTTTGAATTTACTATTCTTTGCTTTTCAGCTTATGGAACTTGGGGAGAGCCTCCTATATATATACTCCTATTTGTAAAAATTGCAACACCATGAAGGAATCATGTGATTGAGCTGAAACTTTCAGGAAATGCAAATTAGGGTATGCTATTCAAATGATTAGAATTTCAGAGTCATCACGCATGCGTGGGCTGAGCAGCGCCCTCTGAACTGCTGATGGATCCGTATAAATAGAGGGCTGTAGCGGGGCGTGTATGGCTATCTGCTAGTGGTAAACGTTACATGAGACGTCACTATGCCTCTACGACGAAAGAGGGCGACATTTCAGCAAGTTACGGAGTTTGAACGGGGACGAATGATCGGCCTTCGTGAAGGAGGGTTTTCTTATCGTGCAATAGCAGCTCGTATGGGGCGTAACAGCAGCACAGTGATGCGAGTGTGGAAGCAGTGGGTTCAAGAGAACCAGACAACTCAGAAATCCGGGAGTGGACGCCGAAAGGTGACGTCAGCACGGGATGATAGACACCTGGTCCGCATGGCGGTGACGGACCGTTTTGCTTCATCTGGACAGTTGGCAGAACGTTGGTGCACTGCTACAGGTGTATCATTGTGTGCTTCATCAATTCGTCGGCGTCTACTGCACAGACGTGCAGAACTGCCTACGTGAAGTAGAACCTGCACTACGTGCTCCCGGAAGACCTAGAAAACGTCCTCAAACTAGATGGGTGGATGAAATAAGAAAACAGGTTGGGGTGACGTGGAAACGAATGGCCCAGGATAGACTTGTGTGGAAAGCATTTGGAGAGACCTTCATCCAGCAGTGGATAGATAATGGTTGAATATGATGATGATGATATATATGTACAATTTTATGCCTTGTACATGATTGCACATATTTTTTTATTATTTCTACATGCAATCATAAATTAAACAAAAGGTATTTAGATTTCTATACTGTTTTTTTACTTATATTGAATAATGAATTTTTTTCTTCCTATTTGTTAGATATAGTGTTTGCACAACCACAAGTATTGATGATTTCAGCGAAACAACGGATATTTTTTCAAATTTCGTGACAAATCGTCAAATTTGGCGAAAAATCCAATATTTCGCCAAATTTCAATGGCTTCTATCTTTTTTTGGGGGGGCGATTGGGGCAGATTTTATTTTTTTATATGTTTTATTTTCGTACTGGCTATCTACTGACTAAATATCAAACCGACCTGGGAAAGACACCTGGGGTAGTTCCCTTGTTAGATAATTAATGGCTTTAGGTTATATCTCAAGTAGGATGGACAGGGCTTTTTTTTTTACAAAGAGATATTGACATTTTCCCTCGAGGAAAGAAAAAGGAAATAGAGAAAAAATTCGAAGTCCCCCCGCCGCGATGAACCCCCAAGCCTTGTTTTGGCCCACTTATAAGTTTACACTTTTACTACTGACAGGCGGATGGATACTCCAACCATTACGCCAATTTTCGCCGGTGAAAAAAACAAGGTAAATTGGTCGAATTCTAGACCAAAATTGGGGTTAAGCCAAACGAAGGTGGCCTTTATCACCCTCCTTCACTCTTCCACCTTATTCCTTCCATCCTTCTTCAATACTTGAACTAAACACCTGGTTTTCCATGAGCCGTAGCTCGAGAAAATGGATTTAGCCATTTTTACTTTTTTTTAATATGACCGAAATAGAATTAATCCGAATGATGACGTAATAGACGGGGTCCGAGGGTTTCGGGAGCATTTGAAAACGAGTATTAAACTGCTTCAAACCAGAAGAATTATCTCGTTCGAAAGTTATGATGGATGGCATAATTAAAATGAGAAGATTACGGCTTACAAACTGCCGTAAATTTCTTCTTACTTCCACGGTTGCCTCCGGCCTTCAATGCTAACCTCGTTTTGCTCTACGAAACAGAAAAAATGAAATTATTTTCCCTTTTTTTTTTACAGTGTAAAATTTTTCTTTTTTTTTAAAGTAGTTTTTCACTAACTATTATTTCACCCGTTCCGAATTAATTGCTAATTTAACCATATGTATGTAGTAAATAGCAACTAAATAATTGTTTACTTTTCACATTCAAGTTCATAAGTTTTACAATTAAAACGAAATCTGTGGTCAGTAGGTATATTAATTAAGTACGTATATTAATACCAGTGGAGTAGCCTGACTTCAAAATTGGACCATCTCCAATTATATATATTCCTCCATAGTGACGTTAATGATGATTATATACCTATATGAATTGTGACGTCTTCATCCAAGGGGGATGTTGAATCATCAGGGATTTTCTGTCTTTCCACTTCTGAAGCCACTTTCATCACTACTGGTTAATAGATTACTCAGTTAAACGTTATTTGAGTTGACAGTACATACACAAATGCCCGCAGCCAACCTGCATATATTTTAATATGTGCTGCCTATATAAACCAAATCTAATTTTAAATATGCGCGCATTATATTCATATAACCGTTGCCAGAATTAATTGTAAAAATTTTCAACCGAACTTTCGTTATAAGCATACTCACATTTTTTTTAAGGAAAATAGAGTTTAACCAACATATGTAGGTACGCAAGCTCTGATTGTTGCATCAGATTGTTTAAAAAGTTGCAACCAAGTTTTGATGAGGTGGGGGAATATGTAATATAAACAGAATAGGCACATATATGTTTATGTATGCATATTGGTGTATGTTTTCGATTTCAATAGTTTTCTGCTTATATTTCATATTATTCTATCGGATACCAATACTTGCAATTATTATAATACAATGACGATTTGTTTCTGTAATAAATATATATTGAAACAATACAGTGATATTATTACTATATTATGGCGATATTATTATGGCATTACATCAATACCGTTGCAATACTATATCGATACTATTACAATAATATATCGATACTATTACAATGCTACATCGATGCTATTTACACTACATTGATACTATTAGAATAATACTATTACAATGATACTATTACAATACTATATCGATATATTACGATACTATATCGATACTATTATCATACTATATTGATACTATTACGATATTGTATGAATGACATTATAGTACCACCACGATATAATATTAATATTATTACAATATTATTACGATACTATATATCGATATAATCATAATACTTTATCGGTTTTTAAAGGTTATATACGTGCAGTCATTCACCTCATTAAAGATACTATAACCCCAAATGAAGAAAAAATGTATGTAACATCTGTAAGAAGTCGAGGTTATTGGCCAGAAAAGTTCTATTTCAATGCTAATCATCTCCCTGCAGGATCATTACCAAGCAACTTTAACCATCACCTTGACACGGAATAGTTAAGGAAAGCCACTTTAAAAACCAGATTTTTTTAATAAAATCACTCACGCTTTACGAACAGAGTTAAAAATAAACCAGAATCTCAAAATTCGTCTGACCAACTTACAAAAGAATTTAGTGTAAACGTATCACCATGTTTTTAAGAATACGTTTCATTTTTTTTGGAATGAGACGTATTCTAAAAAATAAAATATATTCTACTTCTTTTAAGAATATATTTTCTTAAGAATGTTTTTTTTAGGATAAATCTCCGTTTTTTAATACTTTTTTCAGAATTCGCACCTTATTTGATAATATATTCTATGGCAAATAAGATATATTCTCTCCAAAAAATTAACGCATTATTTTAAAATTTTGTATCGTCATGTATCGCCTTAAATCAAGTAATTTTTTTCTTTTGTCATTGCTTTTTATCCACATCGTGTTTTAAATATTCATATATTTCAGATAAATTTTTCAAATCACACGAAATAAAAAATTAGTGAGAAAAAAAAAATATATCGCACATTTCAGATTACTTATTTCTATTTCTCTATTTTTATTATATCTATTTTGGGGGCCCTACTATTCAACTTCTACATTAATGGTATCTTCCATCTACCAACTCTTCATACACCTATCTGTTTTGCTGACGATATTAGTATCTTCAAAAGCACTGAAATCAACACACTAATCTCCTTAGTTAATACTACTATTAAATACTTTACTAACTTCTTTCAAAATAACTACCTAGTACTTAATACCTCAAATAATGAATGCCTTCATTTTACCAACAAAAAATACATAGACCCTATTTTAATATCAGTTTAAATATCATCCCCCATTTTAATATCAATATAAATAAGATAATGATTTCGTTTTCAAAAACCACGAACTTTTTTGGTGTAACTTTTTAATCCAACCTTAAATGGGTATTCACATTAAAAATATCTGTACTAAAATTATTAAAAATATTGGAGTGATTCGAAACGTCAGCTACTATCTGCTTCGATTCTTCTTGAACTTTTCCACTCTGTGGTTTTCTACTATATTTACTATTGCCTTCTAATCTGTGGAAAGACTTCCACGTCTAATATTATTAAACTTATCATATTTCGAAAAAGATACCTCCGCCTCCTTAATTATCAATCTCATACTTCAAGAACTACTGAAATAGCTTACGATCATCAGATATTATTAATTGTAAATTATTTACGTACAAAACTTCCATCTTCATGCTTAACGCCATACGAAAGGCCCACATTCTGACCTCACTTCATTACACTTCGCTGATCATACCCACGTTACAAGAAATCTTAACGATCTAGTACAAAAGTACTCACAGACAACACTTGGGCACAACACAGACAACACAGACAACACTTGGGCTCTCGGGCATCTGTTGCTTTGGCCCTAGGGTGTGGGATCTTCTTCCTAACTCACTTAAATCTGTTCATTCCTTTGCTCAATATAAAAAACTCATCCGCAGACATCTATTGGGAGAGAGAGAGGATTATGATATCTTCACTTTTCTTAATTTGTACGTACTATACCTATACTAATCAACCAGCTGTTTTATTTCATTTACGTATTTATTACTTCCACTTACATTAATTATATTCAATTCCGAGAAGCAGGGACTTTGTCAGACCCCAAAGTCTTTTCCCCTTGCTGCCTGGACGGATTAATTCAATTAAGAAATTGTAAGTCATTATCACCTCGTGTAAGTAATTGTATCCGTCTGAGTACAGTTTAATTTGATTTTATTATTTCAGACTTTAAAATTTATAACTAAAACTATATTTATGTGCAATTTTATAATTATGTATTTATACATTTATATATATTTTATAATATAGAAAAACTGGCAAATAAATATAAAATATAATTTCATTTTCTACTTAGAAATTTCCATATTATTAATGTATTTATGATCTGCCAGACATATGTATAAAACGATAGTCTAAAATATATATATCTGATTTATATAAATGGTCTAATAACAATATAATGGTCTTAATTACGAAATATGAACACTGAACACATAAAATTTATAATTTATTTTTATTGATTCAATTTTTACAGATGTAGACTCTGGGCAACCACAACAGAAAGGCTATATGTTCACTTTGCGGACTTTCTTAACTGTTGCCACTTAGAATAGCAAGAAACGAAAACTTAATACGTACAATTTCTAAAAGTGGCAACAGGCCAAATTTGTTTCCTTTTATGTGCTTTCCAAATGTACATAATTTAACTATCCGCATTTGGCAACATATATTGCATAATTATAATTTCACTTTTTTGTATTTGGCAACGATATTTGTAACTGCGTTTCGAATTCTAAAATAATAGTCAGTCTTCAACTACCATTAAAGTGTGCACACGTTACACCGATGTCTCCGCCAAAAAGCGTACTAAATTTCTTTAACGGTGTATTATCATTTTTTTATCTTTTGGAATATTAGTGAACTATCTTAAACTTTTAAAACTCTAATAAATATTATTTTAACTGAATGAAATTACTGCATTTGTTTAAAACCATGTATCTTCAGAAAAATATATATAAAAATGTTCTAAAACCAAAAATACATTTGCGAATATAAAAATTTACCAAAGGTAGTGATATATATCATTAAAAATACTCAGAACATCATGATTATCAACTTTCTTCACAAGAAAAGAGAAATTAATGAGCAGGAATATCATTAATCATAAACAATAATGAAAACCTATGATTGTCATCGGCCTCACGCGTAAAAAAAAAATATGATTATCATAAATCATGGTCTATGTGACAGAGACATGTAATTGGTATCTTTCTTCCCAAGTTGAAAGATTTTATTGATTAATGGAAATGTCAAGTTCTTAACCATCTTTATCCAAAGATCCAGGGTTGAGCGTTTGATATATTTTTTCGGGCACTAAGAATGCTCGTATACGTTATTTACGTTTTCTTTTTTATCGAGATATTCCAACCTTCCATTTATTGGTATTTCCCCTAACGTGCCTACTTTTCCTAAGTTTTCATATTAATATTATTTAGACTAGAGCATTAGTATACGCAGAAAGTACGCAAGGCGGTTACAAGGTTAAAGTGAGGATGTTACAAGGTTAACGTGAGGGTTACAGAGTTAAAATGGGAGGGTTATGGGGTAAAAAGCTTCTCATATTCATATATATCTATATAAAAAATTGTATCGTAATAGGGGTCATGACCCCATTAACCCCCCTGATTAATTCAGTGGATCAGAAAGAATATAATGATTATCTTTAAACTCATATTCCTCACTAATAAAAATTTAGTAGTCAGTATTGTAACTTTCATAGTTGTGAACGAAAGATGAATCTCCAAATGAGATACAACACTGTGTAATTAAATTAGAAACCCACACGTAAAACATAAATAACTTATGATTGCAATAAGCGTTTGATATAAATTTATGCAAATAATATAACAACGGTGATTACGTATGTATACCACTTACAACTTTCGAAAATGGTAAAAAACATTTTTCGTAAGAAAAAATAATCATTTACAACCTGTTAAGAAAATATAAACTCAACATGCAAATTCACGGACTGCAAGCTTGTAAACTAATTTGCGTATGTGTAGTTTTATAAACACCATTTGATGCATATGGGCTATCATATAGATCCAATAAGTGTAATGAGTTAACGATAATAAGTTGCAATGAAGAGTGCGTTTCGTGACTAGGCCTTGAGGAGAAGAACTAAATGAAACTTACGCCAGAAAAATATATTTGCTAACTTGCAAGGGACAGTCAACAAGAGGACTAGCCCGTAAAATAGGGCGCTCACAAATCGCTGTCCAAAATGTCATAAAAAAAAAGGTGATGACTGTGGAACCAAAATAAGATCGGCACCACCAAATCTGATACCCCGGGACCACAGGTACATTCAAGCTTTTGCCACTCGCGAGCAGATGTCCATTCCTGAAATTGCACCTGTATTATTAACACCTGTATCCCACCAAACTGTGACGTAAAGTATAAATGTAAATTTGAACGTAAAGTTCAGGAAAATAAAAGCAAACCGAAACTTACTACTAGTCATAAGTTAAATCTGCTCGATTGGTGTAAAAAAAACCTGTGAAATGTGGTCGTGAGTGGAATAAAATAGTGTTTCCTGATGAAAAAAGTTTGTGTTTGTATGGTCCTAATGGATATTCGTCAATTGATATCGTCGCATGATCTACGCACTCATCCAAAGGTAAGGCTGAGTAAACAGAAAGGAGGCGGTGGAATGATGGTGTGGGCAGCAGCATTCGGAGCAGGAGGAAAAGCAGACATCGTATTCCTTCAGGGCACTATGAACTCCAAATATATCAGGAATTAATGTATGATCTCTTAATCCCATCTGGGCCTCTTTCAGACGGTCCGAAGTACCAGCAGGACAATGCCAGTGTACATGCATCTATGTCCACCAAAGAGTGGTTTGAACGAGAAAAGGTTGATGTCATTCCATGGCCCTCGCGTTCTCCAGACCTGAATCCAGTTGAAAATGTGTGGGGTTTTATGGCAAAGGCTGCATATTGGCGCAACAAGCAATATTATCGTGTGAATGATCTCCAAATAACAATTTGGAATGCCTGGGACAACGTAGACTAAACTTAGGTGTTTTAAGAAAACTACTTCAAACAATGCCTGACAGAATGATACATATTACTGAAAAGCAAGGAGAACCGACTTGCTATTAATTTCTGATTTCCTGAAATTTTCCACATTGAATTTATGTTTCTTTACAGGTTGTAAATGATTATTTTTTTCACGAACAAAATTGTTCACCATTTTCAAAAGTTGTAATTGGTATATATATAATCACCGTTGGTATATTACATGCATAAATTTATATCAAATGCTTGTTGCAATCGTAAGTTATCTGTGCTTTATGGGTGAGTTTATAATTTATTTACACAGTGTATTTACACCAACCCTATATTGCTCAAACTCGATCTCCTTTTGACCCACAGTCTCAAAATTTGTTAGGTTTTAAAGAAAAATACGTCGTCTAAGGCTGGAGGCGAACCAGCAGCCTCTCCGGTGGAACCGAAGTGCCATGCCAACTATACCATCAAGACCCAGGAGATGATGCCTTACTTTCGCATGTCTCTCTCACGATATGATTACCCTTTTCAAAGGTGTCAAAATAACCAAAGGAACTAATTAACAAACAAAGCCACGAGGGCAGCGTTTATGTAATTTTTGTGGGGGAAATAAGGATCATAGGATCTTTCAAAATTTCAAAAAATTGATTTTTTTTATCACTTCAAAAAAAATTTAAACCATTAGAAGTATTTTGAAACAAACCGGAGCAAAATCTGTTCATTATTAGGTTCACAGTGATGCAATCAAAAATACTACATTTCATTCAATTTTAAGTGCTCGTAAAACTTTTAAGTAGATTTTCTCATTCATCTTTGTGTTTTTTTAGCTTGCGCGAAAGATAACTTGCGAACCGAATATTGTAATTGAATAAAATTTTCCAGAAAACTTTATTATATGGCACTTTACGGTCTGTATCTGCTTTTTGCCATTTTTATTTATAAGTTATTAATTATGGACAAAATAGGGTCTTAAAAATATGCATAAAAAATCATGTTGAATGTAAAAAATAATATTCATAATTAATTTTTATAATTACTTTTTTTAGGTAGAATATGGGTATAATATCTGTGAACAATTTGAGCCCATGAGCAACACTGTAGCAGCAAAATTTAAGTTAAAATTCTACGCGTAGTCTGTTGCCACGCAATATTCAATTCGTAAATCATATTTAATATTTTGTAAAATTAAGAAAAATATTTGACATTTAAAATTATTTTTGGCCATGTTATATATATACATAATAGATGGTTTGTTATTGTTGATCAAAAAATTTTTTAATTAGATTTATATTTACTGAGAAAACTAAAGTTATAAATTTCCCTATTTTGGGAATTTTAAAAATCCTATGACCCTTTAAATCACATAAACTATTTTGACACCTACGCTTTATTACTCAAACAAGTGCTCATGCCAGATAGATTTTTAAAAAAAAAGGAAATAAATTTAAAAAAAATTTTTTTTGTGCCTATCAGAATTATCACCCATCTTTATGTAAAAAACTTAATCAGTAGAATATCCAATGTTATTTACTTCATCACAACTAAAAACAATTTAGTAATTTATATGCTCAGCAGGCTTTACCATCAGAACTAAGAGCACTTTAACGACTACTGTTATTTATACATCATTTCGCATGAAAATTATTTAGAAATTGGGTGTATTACAGCAGTGTAATCCTAATCGCTAAATAGTATCATTATTAATATTATTATCATGATACTGTCATGTATAATTACTACATGACAGTATCAAGAAAGCGTTCATTATTAATCTAGAACGCTCATTTACATATAATCGCAATAAAGCTGTTCTAATTAGTTTTGTATTAATTAGAAGGTTAATTATTATTATAATTATTTTATATCCTAATTATTTCTTATTGGGATAAAAATAATTTGGTACTTCTGTTATCGCGTAATATGAATTCTTATAAAAAATCTAGTGGTGATTATTACTTCGTATCATTCTATTCAAGTTGCCTCTTTTTTTTGGTAATTAGTATTATTCATCATAATTACCATTACTGTAAAAATAGTGTAATTATAGCTAATGAGTAGGCTTGTGCTATTAAAATCATAATACCTCGTTATAAATAAATTAGAAAAAATTGCGCATATTTTCATTTGCTGTTCTATTTTCCATTTTAAAAGATTATCATCTCTTCTACTGATAATTTCCTTGGATTTATTGTTTTTTATTAACCATACTACTATTAAGTTTAATTATTGCCATGAACAGTTAGAAGTGAGGAAACAGTGGAAGAGAAAGGGCTAGGAAGAGACTTTTTCCCTGGTTCTATATACACTTACCATACAATTAAAAATAAGGATTTAAAAGTTGCCACACACACAAGACAGTTCTGCTTTTCTTATAAAGCGTCTTTAATGGAGGAAATACTAGATTACTACATTTTTTATTCGAACGGAACGTGACATGCTTATTTCAGTGCTAATTAAAAAAATCGAGAAATCTTTTAGCTCATATATATTGAGACTTGTCTTACTAACGGGCCTGAATATTGCCTTATGCGCATGGCGAAATATTTCCCTGAAAAAGACCTCTGGTTAAAAATTTATTAAGGATATTTTGGCTCGTCAACAGCTTTAATCGTGACATATTCTTTAAATGAACTCGAACTAGACGATCTAGATTTCCTCAAAATAATAAATGTCTTTTATGAGACAGATTTCACCATCACCACTTCTCCTTTTACTGTCTTTTCAGTGTTGTGGTTTTAGCCAAAATTGTTACAAGATGCAGAGCCATTTTTCCGTCTGTCCACTGAACCATAACTTAGGATTCAACTCTTGGAAAGACTAATCCTTTGGCGTTAAAAATTTGTAGAGTGTCAAAATTAGAAAGGAGACTAATTTTAATTTTTAAGGAAATTTTCTTTTTACTTATGGTAGTATGTAATCAGAGATTTATGGTGTTTAACGCCCATAAAGAATTACTAGTGTTTAACTAGAGACACAACCCTAACAATAAAAAAATTATAAAAAATATGTGGAAACAACCCAGCTACACAAAGTATGCAATTTGGAAGATTTGCGTCCACGAATCAACTTGTATATTTGATCCAGGAGAAAAACGGAACAATATATGTTTCAACACAGATATTCACGTGGTTGTGAAAGATGAGTTACTAAGAGTTGCTAAATATAATGTTTAATTTCATTTAGAGAATAACTCAATAGAATTTCTCAATGGAAAAGTTTCGAACACGGTGCTTTCTTGTTACATACAAGAAGATACTACATTAGTAGTAAGTATACACTGGTAGACAAAGAAGAAACCAGATCCTCACACCACATTAAGAATGTAGGCTACAAGAAATAAGAGTAATTAGGAAGACAGCTGCTCTACAGAAGTGAATGATGATCTAAAAGATAGGGTAGCGATCTAACCTGCAGATGGATTTCACTTTCCATCAATAAGGCCGCACGTCAATAGCCACCCGTTGCGAAAAAGAAAACGAGCCCCACCACCTAGGGGAGTTTGTCCCAGTTTCGCTTTCTTCAAAATTTCTCCAAATCGTGACGCCACTTCAAAATGGCAAAGAGGAGGAAAATGAAATAAAAGACAACAACGAGATGGCTGTGGGATTTTCCGCAATTACAGCTAACCACTGGTCCTCACAAAGGCGACTCACGTTTGGAAAACGCCCTAGGACAACCAAATGACGTTCAATATCATACGAGACCATGTAACGGAACCGCACTTTTCCCCCTCCTTTGCTCAAAATTAGATGAGAAAAAGTGGGTGAAAGTTCTCAGGTACAGAGGCGCGTAACGGAAGATCACTTAACCTATTTATTTATACCTCCACGTGCGACACAAACAGGGTAACGAGTAGGGGTCTCTTTTTGCCGTCAAAAGTGTGGCCACAAAAATAAATGAAGGAATGAGTGTAGTAAATAATGAAAAAGAAAAAGTTCGAAAAACTTTCGTCTGCAATTGTTTATAGAAAAATCCTCTGAGTACCAAACAATTACATTTCTGAATATCAACATCAGAAAAATAAGTATTTCTTTCTTGAATACCTGTACTTTTTGAAAGATATTATGGGCCTTCAAAGGACTAATCCAATTACCAAATTTATTGGTCAGTGCACAAAGCCATTATTGCATATTTTTATGATTTTTATATGTCTTTTTACTTTGGTACACCTTTATGTTTTATGAATATCGTTATCGTCTTCCATCCATTTCCTTATCTGCTGTCTGCTGTTCGTCTGCGTGTCCACTCGCCGACTGAAAATCTAATACCGTGTAAATGTTTCACACTCTCATTTATTCTAGATAGCGTGTAATAATGTTTTTGCGCATGGTATTCTTCAAGTATGTATGCATATATTTATTTCAACCGTAGTAACAATGGGGAGGAAATGTAAGCAATAAATCGAATAATTAACACAGTTTTTTTTTTCACTGACGTACGCTGGGGAGTTGAGGGTTCATAACGATGCCTCCATTGCGATGTAATTTTGTATTCTATCGCTGTAAAATAAATCCCTTATAAGCTTGCAGAGACTGAACTAGCTCATATGGCGCCCGATGCGAACCCGAAATTTGACGCCTCCCTACTCCACTAAATATTAACTGCTTTCAAAATAATTCCTTTCTTGGAGCAGTTTTTTTAAGGGATCTGCTCAATGGGCTACTGAATATTATTACAAGGCAAAAAAGCCAGGATGACTAAAATTTCATTACAACAAATAACATGCAACTAAACAGTAAGACATTTTCTTATGAAGCATAGATAAAATCGTTTTAATATGAAAATTAAAGCCTTACATGAGATTCAATAATCTGGAATGTCCGCTGTGCAGTCAAGTAAGTTTATCCATTTTAATTTAATTTTGACTTTCCTAATTTCTTACTTGTCACATTGGCGTACTCAGGGGATACTGATGGGGGGGTTGTGATCCTCATCAACATCCCCTGCAATGAAATTTTGTATATTTAACATAGGAATATATGAGTTGTAGCTCTGTAACCCCTCATTAAGCCTATAACCCCCTTATGAACTTTCTGCCTACGCTTTATGAACTTTCTGCCTACGCCTTATGAACTTTCTGCCTACGCCTATGACTTGGAGTGTGATATTGTGGTTTTGTTGAAGAAAAGCCTTTTCGCTTCCTTACACATTAACTTAATTATAAACGTTATAGTACAGAATAATTTATATAAGGATTGAATAAGGGATAGTAATATAAAGATAATGAATTTAATAAAAATCAAATAAAAAAGGTTTGAAACACTAAGTTTTAAAAATTTAATATAAGTTTTTATAAACTGTTTTTGTACTTCGGGATCATTTGACCGTTTTGGCGCCCCACTTGGCTTGGCGCCCAGTGTGACGTCATTGGTTGCACTGCCCTTAATCCGCCTCTGGAAACTTGTAACCCACTTCCCCCCCCCCGCCTTAATGAACTTTCTGTATAGGCTTATGGTGCTTTTTTTTCCACGGAAACTAAACAACATTCATAATAATTCTTTAAATACATTTAATTTTCTTTTTTTTTGCCAGGGTTAATATCGGTTAGATTAATTTTTTAAATCGATTTTTTGTCGACAATTTTAGTGGAAATTATTGACAATAGGAGAAGAGGCATAATAAAGTCTTTAAATGGAAAAGGGGCCAATTATTGACACAGTATTTTAAAGTTAGTTTGGTTTTAAAAAATTCTGGCTTAGAGATCTTTCACTCCTGTAACTAGTCAAAAGCTACATCTTGAAAGAACTATTAATAAAGCCTCTTTTCGAAATAGGTGTGAAGAACCTTGGCCTGAAACTGGATTTTATCATAGAGAGATAGGCGTGGAAACATCTCTAGCATATAGCTAGGGAAAGAAGACAACAAGAAGGGAATATGTCCTCTTTATCACCAAATAAAGCATTTAATGAATTAACCGCATACTCACCGACTTTTGAAGCACACTGTACATGAAAACCCATGATATTGGCACGGAACATTAATTCCCAATGTCGATAATTAAATACTTCCCAAGGAAATATATTTTTAACGCACTTTGATATATTTTAATCTTCAACAAAACAAAAGCTCTGGGATGTGTGTCACGTCAGACGGAAAACTCTGGGAGCCGATAAACAAACTCCCCACAAAAGCTAAAAAAAGCTCTCTTATAGTTTCTTATGTCTTGTCTGCGCACGATAAGAACAGCGCCGAAACGCGAAAAAAAGATCCATCAAAACAGAAGATAAGAAAGAACTCGGAAAGGAAAAATTGACCCAATTTCTCCGAAGAATCGTCGACGCTAAAATATAAATTCAACTCCTCTTCTTTTTGCTCCTTTTTCGCATCGGCTAATTGCATCGTCGATTATTTTCTAGATACAAGTTCTTCTTCCACATTGTTCTGGCTTTTTCTCTTCGGAAACTTCGCTTCCTCTTCATCAATCGCGAAGGATCTTTTTATAGAATGGTGTGCTATACTTTCTCCGTCATTGTCTGGCCCGACGCTTTTCGACTGAAAAGACTGCAGTTGAAGAAAAATAACTTCCCACCACCTTTAAAAAGTGTTGTTCTGCGTTGTTTATCAGGTCTTCATCGTTCTTTTATTAAAGATTTGGAAGGGTCTTCAGGAAGAAGGAGAAACAAAAGCAAGAGTAAAGATAAACAATTTAGAAGGCTTATAAACGCATGGTCGGAACAGGATGTAAAAATGTCCACTGTCTTAAGCTGGAATATATTACTTCCGTCTGCTAACATACATAAAAATAAAAGAATCGAAAAGAAATCTCAAAATAAAAAAACACTATAAATAATGGAAATGCGTGTGGGCATTTTCAAATTACTATCAGAAATGAAAACAGTTTTATGCAATTGTTGGTCAGCATTTCCATTATATTGCTTTATTACATGCAAAAATTTTATATCATATGTAAAAAATAATTAGAATTGTGTGCTATGTCTTCTGTCTTCTCATGTGAGTAAGTATTAAGAGAAAAGGGCGTATATTTTAGAGTCATTTTGTTCCGTATACACTTTCCCCACCTCATAAATGTAAAGATCTTCTCCACACCCACATAACCTTATAAAATTAAAATAATATTGAAATAACCTTATTACGTTTATTAATTATGAAAAGTATTCTGTTCATCGAAATGTCAGATTTGTGTAATAACTATTCATCTCCAGACGAGCAGACAAGGTTTTGAAGGATCGTGAAGCCACTTACTGTGATAATCCGTAAATATCAAGGCGATCATTCCTTAATCACAGAAACGTGTACTTGTAATGGAAGTTTTTACCCACAAACACACTTTCAGTTCACAATTCTGCGATTTCCGTTCTTCGTTACATCACCTCCAACACCAGTAATGTTCAAATTTCATGTATCTCTGCAACAAGTTAACAAGGAAGGCAGTCCAAGAAGCTGGACTTAAAAGTTTCTGCACCAGTCTTTCAAAAACAAGGTCAGCATTAAGCAGAGAATGAAAACGGCCTTTCCTCTGATAGCGAGGTTCGTGACCGTTAAAGGTCGACATAGCATAAAGGACGTCTGTTCGCGTAACCAAATCTGCAATTGTTATCAACTTCAGCAGCTTGCCAAAAAAATGAGGCCTCTGATGAATCTTCATGTCATTTGTGAGTCGAGAGCAAAAGGGAATGGTTCTGAATTTTAATATAATTTGCCTCATACATAATGCCTTGGGCAAACGAAACGTGAAGCTGATCGTCCTAGCTGGAGTTGAACAACCTTTCAGGGAGTCTTTCCTTCAACTTCAGTACTATTTTAAATTTTAATTCGTGTTAATGAATCTTTGCAATGCTATCAGTCTCACATCAATTCCTTGTATGAAAACGTGCTCTAAGTCAGGGATCTTCAACGCGCGGACCGCCAACATGATTTATATGGCCAGCTGGATCATGAAAAAGTAACGTTCGTGCTCCCTCTGAGTCTGAAATCTATATATATATTATTCTATTGGCATTTTCATATTCCGTAATGTATATATTAAAATATTAGAGAACTAAAGTAACACGAGGATTTCCTTCCAATCGTGTTTTACTTTAGTTTTCTAGCGTATGTAGGCACTAGGTGTAGTTTTATCGATTTGCAGTGCAACGGTGATTAAAGAGAAGATTCAAGTTAGAACTCGTCAAGTTCTATTCTAAATATGTTGATAAGAACATCTACCCAACTAGCTCTGAAAATGCTGCTATTCTGCAACATTGAGAACCGCGTATAGGTTGACGTAGTTCACAGGGGGTTACAAGCTTACAATCGGATGGATTACAGAGCTGAAACTCTATGTATGAAGCTCTATATATTCATATAGAGTTGCAGCTCTGTAGCTCTCTATATATTCATATGTATATAAACAAAATTTTACAAATAAATCACAACCCTATCACCTCCCCCACTTGATTGCGTGTACGCCAATACGTCTACAAACAACTGTTTTCAAAAATGAAGTTGATAAAATGAAAAGTTAGGACCAGAATAACTGACGTCCACCTTGTAAACACTCTTAGGATTGCAATATCAAAAATAAGACCTGATATTGACAGGATTGTTAAAAATAAGCAGTGGCAAAAATCTCGCTAAAAGGTTTGATTTCGCTTTACATATTAATAACTAAAAGTATTGTAAATGTTTTTTTGCGTCCATACATATTTTACATTGTAATATATATATATTCAGTCCCAAAGGCGGATCCAGAAAATATTTTTGGGTGGGCATGCAAAACTAATATAGGGACTTAAGGAAAAACTATCAACAAAGGCTGAGCCGAGGAACGCACCCCTTGAGCCGCCATGGTCAGTCTTTATATTATTGATACCGTAGTGCGGCCCGCGGGCCTATGGGAACAAGAAAAATTGGCCCTTGGACTGAAAAAGGTTGAAGACACCTACTCTAAGGTATGTCCTCAACCTCCTCCAAATTTCCTTTTTTAAAACGCGCTTAATTAAAAAACACTTTTATTTTATATCTCCTTTCTATCGAACCACTTTTGAAAAAGATACGTACATTTAATAAAATTTTATCGCATTTCAAAGACGATTTGTTGATGAAATTGATGCTCTCACTATCCATAACAACTCTATTATCAAATCCATTCAGAAAGTAGCTTCCTTCAACCATATCATTAATCGATCATCAATTTCATGAGAGAGAAAATTTCTTCAGCTGTTTTTGTTTTTTGTTTTTTCCTGTCCTGAACTCGCTTTGTTTTGTCCACTTTATTTAAATGGATTTCTTGGCACAGTGTAATCTTTGCTGTCCTTGCGCCATAAAAATCCCATTAAACGACTGACCGATTCTTCTGTTGCATCGTGCCAATTAGCATAGAATTACTTAAAGAGAAATTGTGAGTATAATGCCATTGTGCAGATACTATAAAGTATGGCTAAACATACACTTTCTCTCGCTGGTATTCCTCACGTGAGGAGAGTGCCTATTTAGTTCTGGCACCTAATGTTATGTTTTAGAGATTATTTGTCATTTGTTTTACTAACCAGTTATTCTTTACGCTGATGTTAGAAGTGCAATAAGCTGTTACGTTTATACAACTGGATAATTCCTTTCAAGGATTCACTGACGTCGAGGCAACATTCAGAATTAGTTTAGGGACCGATTCAATAATGCGTTTCTAAATGGTAATACGACATGGATATGAGTTAAATGCCATCCTCCATACTTCTTACATTACCTTGCATAAGCAATTTTTCTAGTGCAGCTTTTTTTTACTGGTATTTTTAGATTATTTGTTGCATAATACCAAACTCAGTTGATTTACCAGCAGTTAATGCTTGTAACACGTTACATGGTCAAGAATCACCAGACAACGAATAAACCAAATGGAATGATCTCTATTTATTCGATGATGGGTGATACAGACTGGATAAATAGAAGTGCCGGATAAATAGAAGAACTGGACAAACAGAAAAGGAATGCCTGTCGGTC